>CM052541.1:130729142-130819420 GCA_028533065.1 Trachops cirrhosus | reverse complement strand
AAGTTCTTTAGCTTCTACATTTCCCATACTATTCTTGCCCTCCCCCTGTCTATTTTCTACCTACCATCTATGCTACTTATTCTCTGTACCTTTCCCCCTCTCACCTCCTCCCACTCCCCTGTTGCTAACCCTCCATGTGATCTCCATTTCTGTGGTTCTGTTCCTGTTCTAGTTGTTTGCTTTGTTTGTTTTTGTTTTAGGTGTGGTTGTTAATAATTGTGAGTTTGCTGTCATTTCACTATACATGTTTTTTATCTTCTTTTTCTTAGATAAGTACCTTTAACATTTCATATAATAAGGGCTTGGTGATGATGAACTCCTTTAACTTGTCCTTATCTGAGAAGCACTTTATCTGCCCTTCCATTATGATAGCTTTGCTGGATAGGTTAATCTTGGATGTAGGTTCTTGTTTTTCATGACTTTGAATACTTCTTTCCAGCCCCTTCTTGCCTATAAGGTCTCTTTTGAGAAATCAGCTGACAGTCTTATGGAAACTCCTTTGTAGGTTACTGTCTCCTTCTCTCTTGCTGCTTCTAGGATTCTCTCCTTCATTTTTATCTTGGCTAATGTCATTATGATGTGCCTTGGTGTGTTCCTCCTTGGGTCCAACTTCTTTGGGACTCTCTGAGATTCCTGGACTTCCTGGAAGTCTATTTCCTTTGCTAGAATGGGGAAGTTCTCCTTTATTATTTGTCCAAATAACTTTTCCACTTGTTGCTCTTCCTCTTTGCCTTCTGGTACCCCTATAATTCAGATATTGGAACGTTTAAAGATGTCCCAGGGGTTCCTAAGCCTCTCTTCATTTTTTAAAAATTCTTATTTCTTCATTCTTTTCTGTTTGGTTGTTTGAGTCCCAGTTTCCTTCCCATCGCTATTGGTTCCCTGCACATTTTCTTTTATTTCCCTTAGTGTAGCTTTCATTTTTTCATCTAATTTGTGACAAAATTCAACCAAGTCTGTGAGCATCCTGATCACCAGTGCTTTAAACTGTGCATCTGATAGGTTGGCTATCTCTGTGTTGCTTAGTTGTATTTTTTCTGAAGTTTTGATCTGTTCTTTTGTTTGGGCCATTTTTTGTCTTCTCTTCTTCCTCTTATTTATTATCGCTACTGGAGACAGTCATAGTACCTATAACAATGGATCATGCCTGACCTATTACCAAAAGTTATAGATTGGACAACGATTAGCCATTTGGTGTAGTATTGAGCCTGAATGCCAATACCAAATGACACTTAAAGGTACTAATTCACACTCCAAATGGAATTGCATGGTAAAAAGGGTTGTCTTAACTGACATGGCAGTAGGAGAGCTGACATTTATTGAGAAAGTACTGGCATTGACCCTGAATTTCATATATGTTGTTTCATTTCATTTTTTCAATAATTTCTTCATACATATGAATCATCTGACATATGTCAGACATGGGGTAAAATAAAACCCACAAATACATCAGTGAGCAAGATGGACCTACTGCCTCTATACTTTGAGTTTGCAGTCTAGTGAAATAGATAATGATGATAGAATTAATAAGATTGATTGTCTCATTCTTATTTTATAGTCATTGAAGTAAGAATCTGATTCATCATCACTTTAAAAATGAGGGAATTAAAGTTTAGAGACATGAAGTAACCTTTTGTTTTAAATCCACACCCAAAGATATGCTTTAATTGACTTTAGAGATGGATGAAAGAAGAGAGATAGAGAAACATCAATTGGTTGCCTCCCATATGCACCCTGACTGGGAATTGAAACCTCAACCTTTTGGTTGGTATACAGGATGATGCTCCAAACAACTGAGCCACCCAGCTAGGGTGAGGTGAAGTAACTTTTATTAAGATTTTAACCTAAGTCCTTTTATCCCCTCTGGAGACAGTTTGAATGCTGCTTCTGCTAGTTAACAACTATGTGATCCTGAGAAAGTTACTTCATCTTTCCAACTGAGTTTCTTGAGATGATTAATGGGAACAATAAAATACCTTCCAGCCTTACTCATCTTATACCTTAACCCTCCCACATATGGCATTTAGTTAAATGCTTCCCATTCTTTGAATCTCATTCTAGTCATCATTTCTCAAAAAAAGTCTTCCTTTGTTACCTTCTCTGCCCTCAAAGACTCTTTTTAATGAATATGTTATATAGAGCCTCTATAACATTCCATTCTCATAGTACTAACTCCTTGCAATGTAACTGCCTGTTTACTTTACCTAATGCAAAAATATGAAGAACATAGACTGAGGGGTCAACTATGTTTCATCAAGTTTTGATGTATATAGTTCAACACAGCCTCTGCTACATTTCCAAACTGTGCCACATCTGTCTTGATTGTGCCATATTGTGAAGATAAAATAGTGGGTCTGTTTTCTTCTAGTACAAGGTAAGATGGCCTTTGAGTGAAAGCATAGTAAAGAAAATTCGTAAGCTTGAAGCCATAGCAGCAACTGGAGAGGAACGACAAAGCAAGGTTGCCAGTGTTAGGCAGAACTTGACAGGGAAATGCAAAAGTTCTGCACTCCTGCCCAGTGCTTCACACCTACTGGCACATTCATTCAACACCTCAGTCCACAGACTGATATATTTTTGATGAGGGAAATGTTAGGGAAATCCTAGAGAGTCAAAACAGACAGAAGACACAGTTCTTCTATCCTGAATCAATGGGACTATTTGGGTCATAACTTTGCCTTTCTGAAACCAGGGTCCAATCTGGTGCAAATCAATATTTGCTGATGCATAATTTCATGGAGCAGGTTTGTGTTTTCCATAGCAAGGCTGTCTTTTAATAAGATGACCAAGCACGACTTTATAAGGCAAAGAAGTGAAATAAAACCTTCCAGAAGAGTACTGGAAATGTTTCTTTAAAAAAAAAACCTTTAATACAGACCTTTCAGTGAAATGGCCCGACAGTTTTATGTGTTCCTTCCTGTTTAGCATGGCAGTGAGAGATGGAATTTGGGCTTGTTCTGTCTGAATTCAGGCCCACCATGACCTGTTGAAGTCACTTTCTCAAAATAAAGACTGACTTAAATAATAAACTTTTAAAAATCATACAAAAGTAGGACTTTATAGCATTTATGATTTGTCTTTACCTGTGATTTTTTTAAACTTAGAGATTATAAAATGTGAAACCAATGAATTATACCCGCTAGTGCTCTTCAGAACATGGTTTATCCTAGAAACACACGAGAATGTAATATAACCTATTTGAACTGACACTATGTGGGGGGGAAACAGGGGAATTGGGGTCACTAAAGAATAAGATTTAAAGGTTCTTTTTCTAAAAAAAACTCAGGTAAAAGAGACTCAAATATAAATGTTTTAGAGTGGCAACAGCAACTCTAAATGTGTGAGATAGATCTAGGAATTTTCAGTTAATTTGATAAGTACTTATTGGAACAGTAGTTTTCCATCCATTTTTTAAACAAATAGACTATATTTTTAGAGCAGTTTCAGGTTCACAGACAGATTGAGCAAAAAGTGCACAGGGTCCTCATGTACTTGCTGCATGCACAGGATCCCCCAGTATCAACATCCTCCACCAGAGTGGTATATTTGTTACAATCAATGAGCCCAGACTGACAAACTGTAATCATCCAAAATCCATAATTTATGTTCAAAGTCACTTTTGTCATTCTACATTCTGGGGGTTTTGACAAATGTATAAAGACATATATCTACATTGTAGTATCATACAGGGTAGTTTCATTGTCTTAAAAATCCCATATATTCCTGCTAGTCATTCCTCCCTTTCTTCTAACTCCTGGAAACCACTGATCTTTTTTACCATCTCCATAGTTTTACCTTTTTCCAAATGTCATGAAGATTATCTTCTTTCATTTAGTAATATGCATTTTCGTATTCCTTCATTTATTCTTATGGTTTGATATCTCATTTATTGCTATCTCTAAATAATGTTCCATTGCTGGGTGTGCCAGATTATTTATCTAGTCACCTACTGAAAGACATCTTAGTCACTTCCAAGTTCTGGAAATTATGAATAAAGCTGCAATAAACATTGTGTGAAGGGTTTTATGTAGACATATATTTTCAATTCATTTGGATAAATACCAAGGAGCATGATTACTGGATTGAATAATGAGTATGTTTGATTGTATAAAAAACTACCCAACTGTCTTCCAAAGCGGCTTTACCATTTTGCCTTCTCTCTAGCAATGAATGGGGGGAGTTCCTGTTGCTCTGCACTCATGCCAATATTTGGTGGTGGTCATGTTTTGGATTTTCTCCATTCTAAGAGGTATATAGTGGTGTCTCGTTTCTGCTATCCAATTTTGAATTACCTCTTCAGTTTTGGAGAGGAGTGTGATCAAGACACCAGATGTAACTCAGACCAGAGAATAGGGAGCTCACTGATATCGGAAGAGGAGCATTAGGCAATTTCAGTCTAGAAGGTGTCTCTGGGCTTGATAACTTTTTCTTAAAAGTCGGTTTAGAGCCCAAGGGACTAAAAGGAAGGTCAATTCTAAGTTATGGAAAAAATAGGAGAAACTATGAATAATTTATAAATATACTCACTCAGCTTAATAAAGTTATGTATGACTTTAGTTTGTGAAATCTGTTGTGCATATTATTATTTTAGAATTGGCATATATAAAGCACACATTGGCTCTCCACAGTTTTGTAGTTGCATCACCAATGGTCCTTTGCTCACCAGAATCTCAAACTAAGTCTTCCCTCACATTTTGGAGGTGGATTGTTTTTACAGGTATCTCATCTGAACTTTTGTTATATTTCAATTACCAGGTGTAATTGGATTAATAAACCAACATAAAATTCAGTCTGTAAAATCAAGCAATTTGCCCCCTCTGTCTCTATTAATTAATTACTGTGAAGCACAAAGGCTGTCATTTCACCATTTGTGACAACGGCCTTGAGCAAAATAAAAGTTATAGTGGAAAGAGAGGAATGAAGAAGGTAAGGCCTCATTTATAACCTCTTTCCTTTGGGGTATTGACTACTTTTAAAAAGGTTGCCCTCAGCCCTGGCTGGTGTAGCTTAGTGGATTAAGTGCGAGCCTGTGAACCAAGAGATCACGGTTTGATTCCCAGTCAGGGCACATGCCTGGGTTGCAGGCCAGTTCCCAGCAGGGAATGCACAGGAAGCAACCATACATTGATATTTCTCTCCCTCTCTCCTTCCCTTCCCCTCTGAAGATAAATAAATAAAATCTTAAAAAAAAAAAAGGTTGCCCTCAAAGCAGTTAACAATCCATTCTTTTGTTCAGTCAAGTGGTTAATAGGCTCAACTTTGACAGAAAGCTCATTTGTTCTTATACTATTGTACATTTTGAAATTTTACAATCTCTGTTGCCACCATGCTCATTTATATATTTATACAAATAGTCCTCATTTTGTGGGGTTCCTTGTTACAGAGACTCACATATATTGAAACTTTGTCATTTTTTTCCTTGGTTCCATGTATCTCAGATTTGATCTGATTTAAGAGTGTCATACTTGACTGGGAAAATCATCAGCATCACACATGAACTCACCCATCTTGGCATCTCTAAACCGACCCACACTTGTATCCATCTACCATGGAGGAAGTGTCTCTCTCCTACCATGGGCCGAAGTATCATTTGTACTCTGCATGCCACCCTGCAGGAAGCAAGAGTTAATATTTCAAAATATCCTCCATTTAAAACCTTCTGTGATTCAGGACTTTTGTACCCCTATTATCTGTCAACTTAGTAGGACTTTGTTCTATTAGTTTTTAAACACTATTCTCTCCTGCTTTCTTTCCTTCCTCAGCCTATTCTTTGTTTTATTTGCTAGCTCCTTTTCCAATGGCCTCATTTGGTCTTTGGATTTGGTCTCAGACTGTCATCTTTTCCATCTCTAACCTTTGTCCCTAAGTGATCTCATCGGTTACCAGCCCTCTTGTGTTGACTCCCACATTTTCACTGGAGCTACATCTCTCCCCTGAGCTCCTTATTCTCATGTCAGATGTCTGCCTGACATCTTCCCATTGAACCTGTCTTTGATTGTTTGACTTAACAGATCCAAAAGAAAATAAAGTAAAAAAAACCCCACAATATTTAAATTGGTCTGATCATAAAGTGTATCTCAGTTATCCTTTTCAGCCAACATGTCTTTTATTTTTTTGCTTTGTTTAATGTTTTAAAAATATTACAGAATAAAATTCCACATATTTTCAAGAACATGGCAGAAAAAAATGGAATTATGGACTTTAACCTTCCATGTCCTTCTCAAATCCCTACTCTTGTCTTTTCATGTAAAAAGCACAGTGATTTATAAAGTTAAGCCAAACATCCAGACATCCTTCCTTTCTGATAAACTAGATATCGCATATATTACAAAGCCTTATTGATTCTACTTTGAAAACATATCTGAAATTCTATTCTTCACATCATGTTCATTGCCAAACTCTTAGTCAAGGCCTCCACCATCTCTTCTTGTCTCTGACCACATCAACTTCTAACTGGTTTCTCTACTTTCACTCTTCTCCCTCAGCCTATATCCCCCACAGATGCCCCTATATATTCTTCAAACAGCAGCAAAGGGGATCTTCTCAATGATCATCTGATAATTATTCTTCCCTTACTTTTAAAATCATGCAATAGTTTTCCTTATATTTAACATAAAATTCAACCTTCCTCTTATGCCCTAAAATGTCCTCCATAATCATGCTTAGCCCCCAACCTTACCTCTTTCCATTCTTCCCTTCACTTGGTTTGCTCAAATATCACTGGTATTATGTAGAGGGAGATAGGGAGGGAGGGAAGGAGGGAAGTTCAGGAGGGAGGAAGGGAGGAAGGGAGGAAGGGAGGAAAGGGAGAGAGATTTCCATTTTATGGTGAGGAACTAAGGCCCAAGGTAACACAGTAAATAAATAGCAGAGATGAGATTCACTCTTAGCTCTGTTTTATTTTCTAGAGCTATCCTCTTTGCACTACTTCATTTGGTCTAATGTAAGGAAAATATAAAAAACCCACTGTAGTATATAAAATCAATAGCTTATTTAAGGAATTAATGCAATTTGACAAAGAATTAATTCTAAGTTCAGATAGGCCTTTCATTTACTCATTGTGGAATTACTCACATACTCTGCACCTCAATTTCATCTTCTATAAAATTGAGAAAATAAGCCTTCCTCATAGTATGGTTGTAATAGTTATATGATATTGTTTGCATGCTTAGAACATTGTGGTACTCAAAATCTACTAGATCTCCCTTCTCTTTCCTCTTCTGTATTCAGAAACACTTTATATGTGTTTCAAGTGTGGGCCATTCATCATAAATCTATGGTTTCCCTTGTCTAGTGGTAACAGTGACAAAACCTCCATTACTGTCACCGTGACTGACACCACCTTTCAGTGAGCACCTGCTTTGTGCCACACACTGTTGTGGGTGCTATTTTTGGTCTTTTATTTTTTTAATTATATGTTATTGATTATGTTATCACAGTTGTCCTGATTTTCCCTCTTTGCCCCCCTCCCCTTAGCACCCCCCACTCCCTCAGACTACCCTCCCACCATTGTTAATGTCTATACATCATGTGTATAAATTTTGGGGCTACTACATTTCCTGTACTGTACTTTACATCCCCATGGCTATTCTATAACTACCTGTTTGTACTTCTTTTTTATTTTATTTTTTAGAGCTGTTATTCAATTGCTGGTATGTCTCATAATAAATAAGATCTCAGGACTGAGAAAACACAGAATTAAAGTCACTAGGATGAACAGATACATTATAATTGGTGGTTCTTGGTGGAAAGAGTCAATTCATGCAACAGTTATTTCTTTTTTTTTAAGATTTTATTTTTAAATTAGCTTTATTTTAAAAATAGCTCTATTTATTTTTAGAGAGAGAGGAAGGGAGTGAGAAAGAGAGGAAGAGAAACATCACTGTGTGGTTGCCTCTTATGGGACCCCTAAAGGAGACCTTGCCTGCAGCCCAGGCATGTGCCCTGACTGGGAATTGAACCAGCGACACTTTGGTTCACAGGCCAGCACTCAATCCACTGAGCCACACCATTTAGGGCAACAGTTATTTCTTGATGTCCAGAATATTTTTATTATCCATTACAATGAAAAGATTATTTAGCTTCGTGAGATTTTTTTCAATAAATAACAAGTGTTGGTCCCCATAGTTAATATAATTAACTTGTAGCTAAATGCTTTCCATATTCATGATCTGTCTCTGTTCATTTTGTTTGTTTAGTTTCTTTTTAGATTCAATTGTTGATAGATATGTATTATTCGCCATTTTATTGTTCTTAGTTTTGATCTTCTTTTTCAGAAATAAGTCCATTTAACATTTCATGTAATAATGGTTTGGTGATGATGAACTCCTTTAGTTTTTCTTGTCTGGGAAGCTCCTTATCTGCCCTTTTATTCTAAATGATAGCTTTGCTGGATAGAGCAATCTTGGCTATAGGTCCTTGCTTTTCATGACTCTGAGTATTCCTTGCCAATCCCCTCTAGCCTGCAAAGTTTCTTTAGAGAAATCAGCTGACAGTCTTACAGGAACTCCCCTGTACATAACTAACTTCTTTTCTCTTGCTGTTTTTGAGATTCTCTCTTTATCTTTAAGATTTGGCATTCTAATTACGATGTGTCTTGTTGTGGTCTTCTTTGGGTCCAACTTGTCTGGGACAGTCTGTGCTTCCTAGACTTGCATGTTTATTTCCTTCACTAAATTAGGGAAGTTGTCTTTCATTGTTTTTTTTTTTTTCAAAATAGATTTGCAATTTCTTGCTCTTTCTCTTCTCCTTCTGATATCCCTATGGTGTGAATTTTGGATTTCTTGAAGTTGTCCCAGAGGCTACTTATACTATCCTCATTTTTTTTTGTATTTTTTTCCTTGTTGTTCTGATTGGTTGTTTTTTGCTTCCTGTTGTTCCAAAATGTTGATTTGATTCTCAACTTCATCCATTCTACTGTTGTTTCCCCGTAAATTGTTCTTTATTTCAATTAGTGTATCCTTCATTTCTGACTGGATCTTTTTTATGCTTTTGAGGTCCTACTGAGTTCCTTGATCATCCTTATAAGTAGTGTTTTGAACTCTGCATCTGATAGATTGCTTATCTCTATTTCATTTAGTTCTTTTTCTGGAGTTTTGATCTGTTCTTTCACTTGGGCCATGTTTCTTTGTCTCCTCATTTTGGCAGTATCCCTGTGTTTGTTTCTATGTATTAGGTAGAGCTGCTTTGACACTGTGTCTTGGTAGTGTGGCCCAATGTAGTAGGTGTCTTATGGCATCAGTGGTACAGCCTCCCCTATCACCCAAGCTCAAAGGGACTCAAGAGGTCCCTCCATGTGGGCCAAGTATACCCTCCAGTTGTAGTTGAGACATAGTTTCTGTTGGCACATCAATGGGAGAGATTTAGTCAGGCCAGTCAGCTTCAAGGACTGGGTGTGACCACTGACCACCAACCTCCACCCTCTGTGAAGGATCAGCTGTTCGTGGGCAGGGTGGTAGTAGTCTGATGTGGTCTGTAGCGTCCACTAGGTGCACTGGCCCTAGGGTTTTCTGTGTGGTGCAAGCCAAGGTCAGCCTCCACCTGTGTTTTGCCCAGGCTACCCTGCCTGATTTATTAAACAGTATGAGATGTTTGCTACTTGTACTGGGCTTGGAGATTACCAGGTGAAACCAAACTATGAATCTAGGCTCCTGCTAGTATCAGGCCTGGGGCTCACTGAGGCCAGATGTTGCTTGTTTGAGAGGAATTAAAAAGTTGTGAAACATGAGCAGAGATCCACCATTCATATGGAAAAGCAGCTTGGGTAGGCCCATAAGTTAGATGGGTCCACATCTCTGGGGATCTCCAAGGAGGGTCAAACATTATTAGTCAGACTGACAGAGTCTCAGATGTGGCACCAGCTTGCTGGCTCTGTGGGGGGAAGGTTTACAAATGGGACAATGGTCTCTGCTTGCCTTGATGCCAGGCACTTCAGTCTCCCTGTATAGCTCTGGTTCCCTTTCAAGCTGCTACCCTGGTGCCAGACCTCAGAGGGAGACTGAGTAGGTGAGTCCATGTGTGGGTACTGTAAGAAGAAATGCTTGGGGCTCCAGAAGTTTCTTCCACTGACTCAATCCCCACTGGTTTTTGCAGCCAGAAGTTATCTTCCTGGCACTGGAACCCTGGGCTGGGTGTCTGATGTGGGTTTCAGACTCCTTACTCCTGAGATATCCCTCCAGATTTTTTTTATCCACCACACATGGATGTGGGACCAACCTGTTCCATGTCTGCACCCCTCCTACCAGCCTAGATGAATAAGGTTTCTTTAATTCTGTGGTTGTCAGACTCCCATTCAACTTGACTTCTGACAGTTCTGAGTGATGGTTGTTCTATATTTTAGTTGTAATTTTGATGTATTGTGCAAAGAGGTGAGACTTGTATGCCCATGCTGCCATCTTGACCAGAAGTCCTACGGGTGCTTTAAATACTTCATTTCCTTTAGCAGTCCAACATCTGAATCTTTGTTCCTGGAAACTTTGGCAAGGTATTTCTTTAAGAAAATGCTTCTATGGTCAAGCCCATTTTATAAATGTAGAACATAATATGCTCCTTGTGGAAAGTTATAATATGTAACTTTCACTAGAAAATTAAAGATCTTGAGAAGTCTGATACTCAACAGTGTTTCACTAACTTACATATCACTATGGAAATTATCCCTCCATGGCTAGCATTTTTGTTTGTTTGATTCTTTGCTTGGCAGTTTCTTCCATCCTGCAGTCCTAATGTTCTTTGGTATGCATATTTTGACTCTACACTAGGGTTTTTTTAATGCTACTTAAGATCAAATGAAAGTTTGGTAAAATTTTGTTTTTCAGACTTTATCTTCTTTACTGTTTTCATGGTTGGGTATTATTTATTGTTATCTTCTCTATTCACTTATGACTATGATGTGTCGGATTTCCTCTGCTGTGAAATTTATCCCTGCATCTTCCTTCATCTCAGGTCATTCTCCTGCTCATTGTAAAACTCAACATTTATACAGGGTGTAGAAAAAAGAAATCTGAGGGAGAAAGAGAGAGAGGGAGGGAGGACAGAGAGAAAGAGAGATACTAATCTGTATTGAATTTGGGAAGAAGACTTTGGATGACATTTATTGAAAACTATCATGTTAGATTAACTTTTGTTAGAATTTTATGAAATAAGTTTATTTTTTTCAAAATCTGCTCAAATTTATATATGATCTAATCATTTCTCAAGGAAGGAATTGCTTGGGTTAAAATGAAAAGGAATGATGAAATAAATTTTTTTTAGAAGATTCTTAGGAATCTTGTTTTTGTTGACTAAAGGAAAGTCATGATAGTGTTTGGCACAGAGTAGGTATTCAATAAATATTCAATAACTCTATGCCATAAAAATAGGGTCCTAAGTACTAAAACCACAGCCAACATGTAAATCTGCTGTCTTAATCACCCTAGTAAGTACTCTAATGCTGCTTCTCATTTTTTAGAACTGGGTTTGGGTCCTTTTAGATTCAGTTGTTACTATTAATTATGTCTAATTAGTCATTTAAATTATTGTGCTTTATATTTTCTTTAAAAATGGTCAGAATCTTGTTATGACAATTTTTGGAAGGATAGCTATCATTGAGCAGATTTAAATTACTACTACATTTGTATAGCTATCAAGGCATTATTAAGTAGACTTCATCTGTTCAAGCTGATATAACAAAACTACTATACATAGAGTGTCCTGAACAACAAACATTGATTCCTCACAGTTCTGTAGGCTGGGATGTCCAAGTTCAAGGTGTCAGCAGATTCAGTGTCTGGTGAGGTTTGGCTTCCTGGCTTATAGACAGCTATCTTCTCATTGTAACCTCTCGTGGTGGAAAAAGAGTAATAAGCACACTAATCTCATTCATGAAGGCTCCATCCTCATGACCTAATTACCTCCCAAGGGTCCCTCCTTCTAATAGCATGTCATTTAGGATTAGGATTCAACATATTAATTTTGCCAATATTCAGCCCACAGCAAGATTTTTTTCTTTCTGTTATCAATGACAAAACTCTTCCATATTTCCTGCATGTTTTCTTCCTAGGGTTCTTTACCTTGTTATTTCTTTCTTAGGGTTTCTTTATGTAGTCTCATGATTATGTAGGCCCTAAGATTTCCTTTGGTCCATACTTTCCAGGAGCTACCAAAGATACTTGCTGAATTAAGAAATTACTAGATAATATGTTCAAAGATGGTAATTTAATTTCTTAGGAACAACATGTGAGTTAAGTTATTTATATAACTATGAGAAGTAATAGGTTTGGGGAAATTGTGATAATTCTTCGCAGGTGTATTATTCAGCCACACCTCAATAGTGACTTTTCTTTCTCCCCCAAGATGAGGTGCTAAATTTAGCTCAAGAATGAGGTGGTATGATTGGTTGTAGGAAACAACATTATATAATTGTTAATGCAAAAGTTCTTCTGAGATGGAGGAGTAGGTGAAAATATAGAAGGTAAAAAGTATGTTACAATCTTGCTAGAAAATCTAAATAACATTTGCATGCCCCTTTCAGGAATAATAAGTCAAAGGAAAGTGTATTAAGATATACTATATCTTCTTTTGCTGGTGAAACCACCCAACTGTGGATAAGACTTGACATCTTCAGCTGATATATTAGAAATTTCTTCTAATGTGTGTGTGCATGGTGACAGTGGAAGTTGCCTGTGTTTATGGCATCTTCTCACTAACTTGTGCCTCATGACACAGCAAAATGCAATCTGAAAACTAACTTTAAGAAAAGAATTTTGCAGGGCAGTTTATTACTGCATTCATAAGTAACATTAACAAAATGATCAGAAGTCATGAGATCTACATCATGCTAATGATTCAAAAATTTTGACCAAGCTAAAGCATCACAGAGTGCTTTGGCCATCCCCTTTCAAGCATGAACTTGCTCACCCCAGTATGTGAGTGCAAACCTGACCAGCTGTAGAAGCAGTTCCATTCATTGTTGATGGTTTATACATGTTAAAAGTCATCTTTATGTCAAGCTACCATCTGTATCTCTATCTCTACAACTTCCATCACCCTCTGCCCTTTGGGGACACAAAGAACAAATTTAATTTCTGTTCTTTATGACAGCTGGCCATTCAATTATTCATTTATTCATTCAAAAGACCTTTATTGAGTAGCAGCCATATGCAGGCACTGAGAACTCAAAGGTCAAAAAAAATACTAAACCATATTCTCTAGAATATTACAGTCTATCACATTGGCCTCTTGTTTCTACTCTCTAGGGTAAACACTTTTGTTCCTTTTTTCTTACTCATGTGTCACAGTTCCAGGCTTCCTTACTATTTATTCTTCACCTTTGAATGAGTTGGTGCTTATTAAAGTTCCTTAAAGTATGTAGTACCAAGCTGGTAACAACTCCTAGATATAGCTTGACCAGAGCAGAGAGCAGAGACTCTTACATCTCATGTTGTTGATGATGTCCTGATGAGATTATGCGAACAAAGGCATTTGTTTGTCAGTCACTTTACACTTGACAGAAATAATTTTTTCTTCAATATGTTGAATTACATCCAAAATCATTATCTTGCCTTCAAGTCCCTTTGCAAACTTTATCCACCACTACTACTCAATATAGATTCACTATGTGTTTTCTTTCCTACATACATTTGCATTTTGATCCCTCTTCCTAGAATACCCCCCATGGTGGCCTATTTCAAAGCTAATTGTTTTAAAAGTGTCATCTTGATGGGGTTTTTGTTGATCCTAAAACATTCTTAATCTCTTCCTATGTTAAGTCTAAACAAATGACTTCCAAATTATTTGAAGGCTTGCTAAGGCCAGGCATGGCTAGTATTGAATAATAAATGTTGCATTAGAATAGAGCTCTCAGAGTTTATACTCATAATCAGTTAATCTTCACAATAGCCGTGTGAGAAAACAGATAACTGATAAATTTTATTACTATAGACAATAAAACCGGGGCCTCCATTGCTTGCTCACTTTGCAACTGTTACCACTTGTACTGGCTGAGTTTTATAGGAACTGTTGTACCATATCATTATGTATGTTGTAAGAGAGAATTTTATTCTTTAAACACCTGATCAAGAGCTCATATTAGGGAGGCAGCTGTCCCTATTCAGGAAAACAATTTAACAGATTGCCTTTGGGGAAGATATGAAGGCATACTCTGAAGAAGCCAGTAAAATAAAGGGGAAAAAAAACTTTAAAAGGTTAAGAAGAATTGGAGCTTGAAGGGTAAGCAGGAGAGAAAAATAGGGAAAGGGAGCCAGAGTATAATGGGAAAGTGGGAAAGCGTAGAAAGTGACCAGAGAAAAGTGGCCAAAGAACACTTTTCAGTACAGGGATCTCTCCAATTCCATGAGTAAGGCTTTTGCTGTTTGATTTTGTGATAAAGCTCTCCTTCCCTCATTGCCACATACCCTCAGTAAAGTATGCCACATACAGATGCCTTGTGTGAGCAATGTTTCAGTTGAATTCAAAGACGGGGACTCTCCTGAAATCTAGACAGTCCAGGACAGAAAGATGGTGGTCAGATAGACAGTTTGACAAGAACAAAATATCAGAATGAGCAATTTGCCTCAGAATACAAATCCAGTGGAATCAGTCCCATTTTATAGGAACTCTCAAAGGACAGAGTAATCATGGCCAACATATGGGTTACATTTACATTTCTGCCTGCCAGCTAGACATCATGCAATGTGAGTGCAAAGACTGTGGTTTCAATTTTGGTGTCCCTCGTGCCTAGCCCTCAGATTTCCTCATTGCCTGCTTATAGTCAGTTTCGAGTTCCATACTCAGCAGCTTTTGAGCTGTTATTCAAATGTTTATCATTTCCAGGGAAATTTCTCATTTGCTACATGTCTAAAGTATAAGGCCACTTTTTGAGTGCATTGTTTACACAAATACAGTATGTTTTCCATTAGTAACAGTGAAAAACACTCAAATATGCCATTTTTAATTCATCCTGATTTTCTTGTTATTTTATGTCACTTCAGTTAATGTTAGTATTATTTCTCCTTTTTCAACCACAGGATTCAGGCATATTTTTAGGGAGACTAACCTGAAATTGTTTCTCATTTAGACCTTCTTAGAAGTGACTTTAGGAGAAACAGTAGCAATAAAAACCTATTTCATAGGTTGAGTGTTTGTTCAGGAATATATATTATAGAGTCACAACACATAATTTTGTGCTGTGTGATTTATTTCATTGTCAACTTAAGTTTATTGATACTAACTTTGAGAATTACTGCAGTTTAATGTCTACTTTTCCAGCACTGAGAATGGCTGTAGTACTCCAGATGACAGTGTAAAATTTGAATTCATTTCTTTTTACATTTTTAGTGGTCAGAGACTTTGACTTTAATGTTCAAATAGAAAACTAAACTATAGTGAAGGCACTGAATTGGTAAAATCTGTTTAAGATAAGCCAAATCTGCCAACACTTCCCACTGAGAAAAGATGACAAAATTTGCAATTCATGAATTTATGCCTAGTATCCACAGAGAAATAATTTAAAATTGTATCTGCATAAATGATTATTAATTTTATATTCTACTTAGCAGAATACTGGATGATGATCAGATGGTTAGAACAGTGGCCTATGAGTCACGGACACTTAGGTTCTGGCTGTGACCCTGCCACTAACCAGCTGAGTGAACCTGAAGAGCTTTCTAGGTCTTAGTTTTCTTAATTGTTAAATGAGAAGAGATTTTATAGTCTCTTTCAGTGCTAATGATATTTATAATTCTCAACGATAATTCCTCATGGAAATTAGAGTTGCTTTCCAAATTTAAAAACTCTTCATGGAAAGGATTTTGCTTAAAGGAAATACTTCTGAGCATGCTGATAAAATACTGAAGGACGCAGCCAAGACATTTTTGCTCATTACAAAAGTAGACTTCACTGGTTTTTAGTGGTGTGTTATTTTCAGTGGGTCAGATATACTACATATGCTGGACTTTTAATGCCTTAACTAATGGACACAGCATCTTCCAAGAAGGGTATTTATTTATTTATTTATTTATTCATTCATTCATTCATTTTGGTTATTTTCACTACTTAGAAACACCAAGTTGAACTCCAAGCAGAACTATACAGAGAACAAAACAAAGCCACTGGTCCAGAGAAGGCATCTGTAAAGCGGGCAGGCAGAGATATCGTCCTTTGTCCTCTGCTTCGGTCCTCACCCACTCCTTCCTCTTTGTGGAGAAATTCTTCTTGGCACCTCGCCCCTTTTAGTTCCTAAGTGTCTTATTCTTCTCTTTAGGGTTTAAAGAAAATTATCCAATTTCATCCTGTCTGGCCAACTTGTAGGGAGAGTTTTCCTAGAATAATTGCCTATGCAGTCACTTCATTGTGCTGTTTCCTTCGGAAAAATCCCTTTAGAAACTTCTACTGGCAAGGAGTTTATTTCTCAAAGACAAAAGACTAAAACAGCCAGTGAGTGGATCTCCCAGAAGATTAGTATTTTTTCAAGAGAATAGATAAATTCTGAAGTTTAAGAAAGG
This sequence comes from Trachops cirrhosus, assembly GCA_028533065.1. Lineage (NCBI taxonomy): Eukaryota > Metazoa > Chordata > Mammalia > Chiroptera > Phyllostomidae > Trachops > Trachops cirrhosus. The sequence goes on along the minus strand of CM052541.1, from coordinate 130,802,942 downwards.
AGGTGGGAGGATAATGGTTAGAAATGGGGACACTTTATCTTGAATACATAATCTGTGATTTAAATAAAAATGTTGGTATGTGAAAAACAAAGTGATATTTCAAAACGAGGCATGTTGGCTTTCATAGTATTTTCTTCTTTTTCATTTTTTTTCAAAATTTAGTGGGATAATATATTTATATAGGATATAAACTTTGGTCTTAATATTTGGAGTGAAGATAAGTCTATATAGGACCACTAGACAAGGATGCAATTTAAAATTAAAGTATGGAGGGAAGTAATAAGAATGAGGCCTTCATTATTACACATTTATGACATGAAAGCCGGCTTTAAGGTAGCACATAGATTTAATTTCAGTACCCCTAGCTCCATTCTTACCAGGGAGCCACTGCTCTGATTCTGTGCAATCAAGAGGTGAAAAGCAATAAGACTTGGTCATTAATGACAGATGACATGGCTAATTTGAGGCACAAAGGTATTCTCATATAATAGCAAATTTTGGCATAAAATACCCAATCAATTGCCTCAGACTTCACTTCTCTTTGCTTGTGTCACTTAGTCATTGATTTAATTTAACTATGTGCTATCTCTTCTGTTTCACAACTGTGGGATCTTTTCTCTTCAGAGACTTCAGGAAAATTTTAGATATTCAGACAATTGGTTCTCAGGGTTCCTTAGTGAAGTGTGAGTTTTGTGGTGGAAGAGAGCATAATTTTTTGTTCATTTAGGGGGTTAAAACTATTTTGAATCAGTTCTTGGATTGCTCTACTTCTTCTGATCCTGATAGTTGAAACATGTTGACCACATCAACTGGAAGTAGTCTGGGACCAACCCAAAGTTAATTTTCGGTCAGAGTGGAGGTATTGTGTTTATCTTATTCAGGTCAATTCAATTCAACTCAATGACCTACTGCCATGCAGTAAGTAGGCTACGTAGGTGTGCTAAAAAGGAAAAGGTATGTAAAATGAAGTAGTTGTGTATTAGTCATGACTCCTTTGGTTGCAGATGTCAGAAATATAACCTGAAGTATTTTATGCCAAGGAAATTTTATTAAACGTATACTTGGTTCTTCAGCAATTAAAAAAAGCTTCAAAGGAAGAGGATTAATTAATTGTGGAATAAGCAGAGATGCAACTGGATAATCTGAGTCAAGAACAAGTAGAAGCGGGAACTTTACATTGCCAAGGACACTCTATTACCACCTCTCATCTTTGCACCATGCTGCACCTTAGTTTTGTTTTCTCCTTCAAAAGGCTAGCCTAATCTACACTAAGTAGAACATGGACATCAATAGCTTTAAAGCTTCACAGTGCACCGCTTCTATCACTAATTCAGACTGATTTCTTTCAGGTCAGAGAACCTCAAGAACTCTCAATGGCTTGGTGTAGATTATGTGGTATAGATTATGTACCCTCTAGGTGTATATAGGATCCTATATGAAGGTGGTAGCTGATGCTCAAGGTGCAACTGATCTTAGGTCACTTGCCCTTTTAGAAGACTTGTTCCTTTGTAAAAGGTAGACTATGGAAATGAGACACTGCTTAATAAAAGATTAAAGGGGCAGAAAAAAAAACCTATTAGAAAAGACAGATGCCCAAGAAATTTAATAATCTAAGCCTGAGCACTGGTGGAAAAAAAGTCTACCTTCAGTGGTCTGCCCTGGTATCAGTTGTTTAATTTATACTTCCTTCATAGTTTTGGAAAATCAGTCTTAAGAATTAACCTAAAACTATTGTCTGGGTTTCTAGAGTCCTGGATATCTTGACAGAAACAAAAACAACTCTGCTCTTGATGGATATACAAATGAGGTCTTGCAGGATTCCCAGAGATGGAGCACAACTAAATGTGAACTCATGATGCAAAGAGCATAAATCATCTGAGAAAACAAATTATACAAGCTAGAGTAAGAAGGGCAGAAAAGAGGAAAAATTAAAACAAAACAAAAATTACCCTTCTAGAACCTCTGGTATTGACATTATTGGATAGAGAATATAAAATAAATTTGTTTAAAACACTTGAAGAATTAAAATAGGAAATTAAAAATGTGAATAAGTTACAAAATATACAAAAATGCTAGGCAAATCTGAAATAAAAATTAGAACTTCTAGAAACATATCTTTTGAATTAAAAACTAAATGGATGGACTAACAGAATATTAGACCCCGGTGAATAACAGAATTAGTGGGCTGGAAGATACACTTAAAGAATCTAAAGAAATGACCTAGATTCCAACACAGAACAATGAAGAAATTAAAAATAATTAAGCAAGGAAAGAGACATGGAGGATAGTCAAAGAAAATATATCATAAGTTTTATTGTAATTTCAGAAAGAGAGAGGAGTGAACATGGAGGTCCAGCTTTTCAGAACTATTGGAAAATATTATCATCAGATTCGGGAAGCTGAAACTATTGTAGCAAAACTGTCAAACAACAAAAACAAGGCAAGATCTTAAAAGCAGTAAGAATAAAAGTCAATTAATTTTAAAGATAAAATGATTGGTATCATATCAAACTTCTCAACAGTATCAATAGAGATAGAAGACATCAAAATAGTTTAAAAGTACTGAGAGGAAATAAATGTGAAACCTGATTTATATATCAAGCTCAACCACTCCTCAAGCGGACTGACTTTATGAAGGAAGGAAGAAAATTATCAGAAAGGAGGGTTGACACTCAAGCAGGAACAGGAGATAAATAGAAAAATCTGAAGAAATGTGTAAATCTAAACTAATAAGCTAATAATTGTACGTGTTTACATATATATGCCCATACATACATATCTAAAAGAATAAATATGTCTTGTTTGTGGAATGAGAGGAATATTATATAATTAAAACACTAGATAAGAATAACAAATCAGGAGGGTGATAATAAAATTTAGACATTCTAAAGCCCATGTGTTATTTAAGAAAACAGTAGAAATACAGATAAACAACACAATTTGTTTTACATTTACATTAAACACTAAGATTTTGCCCTAAAGGAATAGAAATATTTCTACTCAGAGGAAGCTTCAAAGAAGACAAAAAAGAAGGAGGAAAGAAGCATGAGTGAAACAGGCAAGTGTAAAATACAGTCATAATTCTAAAAATCAGTGTAATCCAAGAATGCTAATAGTTTCAAAAATGTAAATAAATTTGCCAAGTAAATGTGGAGATTTTTCAAAATAGATAAAATATATTTTTATTACTTATTATTTACTAATGTCACAAATAAAACATGGGATATAAGAATACTGGTTGCACAAGATGGAAAAATAAATAGAGTCAAATACTAAACAAAGAAGCTGAGATAGCTCTTAATATTAAACAAAATAGTCATGAAAGCAAACAAACATTATTAGGGCTACAAAAGTTAAAATGTCTTAATTTACTAGGAGGATATAATAACCAACTTGCATGTACTTAATAATATTAATCTCAAATAAAGTAAAAGTTAATAGAACTAGAACTATAAAGAGATATTGACAAACCCCCTATAATGAGAGATTTTGACATATCTATGTAACTGATAGATCAGTAAGACCAAAAATTAGAAAGTATACAGAAGATTTGCATAATGATAAGTTTTATTGAAGAGCACTTAAAGAATTCTGCACTCACCAATTAGAACATAAATTTTTTCTTACGTACTATATAATACTTATGAAAATTAACCATATATTAAGAGTAAATGTGAATGTATCAATATTATATAGGCTCAAATTCATATAGTCTTATCTACTTAAAACAAAAAAGAAAGCTTCATAGAGAATATGAAGAAGTAAATGGTAAAGAAATTATTACATATCAAAACTTGTGGGTTTCAGTTTGAACTGATGGCTAGAGACAAGTGTATAGTTTTAGATGCTTACATTAAAAAATAATAAAATCTAGATATTGAAAAGCTAAGGATATATTGCAAGAATTTGAAAAAATGAAATTAAAATGAACCAAAATTTTTCTGTCGTCTTTTATGAGATAGTCAGGTATGCATACAAGAAGAGACAGAGGAGAGGCTCAGGAAAAAACAAAGTTTTTTTATAATTACAGGTCCTAGAGACAGAAGGCATGGCCCATAGGAAAGACACCAGGATAATCAGGAGGCAGAAGCAGAAGCCAGGGGGATTTATGTCACTTCCTTTATTGGGGTTTCCATGGGACATGGAAACTCCCATGCCTCACCATGCAAGGTGAGGAAGGGTAAACAATTTAAAACCGGCTAGTTTGAATAATTTTGGTAGGCTTTGAGCTATAGGATTGGTCACTAGTTCCATAATATCTGGACCTGGGATAATTAAAGCAGAAGAAGATTGCCCTGGATTGTAAGAGCGAGGCAGAGGAGGTTTGGCTCAGATTAGTTAGTTGGCATATGAAGGGCCTGCTCTCTGCTGGGTCCTTTGCTATCTTTATGTGGTACATATACACAATGGAATACTAAGCCATAAAAAGATGAAATCTTGCCATTTGGGACATCATGAATGGCTGTTGAGAGTGTTATACCAAGTGAAATAGGTCAGATAAACTGTGTGTTCTTTAAAGAAATAAAAAAGGACAAGAACTATATGATTTTACTCATATGTAGGATATAAAACAAAAAGCAACAAATGAACAAACAAACTCATAGACACAGACAACAGAAGAGTGGATACCAGAGGGAAAGGGGGTGGGGGGAAGATGGAGAGGGAAAGGGAGTCAAACACAAGGCGACAGGAGACTCGGCTTTAGGTGGTAAGCACACAATAGAGTATATAGATGTTGTATTATAAAGTAGTCCACCTGAATTTATATAATGTTATTAACCAATGCTACCCCAATAAATTTAATGAAACAAAATTTCTAATTAGAAAATAAAAGAAGAATTGACTAATCCCAGGAGGGTCAGTGTCTCTTCAGCCAGAGAGGTTATTTTAGATGACAAACATAATAATATACAGATAAATTGTATTTTATTTTATTTTTAAATATATTTTATTGATTATGCTATTACAGTTGTCCCATTTCCCCCCTTTTATTCCCCTCTACCATGCACACCCTCTCCCACTTGCATTCCCCCCCTTTAGTTCATGTCCATGGGTCATACATATAAATTCTTTGGCTTCCACATTTCCTATACTGTTCTTAACAACCCCCCCTCCCCATCTATTTTGTACCTACCATTTATGCTACTTATTCTCTGTATTTTTCCCCCTTTCTCCCCCTCCCACTCCCCTGCTGATAACCCTCCATGTGATCTCCATTTCTGTGATTCTATTCCTGTTCTAGTTGTTTATTTAGTTTGTTTTTGTTTCTGTGTTAGGTTTGGTTGCTAATAACTGAGTTTGTTGCATTTTAATGTTCATATTTTTATCTTCTTTTTCTTAGATAAGTACCTTTAACATTTCAATTAATAAGGGCTGGGTGATGAACTCCTTTAACTTGACCTTATCTGAGAAGCACTTTATCTGCCCTTCCATTCTAAATGATAGCTTTGCTGGATAGAACAATCTTGGATGTAGGTCCTTGCTTTTCATGACTTGGAATACTTCTTTCCAGCCCCTTCTTGCCTGCTAGGTTTCTTTCGAGAAATCAGCTGATAGTCTTATGGGAACTCCTTTGTAGGTAACTGTCTACTTTCTCCGGCTGCTTTTAAGATTCTCTCCTTATCTTTAATCTTGGGTGATATAATGATGATGTGCCTTGGTGTGTGCTTCCTTGGGTCCAACTTCTTTGGGACTCTCTGGACTTTCTGGAAGTCCATTTCCTTTGCCAGACTGGGGAAGTTCTCCTTCATTATTTTTTCAAATAAGTTTTCAATTTCTTGCTCTTTCTCTTCTCCTTCTGGCACCCCTATGATTCAGATGTTGGAACATGTAAAGATGTCTTGTAGGTTCCTAAGCCTCTCCTCATTTTTTTGAATTCTTATTTCTTCATTCTGTTCTGGTTGAATGTTTATTTCTTCCTTCTGCTCCAAACCATTGATTTGTGTCCTGGTTTCCTTCCTGTCACTGTTGGTTCTCTGTATATTTTGATTTATTTTACTTTCAGTAGCCTTCATTTGTTCCTTCATTTTGTGACTGAGCTCAATCAGTTCTGTGAGCATGCTGATTACCTTGTTTTGAACTGTGCATCTCATAGTTTGGCTATCTCTTTGCCACTTAGTTGTATTTTTCTGGAGCTTTGATCTGTTCTTTCATTTGGGCCATTTTTTTTTGTCTCGGTGCACCTGTTACATAGTAAGGGGCAGAGCCTTAGGTATTCACCAGAGAGGGGCAAACCACTTCACTACGTTGTGACACTGTATGTGGGGGAGGGGTCCGAGAGGGAACAGTGCCACTTGCTCCACTCTCTGCCAGTTTTCAGTCACTTCCTCAGCAACACACAATCAAATTGGGCCCTTGTGGTGCTGATTCCCAAGTCGGTGGGTTTGTGTACATTCTAGCACCCTGTGGATATCTCTAACCAACTCTCCTGTGAGGCTGGGAGTTTTTCTTACCACCTCGCCCTCTGCAGGTGTTTTCAGTCAGAGGCTTTGAGTCTTTCTTTTCTTATGCTGGAACCCTGGGTTATGCAGTCTATCTCACTCTCCAGTTCCTCCAAGTTTATCTATGTGTAAATGTGGGACTTCCCAGTCTGCAAGCCACCACCTCGTCCTTCCCACCAGATGCCGCCTTGCCCACCCTAGTCCTTCAGCTGCTACCTTGCTGTGAGTCCTCTCCACCTGGCTGCCCATCTCTACCCCTCCTACCGGTCTGGATGAATGATTCTTCTTTAACTCCTTGGTTGTTAGACTTCCATGAGTTTGATTTTCTGTCAGTTCTGGCTGTTTTTTGTTTTTAAATTTGTTGTTGTCCTTCTTTTAGTTGTGCAAGGAGGCACAGTGTTTCTACCTACACCTTCATCTTGACCAGAAGTCCAGATAAATTTTAAAAATACTTAAAATGTATAAATAAAGTAGAAGGAAGGAGATATAATAATCAGGAATTTATGAATTGGGTGAAAAGATACACTAAAAAGTATCAAAAAAGCAAAGTTTATTAACTAATTTATAAGACTAATCACACTGGTTAAACAGAACTCTGGCATTTGATGTCATTTTTCAAATCATGTGTTTAGTTTATATTTTTCCAACTCTGATCACAGCAAATGCAACTAACAATATTTGAAATGAATAGCTGAATATACTGAAGATGTTACATAATATGCAACAAAAACTTGAATGTTAAAAAGTTTGAAAGCTCAGATCATACAGGCCATTTTATAAAATGTGTCAAAATTTACTCAAGAATGAATAGAAAACTAAAATAAACCTGTAGTCATTTAAAAATATGTAATCACTAGTTGACAGTATCATGGGATATCACATATGTCACTGTCTTGGTTGTAAGAGACTGTATTTTTTTTGCAGAGAACTGGGTCCAAGTGCAGGTCAGCCATGCATGGTTTATTAGTCCTACTTTGGTTGGGGTGAGAGCTCAGGAGACGTTAGGGAGGAGTTTTTGACCTTGCACAAGTGGGGAAAACAGAATTCAAATTTATATTAAAGGATTAAATTTAGCCTGCACTCTTGAGAAGATTTCTCAGTGCTACTGGTCTGCTGCTTTTCCTAGTAACTCTTGTCAAGGCAGTATAAGTGATAAATACTATAGCAAATACATGTAGTTTTTACAGTCTTTGCTAACTTTGGAACCATGGATTGGAAAAGAGCAGAAACCAGCTGCTTTGATGCCATATATAAGTTTTCATGGCTAGGCTGACATTGACCCTGACTTTTTTCCCAAAGGACTGGACCTGTCTGGAATGGGGAGCAGAACAGAGTCAATATTTGTATTTACATATTTCCAGTTCCTTTTCTCTGATGGGTTTGTTCATATTTTTTGCCTACTTCTGGGCTTATAGTTTCTTAGTAATTTCTCGGATAATTTACACTAGACATATTAACCTTTTGTTTGTCAGTTACATTGCATATATCTCTTCAGTCTATCACTTGCAAACATTTTCCATGATGTAAATATATATTGTGTGTCAGTGTGTTCCCCTCTTTATAGTTTTAGTTTTATGCTTTAAATGTTCTCCTTCACTTTAAGGAGACAGAACACATTAACGCAAACACTGTCCTAAATATCCTCTGTGCTCAGAAGTATATTTTGAGCACAAAAAACATTCAGCCCAATTACAATATGATATATGAACACTGGAAATTTCTGTTTCTCATAATTAAATGATCTGTTTTTCACAATAGGAATTGAATTATTTTTACCCTAAATTAATATCACAATTTTCAGGTTTGGTCCAGTGTCAAAATTTAAAAAGCGATAGTCTTTTCCTAGAATGTTTTTTTTCTTCTTTTTTAAAAGTTTCTTGGGATATTACTGCTTCTCCTCTACTGAGCTCATTGTACTAGTTTTCACCTTGGCAACTAAGAAATGCTCCTAGGCAGAAATCTGTAGGTTTGTTTGTGTTCTTGAGCTGAAAAAACAATGGAAGTTACAGAGTTTAGACTCATTTATCTTTACAAGGCTTGTCTGCATTTGTAGAGCCCATCTCATTTTCTCCAAGTGAGTTGCCCTTAAACCATAAAGAATAGTCAGCTGGAACATGAACACTGGCAAGAGAGCCTCAGCCTCATGCCAAGTAAGCCAACTAAAGATAGACTGTCACAGCTTCTCATTTGTCAGCTGCCAGAAGGGTGATCCATTCTGACTGATATGATTCCTTGAAAATAAATTATTTGACTCATGGAATTTCTTTGATTTTTAAATGAAAATTGGGTTTAGCTTTATGGACTGTAACAGCAGAGCTAATTAAAATGTTTCTGCCAGTTTTCCTTAATGCCACAGCATAGTTTTTCAAATCATGTGTTTAGTTTATATTTTGACACTGTAGCCACTCAGAGATCTGAATTTTATTTTTTTTGGTTTAAAGTATGGTAATACTCATTCCTTTAAATATTTTAGAAGGCTATGATATTTAACCAACAGTCAAAATCATGATGTTTAGCATGTTTTTCCTAAGTTGGGATGGATAGTGGGGGACTGTGTCAAGAGAAGTGTTTGAACACTGTATGTTGCATTCCCCATATTTTAGGTCAAGTGAACAGCTTTGTTACTCTGTCTGACCATTTTGTTTGACATGAGTCACACTACACTCTGTGATGCATGGGAAAGGTCCAGCTGGCTGTTGTATCTCATTTGGTTATTGGTCTTTTAGCAGTGAGTTATGAATCTAAGTACATACTCTGGGATAGATAATTCTCAAAGTTATAGGACTATATTTAGTAAGGCTTGGAGTCTTTCAATCCTCATTATTAGAATATCATTTTATAGTCTACCTTCCTCTCTTGGAAGTTTAATGAGTTGATTTTCATAGCAGAGTTGCTAGCTGTACCAATATCTATTCTTTCCCTTGTTAGAAACTAGAATCCTGATTTTTAGCTAGACATATTTCTTCCATGACAAAAGACTCCATCTCCCAGCCCTCCTTTAATCTGGGAATTTCCATGTGACTAAATTTAGTCAAAAAATAAAAGCATAAATGTTGCCTATGAATTCCTAGAAGATGATAAAGATAGGGTTGCTTTTTTCACGCCCCTCTCCTTCATCTACTCTCCGGCAAAGGGACAATATGGCTGGATATCTAGCATATTGTTTAGCCCATGAAATTGAATGCCATTCTTTCAGTGTTGTTGGAGCTGAGCACTGGAAGAATTCTGGGTCTCTTATGTCTTCTATTGCATAAGAGATGAGTAAACTCCTTTATTTAAGCCATTTTTTCCTTTTACATTATATTCAGCCAAACATTCCTAAATATATGGTAGGATTTGGTACTGAAATTGGAATGCTGAACTAATAAAAACTAAAGTGTGTCAATGGCTTAGTGGAAGCTGTTCGGTAATGGATGGGTGGTGCAAATACTGTAGTCTAGAGAGCCAGTGACAAGTGTAATGTAATAAAACAGACAAGCTATCCTCATGGAAGGCATACCACCTACAGATGGTGTCAGAACATGAGGGGGAAAGTACAACACATTCAGAAAGTACAACACAATGTGAGATAGTGCTATCTGCTACATGATACTTTTAGAGTAATCGTAAGATAGAGATATTTTGGCTGGATTTAGATATTCATCAGGCAAAAATGGAAAGGCAGATTTTCTCTTTTGCTAAAGGAGAATTCTGTACCTATGGCCAAAAACTGTCTTGATTGGAATTCCCATAATTTACACCCTTACACGGGTGAAAATGAAGCTTTAGCAGGAGTTAAAATTGTAGCCCTTTAAGGTTTCTTGACCAGGCAATGGAGTCAAGCCTTTGGAAAAAGGTCAAATTAAAGGTATAATTTATACTCATTTAGCAAATAGTTAGTGAGCACCTCTAATGTTCCTAAGTGCTATTGAAACAGAAAGGAAAGGGAAAAAAACCCCAACAAGGTAAGGGGGATTGAAGGGGTGCCATTGTAGGTGGGGTAGGTCTCATTGAAAAGGTGTCATGAGGTTTCTGATCAAGATGGAGGCATAGGTAGACATGCTTTACCTCCTCATGCAACCACAGAGAGAATTACAACTAAACCTCAAAACAAATAACACCCAGAACTGTCAGAAAATTGAACTGTATGGAAGTCCAATAACCAAGGATTTAAAGAAGTCACATTCATCCAGACATGTAAGAGGGGCAAAGACACAGAGATGGGTGTGTCTCACAGTGTGGCATGCAGAGGCAGCAGTGGTTGCAGAATGGGCAGTCCCACATTCATGTGTGGCAGATAAAAATCAGGAGGGATACCTTAGAAGCAAGCAATCCAAGACCCAGGTCAGAACACATAGCCCAGTATTCCAGCACTGGGAAGATAAATTCCCATAACTTCTTGCCATAAAAACCAGTGGGGTTTGGGGCAGTGGAAGAAATTGTTGCATTTTCAGGAGATGCCACTTAAGGGTCCATTAGGTCTTAGAAAGTATGCAAACTACCCACAGTGGTATTCAGTACCAGGGCAACAGCTGGAAGGGTGCTGGTTGCATATGGGGAGTGGGTGAAATGACTAGAAATGGGACGTGTTCTGAGCAAACCTCCAGAAGCCAGGCAGCAGCATTATCCCATCTCTGAGTCCTCCCCCCACACAGAGCCACAAAGCGATGAAGCAGGTTGCCCCATCCTGGTGATTACCTAAGGCTCTGCCCCACAGAATTTACAGGTGCCTTTTCTACAATATCTTAGCCATACCACTAAGACTGGAAGTCAAAGCAGCTCTCTGTAATACACACAAACAAATACAGGGAGGCTTCCAAATGGAGGAGACAAAGATATATATGGCTCAAGTGAAAGGACAAAACAAAACTCCAGAAAAAGAACTAAACAAAATGGAGATAACCAACTTATCAGATGCAGAGTCGAAAACACTGCTGATCAGGATGCTCAAAGAACTCATTGATTACTGCAACAACATAAACAAAGAAATGAAGGTTATGCTAAGCAAAATAAAGAAAAATCTACATGGAACCAACAGTGAAAGGTAGGAAGCTGGGATTCAAATCAACAATTGGTAACATAAGGAAGAAATAAGCATTCAACCAGAACAGCAAGAAGAAACAAGAATTCAAAAAAAACGAGGATAGTATAAGAAACCTCTAGGACATCTCCAAATGTACCAACATCCAAATCATAAGAATGCCAGAAGGAAAAGAGGAAGATCAGGAAATGGAAAACTTATTTGAAAAAATAATAAAAGAGAAGTTCTCTAATTTGACAAAGGAAATAGACATACAAGTCCAGGAAGCACAGAGAGTTCCAAACAAGTTGAGCCCAAAAAGAACCAACACCAAGTTGGACCACACCAAGACACATCATAATTAGAATGCCAAAGGTTAAAGATAAAGAAAGAATCTTAAAAACAATAAGAGAAAAGAAGAGAGTTACCAACAAAGGAGTACCCATAAGACTATCAGCTGATTTCTCGAAAGAAACTTTTCAGGTAAGAAGGGACTGGCAAAAAGTATTCAAAGTGATGAAAAGCAAGGACCTACAACCTAAATTATTGTATCCAGCAAAGCTATCATTTAGAATAGAAGGGCAGATAAGTGCTTTTCAGATAAGGTCAAGTTAAAGGAGTTCATCATCAACAAGCTCTCATCATATGAAATGTTAAAGGGACTCATTTAAGGAAAAGAAAAAAGATAAAAACTATGAACATTAAAAAAGCAACAAATTCACAACTATCAACAACTGAATCTAAAAAAAGAAAAAAAGCAAACTAAACAAACAACCAGAACAGGAACAGAATCATAGGTATGGAGATTCTTTGGAGGGTTATCAGCTGGAAGGAGGACGGAGGAGAATGAGGAAAAGGGTGCAGAGATTAAGAGGCATAATTGGTAGGTACAAAAATAGACAGGGGACATTAAGAATAGTGTAGGAAATGGAGGAGCCAAAGAACTTATATGCATGACCTGTGAACATGAACTAAAGGGGGAGGATTCTGGAGGGAAGGGGGATATCAGGCAGAGGGGGACAAAAGGAGAAAAAATTGAGACAACTATAACAGCATAATCAATGAAATATATTCTTAAAGAAAGGTGTCATAAAACTGTTCTAGAAAGAAAAAGAGAGAGAGGAAGGAAGGAAGGAAGAAAAGAAAGAAGGAAGGAAGGAAGGAAGGAAGGAAGGAAGGAAGGAAGGAAGGAAGGAAGGAAGGAAGGAAGGAAGGAAGGAAGGAAAAGGCATCTCATCCCAGAATTTGCAAAGGTTGAGAGAGTGAGCTCTGTGACTCTGGGCTGAGGGTATTTCAGTCCAGAGAGCCAGAGCTCAGGTGTGAAAGATCCTGATTTGTGCCAGGTGAGTGTAGAATGTCAGAGATCAGTATGATTGGAAAGAGAAAATAAAGTCAGAGAGTTAATAAGGTAGGTCAGATCCTGTACCTTGTCAGAGCCTTGTAAACCATTGTGATGATGTTGAATTAGCTTAGGTTGGGAGGCTTTAAAGAGTTTGAGCAGAGGAGTAAATTGATCTAATTTATGTTTCAAGGGTCTCACTTGAAGTGATTATAAAAGTAATCAGTAGAGGCACAAGGGAAAAAGAAGAAGATGGACTATTACTGGGATATTGCCACATCCGGAAGAGACAATGGTGATCTGCATTATAGTGTGCCAGGAAAGGGTCTGGGAAGTGGTTGGAGACTGCATAACTTTTGAGGGTAGAACCAACAGAATTTCTGAGAAGTCATCTTCCCTCCCAAACTTATTCTTTCCAGAAGGCTTGAGGCAATGTCCATTTGTAGATAAAGGGGAATAAGATTAACATTTAAATAGGGGAACTTAAAGTAAAGCAGATTTCTCTCTATAATGTGGGTGGGCCTCATCCAATCACTTAAAGCTTGAATAGAATGACTCACCTCTCCTGAGCAGGGAAAATTCTGCAGCTCCTAGGGCCTTCAGACTTGAATTACAGCATTGGCTTATCCCTGAGTCTTCAGCCTGCTGGTCCACCCAGCAGATTTTGGTCTTGCCAGCCTCTACAATTCTATGAGTTAATTTTTTAAATAAACTTCTCTCTCTCTCTCTCTCTCTCTCTCTCTCACACACACACACACACACACACACACACCCCTTTTGGTTCTGTTTAATACAAGAAGATAGAATACTATTAATGCATGAGGAATTATAAAAAGTTTTCTTGCAAATGTTAATGTCATTCAAAACATCCTCACAGAAACATCTAGAATAATGTTAGACCAAGATTCTGAACACTGTGTCCCAGCCAAATCGACACATAACATTAACTATCACACCTCTTAAGTTTATTCAGGTCTTTATACATCATGTCTGTTTCATGATTATCTCAGGTAGAGATTCATTATTCTTCTCAACATAGTAGTTTAAACAACCAAAATGCAGTTGACATAAGGGTTAGAACACATTTACTTCCCTGATCCATAAGCTAAAATATAAATTCTCAATTTGACATATAAGACCCCCAATTTTCTTTGGAGTTTTACTTTTTTAAAATTTTTTTATTGTTGATCAAGTACAGTTGTCTCCATGTTCCCCCCACCGCTCTCCCCTGCCCTACCCACCCACCTCCCACATTCAATCCTCCCCCCCACTGTCTTTGTCTATGGGTTCTTTATACATGTTCTTTGACTTGACCCTTCCCCTTCTTTCCCTCATTATCCTCTGGTCACTGTCAGTTTGTTCTTTATTTCCAAGGCTCTGGCTCTATTTTGGTCTCTTGTTTGTTTTGTTGACTAGGTTCCACTAATAAGTGAGATCATATAGTGTTTGTGTTTCACCACCTGGTTTATTTCACTTCCCACAATGCTCTCCAGTTCCACCCATGCTGTCACCAACAGTAGGAGTTCCTTCTTTCTGCTTCATAGTATTCCATTGTGTAAATATACCATAGTTTTTGGATCCACTCATTTACTGATGGGCACTTAGGTTGCTTCCAACACTTGGCTATTGTAAATTGTGTTGCTATGAATATTGGGATGCATGGGTTCTTTTGGATTGGTGTTTTGGGATTTTTAGGGTATAATCCCAGCAGTGGAATTGCCAGGTCGAAAGGCAGTTCCATTTTTAGTTTTCCGAGGAAATTCCATACTGTTTTCCACAGTGGCCGCACCAGCCTGCATTCCCACCAATGGTGCACTATGATTCCCTTTTCTCCACAACCTTGCCAGCACTTGTTTGTTGATTTGTCTATGATTGCCATTCTGACCAGCATGAAGTGGTATCTCATTGTGGTTTTAATTTGTATCTCTCTGATGGCTAGTGATGCTGACCATCCCTTCATATGTCTCTGGGTCCTCTGTATGTCCTCCTTGGAGAAGTGTCTGTTCAGATCCTTCGCCCATTTTTTAATTGGATTGTTTGTCTTTCTAAAGTGGAGTTATGTGAGTTTTTAATATATTTTGAAGATCAAACCCTTGCAGGAGGCATTGTGGCTGAGACACTGTCTAAGGCACTGGATTAGAGTCCACGTTTTTATATCCCTGCAATATTCTCTATTCTATTCTCCTGTTTTCCTTCTCTTTCTTTGCTGCCTCCAGGCTCTGTACTCTTGCTGTCTCTCTCTGTCTCTTTCTGTCTGTGTCTGTTTCCCTATTTCTCCCTTTCATACACACACCCCTATTCTCTAGTCACACCTAATAATTCATTTTTTTAACTAATCACAAATTTTCACATCTGCAGACATTTCTGTATTCCCACATCCTATAAGGTGATTTTCCTCTATTCTTTATAAACTCTATCAAGTCTCCATACAAACATTACTTTCTCTATGAAATTTCTTAAGACTGGTGACAGAATGAATTGCTTTACCCCCTATTTTGCCCTGCCACACTGTACATCCTGTATAATATTATTGTTATAGGAATTACCATTTGGAGTCTTGTTTCATTATGTGTATTA
The DNA here is from genome assembly GCA_028533065.1 of Trachops cirrhosus. Classification (NCBI taxonomy): domain Eukaryota; kingdom Metazoa; phylum Chordata; class Mammalia; order Chiroptera; family Phyllostomidae; genus Trachops; species Trachops cirrhosus. The sequence goes on along the minus strand of CM052541.1, from coordinate 130,787,587 downwards.
TGCTTCTCCAGTTAGGCTGTGGACTTCATAAGGACAGACATTATATCACCATAATACCTGGCTGATAGTCTGATAGGTAGTAGATACTCAATAAATGTTTAATGATTAATTATATATAGATCCTTAGAAGGCCTATTAATTATAAATGGGTCTACTATGTAGAGTTTTAAAAATCCAAAATGATTGTGACTTAAAAATGGTAAAAAAAACTTTTTTCCTTCTTCTCTTACAAAAATGAAGTCCAGAGGTAGGCTGTCTAGGGATGTTACAGCAGTTCCCAAATGCCATCAGAACCCAGTTTCCTTTATGTTCCCTACTCTGCCATTTATAGGGCATGGCCCTCATCCTTACAGTCCAAGACAGCAACTGGATTCCATGTTACCAGCAAGAGGAACCATAAAATAAGGATTGACACCCCAGCTTTTTAAGAAATTTTTCCAGATACAAACAATACTTTTACTTACACATTACTGGTCAGGATTTAGTCACATGGTTATAACAAACCATGCTAGGGAATTTGGGAAATATAGTTATTTAGCTTTTAAGCAATGTGTCTAGCTAAAAATACGAGGTTCTGCTAATAGCAAAAAGTTATGAATGGATTTGGGATGGTAACCAGAAGGCTTTAAATAGAAAAAAGAGGCTGAGGATGGATTCCTATGGAAAAGCAAATTTGAAGGTGAAGATGGGTGAGGAAAATATGTTAATGAAGTAGGCTGAAGAAGGACAGCCAGAGAGTTAGAAGGAGAACAAAACCAACTTTCAAGGAAACATGGAGAGTAGTGTCAAATGGTAGGGGACAAAACTGAAGGAAAGGCATTTTAATTTGGCCTGAACAAGGCACTGGTAACATTTAAATGTCCATCTCACTTGTGCCTGTCATTGGCAAACCCAAGAAACACTCCAGGGACGTGGAGGCAGGAAAGTCAAAGCTGGCCAGTTGTGCTATGCTCACATGGAGAATTTCCTGGATTCATTTTCTCTGCAGTCTTTTGGGTTTATCAGTTACGTTTGAAGCAAACTAGGGGAGAGTCCAGAAATACACACATTTCTGGTCAATTGATTTCTGACAGGAGTGCCAAGACGATTCAGTAAAGAAATGAACAGTCTTTTCAACAACTGGTACAGAATGTCCATTTAGACATCATGTGTAAAATAATGATGTTGGACACCTACTTCACCATATACAAAAATTGACTCAAAATGGCTCAGACAACTAAATGTAAGACTTAAAACTATAAAACTATTAGAGGAAAACATAAGAATAAATTGTCATGACCTCACATTAAATAGTGGTTTCTCAGATATAAAAACAAAAGCATAAGGAACAAAAGTAAAAATGAATACACTGGACATCATCAAAAGGATATATTTTTATACCACAAAAGACACCATCTAGAAAGTGAAAAGATTACTTTCATAATGGGGTAAAATATTTGCAAATTATGTATCTGATAAGGGATTTGTATATTGACTACATAAAGAATTTACAATTTAACAATAAAAATAAAAATAAACCAACTGAAGAACAGACAATGCATTTGAATAGATAATTCTCCATAGAAAATATATAAGTGGCCAATAAGCATATCAAGAGATGCTCAACATCATTGTCATTAGGGAAATGCAAATCAAATTCACATTGAGAGATCACATGACACCCACTTGGAGGGCTATAATAAAAAAAAGACAATAATATATTCTGGAAGATGTGGAAACATTAGAACTCTCATACATTGCTGGTAGAAAAGTGAAATGATGATTTGGAAAACAGTTTGGCAATGACTCAAAAATTAATTGTAGATTTACCCTGTGACGAAGCAATCCCAATCCTAGGTATATAACCAAGAGAAAGGAAAACAAGTGTCCACAGAAAAACTTGTACATGACTGTATTTAGCAGCATTACTCATAATAGTCAATTAGTGGAAACAACCCAAATATCTACTGACTGATTAACAAACAAAATGTGGTATATCCATACAATAGAGTATTACTCAGCCATACTAAGGAATGAAGTACTGATACATGCAACAACATGGATGAACCATGAAAATATTATGCTAACCAAAAGAAGCCACATATGATTCCATTTATATGAAAGTCCAGAAAAGGTAAATCCATAGAGATGGACCAGATTTGTGGTTGCCAGAGGCTGTAAGGAGAGAAGAATATGGAGTGACGGCTCACAGATGTGCAGTTTCTTCACAGGTGATGAGCTGTTGTGGAATCACGGTTGCACAATTCTGTGAGTATGCTAAAAACCCTGAATTGTAAACATTAATAGGGTGAACTTAATGGTATGTGAAATATATTTCAATAGAGCTATTAAAGGGAACCACAACAAAAAATGGAGGTCCAGAAAGTTCAGACTAAGTTTACCTGATTGCCAGTGATTGAAAGTGATATAACTGGCTCTCAATACAAGCATCTCCAGTAGGGCCAGGAATCATTAGCCCCTGTGCTGGCTGTATAGTAGCTTCTGTGTTTGGACCTATTTTCCATCCTGTTGATGTGATCACAGACTTTCACCATCAGCAGCATGCTCCGTCACGTTTACTTCTCTAGCTCCCTCATACCCATGTCCACATCTGAAAAACTATTCAGTTAGATTCTGAGGAATGCTGTAAAATCTCTACTTACCCATACAATTTCCTTCTTCAACTCTATTTTCAGTTTAACATTTCTTCTCAGTGAGGAGGGTAAAGCTAAGGCAGGAAACATGTTATATGAGTGATGGGGTGGAATGTGTTGCTGCCTCTCCTGGTCCTCACTCACCCTAAGAGGTTCTCATCCCACCTTATAAATGAAGAGAAACTTAAATAGATCACTGAACCCACTGGCTAATTGAAGTGGAGCTGAAATCTCTTTACATTTCAGTTACAATTCCCTGTGCTTAAAGGAAGTGAAAATGGTTGCAGCAAGGAATTAAATTAGAAGCTCAATGTCATGTTTTATTATAATAACAGCATGAACTTGTTGAACACTTAGTATGTACTGAGACTTGTTCTAATTGCCTTATATGTGTAACTCATTTGATCCACACTGCATCCTAACAAAATAGGTAATATTCTTCTTCTTTTATCAATGAAGGCACCTAAGGACAGAAGAGGCTGGGAATTCACTCAAGGCCACAGATGGAGAATTAGCAGAGCCACACACTGACAGAGTCTGCATTTCTAACTGTTGTGTTTCGCTATCTCTTATTTGGTCTCTTGAACTTATATCTCAGACACTTAGTATCCATGCATTTGTTTACCAGTCATAGTAATAATAATTAGTATTATTGCAGAAAAATTATTTTCTTCTAAGAAATAGCCCAATATTTAGATTTTTAGTTCAAAATATCAAAATATACATATTTTCTAAATTTTATGTGGCAGAGACCACTATACACCCAAACCTGATTCTCTTCCTTTGCACACTCAGCTGACTAGATTTCTTACCCTTCTTTATTAGTGATGGCCATGTGACTGAGTTCTAATGAATGGAATCTGGACTCCAGAGCTGGGTTAAAAAAAGCTCCTATGCACTTCTCTCTTCTCCTTTTCCTTTCTGGTCAACTGGAATAGCAATTCTCAGGGTGATCTTAACAGCCATATTTTGAATATAGCATAGCTGCTGATAGCCAGTGATCTTGAAAGATTGTGTAGAGGAGTTGCCCCACTATTGGAAAGAACAGGACTGTAGCTTAAGCAACAAATGCTTATTTTGTAAAATTACTGAAATGTTAGGATCTATATATTTTTTCATTGCAGTGTCACATCATGACAAATACATTGTTGTTCTCCTGAATTTCATGTTATTTAATTGTTATTTAATGAGTGAATGAAAGAATAAATGAGAGGGGGTGGTATCTGGAGAGGTAAGTAACCATTTCTTGAGCCCTTAAGATTTGCTAGAATCTTATAATGTATTTCAGATCCCTACAACCCCTCAAAGTGAATAATTGAAATAAGAGTGCATACAAAATCTGTACTTTCCACTACTCCAACATGTCTCATACAATGACAACATTTTTTTTCCCCCAAATGTGAATGAGTAGAAGAAGAAACACACGAAAGTCGCTGTGTTTTGCTTCCATGAAAGGATTGATAGATTGGTGAATTTCTTGTAGTTCTAATATTCCTAAGCAAGAGTTCAAAGACTTTCAGGCCCTTTTTCTAGTTACTGCCTCAGGTTTCAGATCATTCATTTTTCTCTCTTTTAATAGAAATAACTTCACTTTACCTTCAGCTGTTGGCCAACTTTTAAAATAATTTTAGAATGTGCTAAATCTAGATTGGTATTCTTGGACAGTGATCAAATTTACTTTTCTCTATTTTTTTTAATCTGAAGCATTAAATCTACAATAAAATTTGCAGCCAGATGCACTGTGATGATTTAAGATATAAATGATATAATAATTAAGTCATAGAAATAATTCTTTGTATATAAAAGAAAATATTTATCTAAATGAAAGTTTCCTTAGGTATCTTCTTAGTCCTATTCACTACAATATAAATACTTTATTAATGTGTGAAGTTTAATATATTATATTATGTTTTTCTTTCATCCATATTAACATATATTCTTAAAAATAAAAATTTATATTACTTATATTTTTAAGAATTAGAAAAATTCAGTTTGTGCTTTGGAGAGCTATCTGTTGTGGTGGTGATATTGTGTGACAGTAATTACTGTAAGTCATAATAGCTTTCTTAGCAGCTGGAAGAAGAGGAATGATCTCTTCCAGAGACACAGTAGAAAATGAATCTGTTCTTAATCTAAACTGAAATGTTGGGACTATAGTGACAAAATCCAAACTCTGTCCAATTTGGACATTATTTGGAGTTGATTTCAACTTGTCACATGCAAACAGATTTCTTGTTTTAATTTCAAGTTGACAGTTACAGAGCTTGAAGCACCATCTGTGCCATAAAATGAAGAACTTTCTTTTTTCTTTATCCTCCAAATGAATATGGATATTTATTTGGGAATTCGGACCTGAGAAACAGTATTCTTCAAGGCATAATCTAAACCCACTTAGCAAAACATGCAAAATCTCTTACAACACGTAAAAGTGTTCTTTATGTACTAAGTACTGGAGAGTTTTAAACAGCACCTGCATTGATGGTCAAAACTGTTATTCTCTTACTTTTGCCTTGCTCTCTGTTTACTTAAAGTTCTCATCCATAAATCACTTATAAAATGAATACACAACTTCTTTCATTGATGAAGTACAAACTGACTTCTGGTTACATTATGGCTAAGAGTAACATTGATAGAGTCCTGCAAAAAGGAAATGAATGCAGGATTGTGCCTGAGAGGAAGGGAACTCATTAAAGCAAAAGTCAAATTAAATTGGGAATGATGACAAAGAGCAAAACTCAGGTTCAGTGAAGTTTAAGCCTATTGACATTTTATTCATAATTATTTAAGAAGGCCACTAATGAATTTTCATCAGGAATTTTAGACAGTGGCTGACTGTTGATGAACATGAAGCATACTGCTTAAATATTTAATAGAGGTCATCAAAGTCAGAGGAAATGGCCTGATGAAAAAAGAATTAGGGATGCTATTTTTACCTGGTATGTCATGTCGTGTTAATTTTATAGGAATTAGCACACCATATCTCTGTAGTGCTTAGTAAACACCCTCTCTGTTGTATGTAATAAAAGGAAATGACCTGTGTATTGCATTGTGTGCCCACCACACAAAGTCAAATCATCTTCCATTACCACATATTTGACCCCCTCTACTTTTTACAACCCCTCTAACTCCCATCTCTCTAGTATCCACCTTATTGTTGTCTGTGTCTGTGAGTTTCAGTTTTATATCCTACATATGAGTGAAATCATATGGTTCTTAGCTTTTTTCCAGTAGACTTATTTTTGCTTAGCATGATATTCTCAAGATCCACTTCATCTTTTTACAAATGACAGTATTTTATCTATTCTTATGTCTGAGTAGTATTCCACTGTATATATGTACCATGTCTTCTTTATCCAATCATCTATAGAAGGGCACTTTGGTTGTTTACACTTGAAACATATGTAATTTTATTAACCAATGTCACCACTCACCTTAATAAATTTAATTTAAAATTTTTAAAATAGGCCCTGGCTGATGTAGTTCAGTGGATTAAGTGTGGGCCTGCAAACCAAAAGATGACGGTTTGATTCCCAGTCAGGGCACATGCCTGGGTTGAAGGTCAGTTCCCAGCAGGGGACCCACAAGAGGCAACCATGCATTGATATTTCTCTCTCTCTCTCCTTCCCTTCCCCTCTAAAGATAAATAAATAAAATATTTTAAAAAATTTAATAAAGGAAATAGAGGTTGCATCTAATAAAGTAGAATGCAGCTCATGTATGCACTAAAATAGCCAAGTAATTTTATTTCCAGATAAATTTCTATGCAGAAAAGCTTAAATAATTTCTATCCATACAGCTATCATGATACCAATATAAAATAAAATGATCAGAATACATCTGTCTTGAAAAACTGACTCATTTTTATAGGCATCAAATATTTAGACAAATCGAATGTTTGATGTCATGCAGGCCAAACACCCATATTACTGGCTGAAAATCACCTGAGGTGCATATACTAAACACTTCTTTCCTGAAACATGTGGCAAAACCCTAAGCTGATGCTGTCTTCTATTGTTTTATTTTGTTATATTATACCATAAATTTGAAATAGATTTGATATAATTTTTGAACAAGATCTACTGAGTTACATATTACCCAATAATTTAAAATAAGATTTTTAAAATAATGAAGTTGATTCCAGAAATTTTAAAAGTCCATTCAGTCTCTTTGAATGCACAATGAAAGCAGTTATGTTCTGACCTCTAGAGCTGTATATTGGAGAAACATATAAATAACAAAAATAAAAATCTTTTAAAGTTGAAAAGTTTACCTACAGAACATAACTTGCAAACTTAAGATACTCCTACAATCAGTGACCACAGAGCCACCACATTTATGGATTTTTTTCCACTTATGCACAACTTATGTTCCAGTAAAGGTAAACACATGAAAATACCATGATCAGTGTCAAAATAATTTATAAAACTTTCTTTTGTACACTAACACTTCCTGTTTTACCTCCTAATTCCACCCTGGAGTTCCCTAACCTCTTTCTATAGTATGACTATAGACTTTCCACTCTTCCCATCATCTCTCTATGCTTTCCAAGCCCAGCCAGGTATGGCGAGCAGACTTTGCTCATAAAACCTTTTCCTCAGAGATAAGGTCCACCTTCATATAACTTTAGCACATCCCTTTGCTTCCTCTCATGCTTGTGGACTTTTAAACACAGGCTTTTCAGGCTTAAAAGTGCCATAAACATTCTACTGGCACATTAAATTCTGTTTACTTTTTATCACACTGTTACTTTTTCTTGTATGATTGAGAGATAAATCCATTGCTATGCCACAGTGAAATCAAAATCATTTTGCAATAATGGGAAGTCTAGATGTCATGAGTATCCACATGAATATCTTCCAAAAGCAAACTGTAATGGGAAATTATGGCAACCAAACCTCACATTGGCACTCATTAACAACCCCACCGTTAATTGAATTTCCAGTTAGGAAAACAATCATGACAATGAGAAGTTCAGCATATTTTCGAAGACAGCAGAGAAGTTTGGAGTGAAGAAGATGGAAGCTTAAGTCTAATCTGGAGAGAGACATAGTGGTGGTGGTGGTGATGGTTGCAGGGTAACCTGTTCAGTCCTCTTGCTCTGGTCCCAGGCTTTCCCATCCCCATTACCTGAACACAGTTTTCCCAAGACTCATGCTTTTATAGATCTCTCTTTCTGCTTACTTCCTCTCTGCCCCAGGAAGAGTTAGGTATTTCTTGTTTGTTTCTAGGGAAACTTTGACATAATTGTAGTTAACAATTTTAGTTTCTGAGGATAGTCTGTCCCTGATGTAGACTACTCTCTACCAGACAGTTCTTCTAAAGCAACTATGAATCTATAAAATCACTCTTCATAATGGGAGCCCTTCACATGTTGGAAGCTCATTTACATGTTCTGCTGCAGAACCAAACCCTCTAGTCCCAAGAAGTGGTCTTAAAATAATCAGGTTTCCCAGGAAGTACTTACTCAGACAAGCCTCTTCTGGATATGACTTTATCAATACACCTTTGAAATCATGCTGCTCAGAAATTTTGCCTAGACACAAAACCCCAAATCTAATCTAAGTTTATCTAGACATTTATTATTATTATTATTATTATTATTATTATTACTGCAATTGTAGGGATACATTGTCTTTTATTAGCACACTTAAGTCTTTGTACATGAAAAGTTTGTGATAAAGTATTCAGGTCTTTTTCTAATACATACATATTTATATTTATACATTCATATGTGAAAATGCTTCCAAGTCATTTTTCCATCAATGTTCTGTATTTTACACATAGTTATTTAATTGTGTGTTACCAATATATCACAAGAAAATGTATGAAGGATTTTTGTTTTGTTATGTTGTGTTTTATTTTCACAGTTCACTTCCTCCTGGGTATACAAAGGAAGATGGAAAAACAAGGTGTTAATTAAGACCTTTAACACTAAACACCTAGATGCTTAGCCAGAGCAGGTGACGAGTGACAGGAAAACTTGCTTGTTATCAGAAGAATGCTTTAAAAAATGTAATATTGAGATGTTTATGAGATTTAACCAGAACTAGATATATATTTGTGTACACATTCATAAAATATTTCTGAAAGTATACACAATAACTATTACACTAATTACCTCAAAGATAGGAATTTGCATTGCTAGAGAATAGGGTGAGGCATGAATTTTCGTTCTCTACTTGTTGGTATCTTAGATTTTAAACCATGTAAATATATCACCTATTCAAAAATGTATCATTTATAAAAGAAAATAATGGATTGATCCATATACTTTTTATATGGTTAGAATTTATTTCTGGAAAAATCCCCAAAAAGTGGTTAACAAGGCTTATGTTGGGATTGGAGCTATTTTGAGTTACTTAACTCTATTGTTTGAACCATCTAATGATAAGTATGTATTTAAATGTCAGCTAAGATTATCTGCCACGTACTTTTTCATAATTAATTTTTTTTATTTAAAAAATTATTTTCTAAGTTGCTATAGGAGCAGAAAGATAGCTTGATGAACCAAAACTTAGGGTGTTCATACAATGAATTTAAACAGCAGTCAATTTAGGTTCTTCATAAACACTATTTCAAGAAACAAGCAGCTTTCTACATGTGATGATTTTTTCATTCCTGAATTTTTTTGCAGAGCTTGATAAACACATGTCTGATGATTTAACTTGGTACTTTTCTTGTCATCTGTTTTCTAATTTATTACTGATAACCTGCATTTCATGTTCTTCATTTTAAACTGAAGGACAAGGAGATAACTAGAGAATGGTCAAAAGGCAGTAACTGTATCATTTATTTCTTCCAAATCTTTTAACAGTACTTGACACACAAGAGAAGATTAATTAATACTTGTTGATTTGAAAACTTTAAATGGAAAGTGGCAACTAGGATATTACAAAAGACATTTTCAAATAGAAAAGAGTGTTGGTCTTGAGAAATGTTGTGATATGCATAGTCCTGAAACCCTCTGCAAGTTTCAGGAGTAATTTGGAGACTCAATAAAGGTCTCAAATCCCAAATTTATCCATCAGGAAAAAAAGACTCCAACAAGATTAACCCTTTTCTTTATCTATCTGTTTTGAAAAAAATATATATTGTACATGTAGCACACGCTTTCTGGGAATGAAGGTGGTGAAAAATGTAGTGTAGACATGCATAGTGACTAGCCAGCAAAAAATTGCTCACCAAGTCTCATCCAGTTACTGGAAGAGTTGAAATGCCCTATTTGTTATAGATGGACATTTAGGTTCTTACTTAGGCAAACCAGTACTCTTCTTATTTTTCTCTAACCAGCAGAGCTATTATAAAAATAAAGTAATATTTTGGATTGTTTAGAAATATACTAGGAGGATTTGTGTAGTCATGTATTTTCATAATGTATTTGTACTTTTAGATGATTTGTCCTACTTAGCAATATAAAAAACCAATAACTTAATTTTTAAAAATGTTAAACATGAAACAGTTGTTAAAAGTACTCTAACCATGCCTCCTTATTGAAAGATGCACCATAAACCAGACTTCAGTATCAACAAACTTCCCAACTTTGTCTTCCTTATCTGAAACACTATGAAGATTCTGTAGCATTCTTCTTTACTGTGGTAAGCCATAAATTCAGCTAACACACTGTCCTGGCTGGTGTGGCTCGTTTGGTTGGAGCCTTGTCCCATAAACCAAAAGGTCAGGAGTGGGATTCCCAGTCAGGGCACATGCCTAAGTTGTGGGTTTGGTCCCAGGTCAGGGCATATATGAGGCAACCAATCGATATTTCTCTACCTCTCTCTCTCCCTCCCTTCCCTTTTCTCTAAAATCAATAAGCATGTCCTTGGGTGAGGATAAAAAAATGTCAACTAACCCTAAATTATAGTAGCTAACCCAACTAAAATTGTAAACAAACTCCTTGCAAACAATAATGATAGGTCATGCTATTAATTTGCTTTCAGATTTTACATAAGAGAGAAGTTTAGGTTAGGTTACAGAGTCTTGCTTTCCAAGTTCATCCTTTGGATATGCTGGAAAATAAACTGCTCAGTAAATGTTTATCTAAATTCAGTGGCACAAGGACTTATCTGTAATGAATATAACCCATAATATCTTTTAATTTTTTAATACAATATCAGTATTTCTTTTTATAACTCCCCAACAATTCAGGTCTTTTTTGTCCTGAACCAGAATTTCTTCAGATTTGGTATAGTCTTCATGGGTTCCCTTTTTCAGGGATTTGGTAAGATTTAACATAGACTTAGATATGGTAAGTTTTTTCCCTTAAACAGAATAGCTCTTCCAAATAGTTCTGCAGTGATTAATTTGATGCAATGTTTTGAGATGCTTTAGAAACTTTTAGAAAATTTCAAACACAACAATCTAATTTTCATATATTATCTATGATTATCTCATATATTCTATCATTATTCACAAGGAAAATTATCCAATATTTTAAATGGGGATTTATTTTCTTTGTATATTATTGTGAGATTGTACAGGTACAGAATAGTGAATTGAAGGTGTTCATTGCCCAAAATTCTCATTACAGAGGGGACATATAAAGAGCCAGATGAGATGACTCTATTTCCTGCTTAGTAACAGAGTTTTCCTCAGTTGAGTTTATAACTTTGCAGATCATGAGGTATTTTTATTTTAATTTTTTTTATCTTAGGGTTAATCTTTTTAATGCTTATTAATTTTATAAAGAAGAGAAGGGTGGGAGAAAGAGAGGGAGAGAAACATGGATGTGAGTGAGAAATATCAATTAGTTGCCTCTCATACACACCCTGACTGGGACAAACCCGCAACCCATACATGTGCCCTTACCGGGAATTGAATCCACAACCTTCTGTTTTATGAGATGATGATGCTCCAACCAATTGAGCCATACCAGCCTCGGAAGATCATATTTTTTTGTGTTTTGTGTTTTTTTGTTGTTGTTTTTGGTAACACCAGTGAAAATAAATGGTTTTACTTTATGCCTCAAAGCTGATAACTATATTCTTTGCCAGTGAGCTACACATGTGAAGCACATGAGCAGGTAAAGGTGTGATTGCGTGGTTGCCTCTTCCCTTAACCATAATTTAAGCCTCCATGGTACATTTGAAGTCTTATGTTTAAAGATTTTTAAAATGCATTTATTATTTTTATGTATTACAAGTAGTAGTAATCATCTAAATTACAAAAACATTATGAAATGATATGGCTACATAAACAAATCTGTCCAGTATCTCTCTGGACAATCCAAAATATTAGTTTATTTTGATAATAGAACTGATGGTTAGAGAAAAATATGTCTTAAGAAGACTACTTTGCTGAAATGTTCATCTATAATAAATGATGACTGACTTAGACGTAATAATTCTTTTATGCTGGTCACTATGAATATCTACATGATCTCCTTCCCTACCTTCATTCCCTGAAAATTATGCCACCTATGCAATGCATTTTTTTTCAGAACAGGTAAGTAGAGGTAAGGGTAGGGTGTATATGGATGATTATTTGAAAGGATTTTTTTTTCTGATGGAAAAATTGAGACTTTTGTACAACTTCTAAATTAGCCCTGAAATATGACGAGCTTGGCAGGACTACACTTTGATGCCACACCACTTATTAAGACCAACACTCACTCTTCTATTTGAGGATGCCTTCTGAATCATCCAAATGGCTACTTTCCTTTTTAAATTTTCAAGTCAACACATATTTCTGTTGTTTGTTTACCAAGTATTCTAGGGAGTTTCAAAGAAAATGGAAGATACTGTTACTAACTGTGGTGGATATATCCTGAGGCAGACACATACCTCCAATGAGTCATATCCTTGTATAAACTTCTCCACTTGTTTGCAAGCAGAACTGGGTAACTTACTTCTAATCAACAGGATATGGCAAAGGTGGTGGTATATAATTCCCTTGACTAGATTACTTGTGTGACAAATGTGAAGATATTTTGCAGATGTAGTTAGGGTTGATTTTGTGTTCATCACAGGCAAGATTATCCTGGATGGGCCTGATACAATCAGATGAAAGCCCTTACAGAATAGACTCTGCCCTTTTGTGAGACTTTTCCTCAATGGCTTTGAAGAAGTAAGTTACCATGTCATGAGAAGGCCTGTGAGAAGATCATGTGTCAAGGAACTGTGGACTGCCCCACGCAGCCAATCATGGCCCAGGGTTGACAGCAAGAAAGCAGTAACCTCAGTCCTACCACTACTAGGAGCTGAATTCTTCCAAAAACTACATCAGCTTGGAAGAGGAACTTCAAGATCCAGAAAGGAACACAGCCTGGCCTACACCTTGATTGTAGTTTTGTGAGAGTCTAAGCAAAAAACACAATTATGCTGTACCTGAACTCTGGACCCATAGAACTTTTGAGATAATGTTTTAAGTTTGTGGCAGATTGTTACACAGCAATAAAAATCTAATGTACTTCCTTTAGGCCATTCTCTGGGCCAACAGTCCCCAACATTTTTGGCATTGGGGGCCAGTTCCGTGGAAGACAATTTTTCCATGGACTGGGTGTGGGGTGGGTGGTGGGGGTTGGGATGGTCTCTGTGTAGCCAAATCCCTCTGCTAATGATAATCTATATTTGCAGACACTCCCCAGTGCTAGCATCTCCACCTCAGCTCCACCTCAGATCATTGGGCATTAGATTCTCACAAGGAGTGCCCCACCTATATCCCTTACATGTGCAGTTCACAGTAGGGTTTGGGCTCCTATGAGAGAATCTAATGCTGCAGCTGATCTGACAGGAGGCAGAGCTCAGACAGTAATGCAAGTGATGGGGAGTGACTGTAAATACAGATGAAGCTTCAGTTCGCTCACCCACTGCTCACCTCCTGCTGGGGGGGCCCAGTTTCTAACAGTCCACAGACTGGTATAGGCCTGTGGCCCAGGGTTTGGAGACCCCTACTCTGAGTTACTTCTGTGCCCCAATTTGAATTTAAATTAATATAAATAGAAATAGACCAAATTAGAAAGTAATACAGGTCATCTAAAAAATTAGAAAATAGTTCACAAGATAAATATCAAATTAAATCATCTGTTGTGTGTTTAATAAGCTTTGCAAAGAAAAAATGTGGATGAAAACATCATCACTTGAGTGCATGTTGAAAGCTGATTATTTCTCAAAATAGTTTTGTTTTATAAGTAACCTAAAATGACTATTGATTCAGCCTCCTTTCATTAACACCAAGAGTTTTGATATGTCAAACTTTCTTCTTGCTCTTGCTGCAATTATCCTTGAAAATATAAAATATATTTTCTACTTGAGCCAGAGGATATTGAAGATTTTATTTTAATTCCTTACTGTGTATGATATAGGCCTTTTTTGAATCTAAAATATCATTCTTAAAGTAGTTATATTTATTTATTGAGCAATAGTGCTTTAAATATCACATGTTTTATGACTACACTGAATATTAGACCATTTCATGGTAACTATCACTCTTCAATGAAAAGAATCTTTAAAAAATGAAAATTGCTCTGGTAGCATTTGTTTTATACTTTACGGAAGAATTAAGAGCATGGGTGTATCTAGGTGACCATAAAATTTTTCATCCAGCAGGGACACAATGACAATGAAAGGAGGGATAATTTAAAATAAAGCTGGGGCAGCAGGAGGGGGGAAGCAGTCTTCTTGGCAAAGCAGGCTTTTTCATCCCTTCTGCTATAGAGTGTCTTTTAGATAACAGATGCAGTGCTATCTTTTGGTAATTTGACTTACTTTGGACTTTTATTATTTATAATTATGGCTGATAGCCAAAGAAACAAAAAATAAAAACACTTTTACTTAAAAGAATGTAATAGATTATTTTGAATTAATTTAAATTTCAACTGAGAAAACCAGTGTTTCATGCTCTAATTTTAGGTGCCTTATTAGACTATAGTTAATAACACTGTATGGTATAATTGAAATTTAGTAAGGCAATAGAATTTAAATATTCTCACATGCACACAAAAGGTAGATAAGTGAAGTTATAGATAGATGTGATAACTCAATGCAGGGAATCTTTTTACAATGTATACAGTTATTGAATCATCAAATTGTATGTTTTGAATAACTTAAAATTTTTTGTCAATTATACCTAAAAATAAAACCCACATGATGTCTTATTTATTGCATATTCAGACTTTATTTCCCTTGTTCTTTTGCCTAGTACTATAAACCCATTCTGCATAGCTCATTCCCTATAGAATAAGCCTTTCCCTTTGTTTTTCATTTCTTTGTATTTGAGAGGTAGAGTAGTGTAAGGATTACACATGCTAGATTCGGACTTCTTTCGTTCAAATCTTGGTTCTATCATTTTTGACCATTAACAATGTAATTCATTTTTATGTACTTTAATTTCTCACTTGTTTTGGGGGATAACCGTGGAGATTTAAGAAGCACTTACCTCATAGACTGTTGTGAGAGAGTGTGGGGCACATAGGCAAGCACTCAATAAATATTAGCTATTTTATTACTTTCCTCTTAATGAAACTCCCAGACTAATTTACTTAAGTTTAGTAGTGAATCTCAAATTTTTCTATAACTAGGAAAATAAAATTAATGCTTCCTAAAAATCAATTTTCTAGCTTAAAAGGAAACCTGCTTGCTCTCTGCTGGCAAATATTTCTCTCTAAGGCTTTGTTAGGCTCAAAGAGGAATGTGGTAATATGCTATTAATGGTGATAGCATTAAATGAACTTTGGTCATCATTTAGAATAGGTTTGATGAAATATTTAAATAAGAAAATAGCATTCTGTATTAAGTAACAAAATGTAAACTGGTATTCTGTCTTCTTCACCTAAAGTATTGTAACTATCTCATGGCTTTATCAGTAATTGAATTTAAACAATTGAGGAGATACAGATTTAAAAATCTCTAAGACTTTTTAACAGTTCTCAAGGAAATAATTTTAAAACAAAGGACTATGCCAATGGAAAAATGTCTGCATGTTTAAGCCAAAACATATTTCCGTGACTTTGGTCCTTAGAGATTAAGATTCCAGCAGGATTAACTGACTGAAGTTCTAAGCATGCTTGATAGTTCTGAATTGAGTTCAAGTATTCACATTTACAATCAGTGCCCTAGAATTAGATATGGTTAACTTTGACAATCAAGTTCATTGGCTAAATCATTTCTCATAGAACTGCAGTACTGTTGAGTATAGCATATGGCCTATGAAAGGTGGACACGTTTCCTGTGAAAGAGTATTTGGGTGACTGTATAGTAGAAATTTAATAAGCCTGGCCAGAGAATGTTTGCTATGATTCATTTTGCTAATTTGGTACATTAGCTCAAATTTGCCATTATACTAAGCAAAGATCCAAGTTACTCAATTACCAAAATATCCAGCTTTTTGTCTCCAGAAAAAGAAAGCAAGGGGAAAATGAAGGTGATTCTCGAAATGTGAGTCAAATTATCTCTCAATATTTTGGAAAGGTGAGTCATCTCTTGGATATATAGCTTTTGTCACATCATTTGATTTGGAAAAAACCAATGATGACATAAAACAGAAGCACAGCAATCTTCAAAGAAGAAAAATGAATGAATAGATACATTTTCTTGTCCTATCTTCCCTCCCTTCCTTCCTTCCTTCCTTCCTTCCTTCCTTCCTTCCTTCCTTCCTTCCTTCCTTCCTTCTTTCCTTTTTCCTTCCTTCCATTCTTCTCCCTTTCCCTTCCCTTCTCCCTTCCTCCATTCCCCTTCCTTCCCTTTCTCTCTTGCATTTGTTGGTGAACATCAGTAAGTTGAAATATTGCATAATGTAAAGAAAATAGGTTAAGAAGTGAATGTTGTAATCAAACTGTGTATCTATAAGACAAAGTTAGAGAACTGAAACATTCTCCAAGGGACTCACACAATGAAATAATTCAAGTAGGAAATTCATCCTAATCCTCCTTCTGTAGATGGGATGGATGATCCTTTACTCCTTTTTTCACTTAAATAGCATTAGCCATAGGCTTCATAAACACCTATTTAGATTTGATTTTCAAATTTATACATTTATCTTTGATGTCTGGCCTGAGATCTAAACTCTTATTTTTCAACTCTCATTCGGGTAGCTCTTATTTCACATCTCATCAAAACTAATCTGCCTTCTATATTCTTAACTATGGTTTGCAATGTTACCATCCACTCAATAGCATAGCCACATATGCTTTCAATTTCTTGGACATAGTGTTAATTAGCAAAGTCTATAAAAAGTTTTAAAGAAACTAATTTAGCTTCATTTAATCTGTGGTTTTCTATCACAGAATCTTTTTTATAGAACACCTATTAATATTCAGAGTAAAAATTAAAAATTTTATAGTAGACTAAGACTCTATAATGATACAATCTGACTCCTGTTATATCCCTGGCTTCATCTCCTATATTTCTCCAGCCTTATTCACATCTTTCTAGCCATACTGGCCTCTTTGCTATTCAGTGAGTTTAATTTACCCCATAGCTATGGGTTTAGCCTACCTATAGATGATACTGGGACAATAATCCTAAGGAAAGACAGTTTTAAAAACATGAGGCCAGCAAAACTGCCACAGCATTATCTAACCTCAGTAAAATTTTCATCAGCCCTTTGGGAATTTATTTGCCCACAAACTTCAATTCACTGATTTTACAAGCCAAAATGATTTATCTCTTAAAGTAAAAAGGGCCTGTTGTTATAATCATTTTGGGGGTGACATTTTTTAAAATTTTACTTGTTGTTCAAGTACAGTTCTCTGCCTTTTACTCCCTTCCCAGCCCATCCCCCAGTCCTCCCCACCTCTATCCCATCTCCACCCCCACCACTTTTTGTCCATGTGTCCTCCATACTTGTTCCTGCAAACCCTTCCCCTCTTCCCCTGAAATTCCCTCCCCTCTTCCCTCTGATCACTGTCTGTCCACTCTCCATTTCAGTGTTTTTGGTTATATTTTGCCTGTTTGTTTGTTTTGTTGTTTAGGTTCCTGTTAAAGATGAGACCATATGGTATTTGTCTTTCACCGCCTGGCTTATTTTGCTTAGCATAATGCTTTCCAATTTTATCCATGCTGTTGCAAAGGGTAGGAACTCCTTCTTTCTTTCTGACAGATAGAATTCCATTGTGTAAATGTACCATACTTTTTTGATCCATTCATTTACCGATGGGCACCTAGGTTGCTTCCAGCACTTGGCTATTGTAAATTGTGCTGCTATGAACATTGAGGTGCATAGGTTCTTTTGGATTAGTGTTTCAGGGTTCTTAGGATAAAATCCTAGCAGAGGAATTTCTGGGTCAAAAGGTAGGTCCATTTTTAGTTTTCTGAGAAAATTCCACACTGTTTTCCACAGTGGTTGTACTAGTCTGCAATCCCACCAACAGTGCACTAGGATTCCCCTTTCTCCACAACCTCTCCAACACTTGTTGCTTTGTTTATGATGGCCATTCTGACTAGTGTGAAGTGGTATCTCACTGTGGTTTTAATTTGCATCCCTCTGATAGCTAGGGATACTGAGCATCTTTTCATGTGTCTCTAGATGCTCTGCATGTCCTCCTTGGAGAAGTGTCTGTTCAAATCCTTTGCCCATCTTTTAATTGGGTTGCTTGTCTTCTTAGAGTGGAGTTGTGTGAGTTCTTTATATACTTTGGAGATTAAACCCTTGTCTGAGGTATCATTGGCAATGATGTTTTCCCATATAACAGTTGATTCTCTTTTTATTTTAATACTGTTTTCTTTAGCCATGCAAAAGCTTTTTATTTTGATGAGATCCCATTTGTTTATTCTTTCCTTTATGTCCCTTGCTCTAGGGAACATATCAGTGAAAATGTTGCTGCGTGAAATATCTGAGATTTTCCTGCCTATGTTCTCCTCTAGAACTTTACTGGTGTCACAGCTTATATTTAAATCTTTTATCCACCTTGAATTTATTTTTGTGTATGGTATAAGTTGGTGATCGAGTTTCATTTTTTTGCATGTAGCTGTCCAGTTCTCCCAACACCATTTGTTAAAGAAGCTATTTTTACTCCATTTTATGTTGCTGCCCCCTTTGTCGAATATTAATTGACTGTAGAGACTTGGGTTTATTTCTGGGCTCTCTGTTCTGTTTCATTGGTCCATGTGCCTGTTTTTATGCCAATACCAGACTGTTTTGATTACAGTGGCCTTGTAATACAGTTTGGTATCAGGTATTGTGATCCCTCCTACTTTGCTCTTCTTTCTCAAAATTACAGCAGCTATTTGGGGTTGTTTTTGGTTCCATATAAATTCTTGAAGTGTTTGTTCTATGTCTGTGAAATATACCATTGGTACTTTAGTAGGTATTGCATTGAATCTGTAAATTGCTTTGGGTAGTATGGACATTTTGATGATGTTTATTCTTCTGGTCCATGAATACGGTATATGTTTCCATTTGTTTGTGTCTTTCTTGATTTTTCTTCAGTGTTATGTAGTTTTCTGAGTACAGGTCTTTTTGTAGGTGACATTATTTTGTGTGTGCCATTAGTTTTGGGCCAGTGTGAATCTAAATATTTCAAAGTTGTAATAAAATGCAAAGTTGTTAAAACTTTTCTATGATAAAGCCTTTTAATCCTTTCAAGTTAGAATTTCTGATTAAGTCAGATTACTATACTATAAGCAATGGAGATAGCAAAATGGGTTAAAGCCCAACATTTGAATCCAGATTGATACACCTAAAAATCACGGCGTAACTTCTGATCAAGTGACCTTTTTGGGCTATAGCTTCCTCATATGTAAACCTGGATCATAATGGACCTTTCTGCTCCTACAGGAAGTTCTTAATAGTGAACACAGGCTAGCTTAATATTCTCAGATTAACATGTTGAGAATTACCTGGAGGTTAAAACATATCTGGGCCCCATCCCCAGAGTTTCTGATTCAGTAGGTATGGGATGATATCCAAAAAGTTGCATTTCTAATAAGTTTCCAAGTGATGCTGGTGCTGCTGATTTAGGATCACCCTTTGAGAACCACTAGGCTAGACTATACTTGGTAACAAACAATCCAAAATCTCAGTGGCTTATAAGGATAGAAGTTTATGTCTAGTGTACGCTGCATGTCTGCAAGGGGCTCTGCCCATCATCACTCAAAGGCCTAGGCTCCTGGAGGCTCCATTGCTACCTGGTTATCACAGGGGAAAGGTACATAGTGAATCATGAACTGGTTCATAAAAGTTCTGATTGGAAATGGTCACTCAACATTAGCTATTGTTAGTAAAATTTTATCATAATTTCCTTTCTATTAATACCACTGCTTATGATAGGCACCTTTTTAAGAGAGTTGTGGTATCTTCTGACATCCTGATATGCATGGGGTGTGGAGTCATCAAAGTGGCAGAAAGGGAGGAATGTTCTCACCTTTGTGCTGACTTTGTGAAATAATACTCTCTTTTTATTTTTATTTTCCTGTATCATCTTGAACTGCCTTTTGTCACTTCAGACTCTTGTCTTCATATAAACCTTGTTTCTGAGAACCTTTCTGGCCTCAACTTTTAGATCTCATTCTGTCAATGTCGCCTGTTCTGTGGTCAACATAATAGTGTAGAATTATTGACTAGAGCATCATTTTAAGTATGTTATGGGTATCTTTCCTTTATCACTAAATCTCTTATCTCTCCATTTTATAAATAAGGAAACTGAGGCTTTGGCTTTAAGGTGATAGCTGCCCACATTCTGTTCCCTTGAACTTGAGGCTTCAGGCCTTTCCTTGCTTAAGGTTCCCCCATCACCGAGCTTGTGGACTTCATGTGCTATAGGCGTGGGCTCACATTAGGCATTTCTCAACCTAAATTGCCTTTTAGAAATGAGGTTCAGCTAGATGATAAAAATGTGTGCTCCTATGTTCTTCTCAAGGATATTAGAGAGCTATAAAATATTAGAAATATGGTTTCATATAAATACTTTAAATTCTTCAGATACCTAAAGCAACCAAGGAGTTGTTTTCTTCCCTTTTAGCTTCATGTCACCCTCATTTCTTTGGTGAAGTCTTTGTGTTCAATGAATGATAACAATAGTATGGGTCAGTTTTTTCTGAGCTCCCTTTCCTTATTTTAAATCTTATTTTAGAAAGACATGAAAGTACAGTGGGCAGAACATGGGTTTTAGAGCCAGATAAACCTGGGATCAAGTCCCTGCTCCACTACTAAAGTAGCTGTGGGACTTTTAGGAGGATACATGATAGATCTAGGCCTAGTTCTTATTTTTAACATGAGAACAATAGGAATTATCTCAAAAAAACTATTTTTAAGTAAAGCATCACTTTTTTGTATTGTACAGGTCTGCTGGAGAATCAAACAGGAGATGGCTGGACCAGTAAGAACTTATGCAACTGTAATTAATTAATGAGATATGTGTGTTTGTTGGTTACAATTATTTCAACTTTTTTGTACTGCCAAAAGATGAGTTCTTACTCTCTAGAGACTGGGATTACTAGCATGAAGAATTTGAAGTAATTCTTCTTTTCTAGCACAACTAGTTGTTTTTCATCTCTGCTCACATAGCCAAATTGATTTACTTCATAGGTCTAGATTTGCTTTCATATTATCTGATTATATTCTTTTATATATATGTAAAATATGCATATATATGTGAAATATACATCTATATAAATACGATTATGTGTACTTTAACATTCTGCTGGCATTACTATGGATACAAGAAAATTAAAAGACATAATCCCTGCTGCTAGGACCAGTTTGTCTTCTACTAATTGAGACAAAGTCAGCACTCCAGAAAAACTCCAGATTATGTATTATACAGTATCACATTGTGTGGATGGATGCACACTTATAGTGTGCAACAAGAAGTTGTCTTACCTTAGATTTTGGGAGAAATTTCTTCCATAGACACTCTATGAGAGGCATTGTATGATCTAGCAGATGGTATCTTCAGTATATTTTTGCAAGACATAGAAGGGGTGAGTTTCTGTTATGTCACCCCTAAGAAACATGCCAAGTGAGTCTTATCAGAAAACTGGATTAAGATAGGGAGCGGTATGTAATTTTCTGTTCCAGTCACTAAGCCCTCCAATCTTAAACAAAAATTTTGAAAATGTATTACTTTCTCCAGTTTTTCACAATGGTGTTGGAGTAATCTTTTAAAGATTCAAATCTGATCATGTCATTCATCTACTTTAATCTTTCATTGGCTTCCATTGTTTTGAGGAGAAAGAAGCCAATTCTTAACCTTGCCTTGGCCTGGCTAACCCTTACCTCCATGCTCTCACCTTTAAGCTAATGAGGCTCCACGTGGTGTCACACAGGTCTGCCCTCATCTCTCCATGTCATGTTCACTCCAGCCCCAGGCCTTGGCACCCATGCTGCTTTGTATTGGAATGCATTTCCCTATACTCCACAGTGCTTGGCCAGAAGCCTACTTATTTTCAGATCTTAGCTGGCAATTCTCTGCTAAGCTTTGTTGTTTTGGGCAAGTCATGAAAAAAATTTTAAGCCTCAGTTTCCTCATCTAGGAATAACAAACCACCTGTCTTTTAGGGTAGTTGTTGGGAGTAAGAAAGATAGTATATGTAAAATTCTCTATTGCTATAGTCATACTATTAGTCATACTATTGCTACATAAGAACTAAATAAATGTTATTACTGCCTCCAGTATCATCAGTATTCCTTAGGTAAAGTTTCCCTAATCCCCAAGACAAAGTTAGTCACTCATGATATGAATTTCACGGCACTGCATTTTTTTCTTCCAAGTGTGTAATGTGATTTATAATTATATCGTTTTTGTCTTATGGTCAGTCTCTCTCACTGAACTATAAACTCAAGAAGGTAGGAGTTTGGCTCACTACTTTATTACTATTGCCTGTGACAATTTCTTGTACATATTTACACTTTGAAAAAATTTGTTGAGTGAATGAATGAAGTGTGGCTAACCTATGATTACTTTGTCAGAGGGATCTGTATATGGGCAAATCCTTTTCTAAAAGCCAGGTCTTCATTAATAGGACCTTTAAAGGAAGCTTAGAATGTCAAGATTTTTTGCTTTTCTTTCCCTATTTGCCACACTTTAAAAGAATTCTTTTAGTCCTGAATAGCTTCCTATAAGGTCAGAGGGAAAAAAAATGCAGCTATGTCTATTTTAGGCCTTGGATTTAGGGATTCTACAGTTGCTGATCTATTCCATCAGTAGTGTCTTACATAACCTTAGATCTACAAGTACTTTGTAAAGGAATGTATTTATGGGTTTTCCAACTCAGTTCATGTAAACAAAAGATGAGATAATTAAACAGAAGCCAATTTCCAAGAGTGAAGCCATCCTTTGTGAGAATCAATATCAACTGGTAGTGACAGGTAAGTCAGCATAGATCCATGTTGCAGACAAAACAGTCCCTGAGGGACAGTCTGAATCTTGTTATTGCTCAAAAAGTCTTATTCAAGAAGACTACAGAGAAAGGAAAAAAAATCATAACAGGATGAGCACATGAGGAAAGAGTAAGGAGAAAAACCAGAGTGATTAGTAAATGTTCCATCTAAACCTTTTAAAATATATTTACATTCCCAAGAAGAGTTTAAATTAAGGTCTGAATACTATTTTTTGGACAATTTGTTTTGAAAAACCTCAATCCCAGTAATGATTCTGCACTGTTCTTCCTTAGATTGAGATAACATTTCAAGAGAATCAGCATCTGGTCTACCTGGAGGTTCTTTCAAGCTTCTTTCCTTCCTCCCTCTCTTACTTTATTAAAAAAACAACAAGAACAACTACTATGCATCTATATGATATCAAGCACTTTAGGAATTTCTTGCCCTTTAGGAATTTCTATTTTCACTAGGAGACAGCTGAGCAGGCAAACACTTATAGTGTGGTATAGTATAGAGAATCACAGAATAGAAGTCCTTAACACAGACACTGGGAATTAGCAGAGGTCTTGCAGAGAGTGCAGTGCTTGAGTTAATTCAGAAGTACTAATGGGAGTTGGTGACATGAAGAATGTGTGTAGAGTAATGAAAGGTAATTTATTAGGAAGAAGCAACAAATTCTGAGCATCAGAGATAAAAGAGAGCATATACTATGTTCAGAACCCATTTCAAATGGGTTCTGAATTTGTAGAGGCAAGAGCCAAGGCTACATAATAAAGGCCCTTTATACTTTGGTAAAGTTTTTTGGACTTTATTCTAAAAATTATTAGAGATAACTTAAAGACTTTAAATGGGAAATCTTTGTGTTATTTGTTGCTTTTATATGTAGCCTGGCCAGCTGACAAGTATTTTCTCTTGCCCTGGTGAGTCTCTATCTAATCTGCTCGGTATGATTATATTGTAGGACCCTGTCTTGCTGGCCATGAATGGTTGGCTAAGTTGTAGAGAGATGTCCTATTCAGATTAGCCTAATTAAATGCTGTTTCTTTTTTATTTGATTTGAGGACCACCAAAATGTAGAGATGGAAATGTTAATTTTGCATCTCTGGAATTATATATTCTGTCAATCGATTTTAGAAACAGATAAGTGGATATGGAAAAATTATCAAGGAAAAAGCAGAGGTCTAAGACAAAATGAAACTACCTTCCTGAATTTATTCATGTCTTCTTTTGTATTCCTTTTTTTAGCTCCTATCAAGACCTAAATGCTTTCCTAGCCTTGGGTCCTGTAGATACCATGCATTCTTGTCTTAGTTTTGATTTCCCAAATGAAGGCCTTAAGACATAGATTCATGAGAAAAGTATTATTTAGGAAGTGTTTCCAGGAAAATAAAGAAATGGGATAAATGGGATCAAGATGGAATGGAGGGTGCAATATGAAGGCAAACCCAGTGGAGGATAACTCTGGCTCAACACCACAGGGGAATCCTGAAGGTAGTGTTGGTCACAACTTTGAGGTTTTTTGAAATCAGTGGTGCAGGGAGCCAGGATATAGAACTGACCCTGAGAAAACCAGAAATTTGAGAGAATTTGAGAGTTTTTCTATTCCTATAGCTGAGAGAAACTCTTGAACATAGATTCTAGTACTGGAAGTGGAGAGGGTGGCACACCAGAAACCATGTGGTTAACAATGGATACTGGTGCAAGGAGGTATGGGCAGAACACTGACACTATAGGCTACAGTTCTTAAAGTTAAGTCCCCTTCAATTTTTTTTCAGCTAGTTGAAGTTTATGTTGTGTAACATTTGACCAAAAAGTCTAAAATAGAACCATAATTTTATTAGGTTGTGTTTTAACAAGCATTCTGGTTATAGTGCAGAGAATGGATAGAAGGTGTATTAGGTTCAGAGGTAAAGCAGTTGGGAAGCTATTGAAATAATATGTTGACTAATTGCTTTAATTTATTTATTTATTCAGAAATACTTATGAGGCATCTATATGTACTGATCAATAGGGATCAAACAATGTTAATGCTAAGAAGCTAAGAAGATATTAGCCTGAGCAGATAGTTTGTCTAATAGAGGCTACAAGACAAATTGACAAAAAATTATAATTGGGTGTGGATGATAGCTAAGGGGGTGGAGGGACTGACCAAAAAGGAAAAAGGACTCATGGGCATGGACAACAGTGTGGTGATTGCAGGGGGAAGGGGGTATAAGGGGACTAAATGGTAATGGAAAAATACAATTAAAAAAAAGAAAATAAATGAGTGTAATGAGAAATGTGTGATTCAGGTAAACATTTGAAGATACTTAGTCTGCACCTAAGTATAAGAACAAATTCCTCAAAGAAGGTGATATGGACATTGGATTTTGAAAGAGGGAGAGACAATAATGGCCGAGAAAACTGCAATGCCAATGAATATAAGTGAATTTACTTGGAAGCTATTAAATTGGTAGAAGGAATAGGCCATGGTGACTGAAAATGAAAGATTTTCTACTTAGTTCACTAGAAATATCATTAACTGGGGCAAAAAATGCAAAAAGTAGATTTGGGAGTCAACACCAGTTTGTCTTGGCAATTTTAAATGGGAAATGTTGAGACAACCACATGGACTTGTATTCTCTTGGAGGACTCAGGTATGAGAATGCACATTCCTCAAAGGACTCTAAACTTCTAGCTCTGACCTGACTTTGAAGAAAATTTTGATTAAAAAAGCTGAATTAATCAGTCTTAAGAATTTACTAGATAACCCCAAAGCTATTCAACTTCTTGACTTTCATTTCCCTTGGTCAGTGTTATTTTTTAAGTTAGATTTATTTTTTTATAGAGAGCCAAAGAGTCAGTTATTACAGCAATTTATAAGGAAAATTTAATGTGTCCTATTTTGTTTGTTGAAAGCTGTGTTTCCCAAACTTTATCATTTGGTTTTATCTCTATGATTTTGTCTTAGCCATGTACCACCTATACTATTTCTTTTTAAAAAATACTCTTTTTTACTGTACCCAAGCAATTATACCCATAAAACTATAGTTTTTCTGTGCTAGTTATATTTTTATAATTCACAATGAAATCAATGATGTTATATACTACTATAACTTACATATTACTATCATGTACTAATGTTATGCATGCATCACATCAAATGTTCTCATACCAATAGTGGTATATATATGATATTTGGAAAAATTCTGGCTTAGGTAATTAAACCTGTGAGAGAGTTAGAGTCTGGGTCTTCCCTAGGTATGGCTTATCATGTGGGAACTTTTCCAAAAGAAAAGGTAGGGTTTTCCAGTGTTAGAAATATATCTAGGTCAGGGAACACTTTTTTTTTGTCAACAATTTAGAGCTAACTTTGCAGCTCTGTTGCCAGGTTCATGCTCCCTTCAGCCTGTAGGGGAGAATCCTTTCTTGCCTCTTCCTAGTTCTACTGGTTTACTGTCAATCTTTTGTGTTTTATGCCTTGTGGTTTCTTTGGGGGAAGGCTCATTGCTTTCTTAAGGAAAGGATGAGGGTGAAGACTGTGACCAGTGCTTTAAGCTACCCCCAGAACAGTGTCTTTGAGTCTAAGAGAACAGAAGGTTTGTTTAGTGCATTGCGTTTATTAGACCATATTCCTTAGATTGGCAATTTTATAAAGAATAAAAGATTAAGTAAGTTATTGATAAAGAGAAATAAAAGGAACTAAAACAAATAGAGTTGAAAGTGAAACATATGAGAGAGTAAATATTCTGAAGCAGTAGAGGAAAAGACCTATTGTTTGACTGGACGTGTTTGAAGCTGTTCACAAATGTCCTGTGTGACTGAAGTAATGTAAGTTATTTCTTGGAAAGACATTTTTTTTAGGCCTGCATTAGGGTGATGAAATCCTTAACACATTTCTGAGGTCAGACAATTTGTGCATTAATATCTGTAGGCTTTTGGGAAGCCAGTCTGCAAAGCAAACAAAGGCATATTCTGTGGTGTCACCAGTGTCATTGCCCTGGGGAATGTATGGAGGAGCAGACCAGCAACAGAACCGGGCCAGTGCTGGCTTTGAGAGCTCAGTTACTTAACCACTCTGGGACTAGTACCCAGGGCTTATTGCCCAGCTAACTTAAATTCTGTTTGGAGCAAGATTAGAAAATAAATTTAATAAGGTGCTTTTGTTCATATTACCCTGTGGTTCTATGAAAAGTCTCAATGGAATCATCAGATGGGATCTAATATACACCATGAATCTATTTGTGAAGCATCAAGTTTTTTTTAAATTAGTAGACTTAATTTATTTTGAGAAGTTTTAGGTTTACAGAAAAATTGAGCAGAAAGTATGGGAAATTCCTCTATACCACCCACAGCTTGACCTATTATTAATATCTTACATTAATGAAAGTCCATAGTTTACATTAGGGTTCACTCTTTGTATTTCATAGTTTTATAGGTTTTGATAATGACTGTATCCATCATCACAGTATCATACAGAATAGTTTTACCACTCCAAAAATTCCCTATGTTCTCTCTATGCATCCTTTCTCTTCTCCCTGGTGCTCTGGTAACTGCTGATTTTTTTACCATCTCTGTAGTTTTGCTTTTTCCAGAATGTTATATAGTTGAGATCATATAGCATGTAGCCTTTTCAAATTAGCTTCTTTCATTTAGTAATATGCCTTTAAATTTCTTCATATCTTTTCATGATTTGGTAGCTATTTGCATCTCTGAATAATATTCCATTATACCAGAGTTCATTAACCTATTCACCTGTTGAAGGATATCTTGCTTGCTTTGAAGTTTTGGCAAATATGAATAAAACTTCTATAACTATCCACATGCAGGCTTTTGTGTGAATGTAAGGTTTTTTTTTTAGTTTTATTGAGATGTAATTGACACATAGCACTAAGTTTAACATGTATAGTATAATGACTCGACTCATATATATTGTGAAATGATTACCATGCTGAGTTTAGTTAACATACATCATCTCACGTAGACATTCGTTTGTTCACCTAGGAGCATGACTGCAGAAATGTATGGTAAAACTATGCTTAGCTTTGTAAGACTTACCAAACTCTCTGTCAAAGTAGCTGTACCATTTAAAGTTTATTTTTTAAAGTTTCCCTCTTTGGTCATCTCTGTTTCTCTCCTCACCCTTCTATATACTTTCCAGGTTGCCAGGGCTTTCCATATCGCCTTCACCAAGCTGAGTGGGACCCAGAACAGCCCAGTAGCACCATACCTCAGATCCCTTTCCAAGAGCTCTTGCTGATCTCATTTCTTTAGAACTCTGATATTTAGGAAAACCAGAAGGTAATACTCATGAGCATTCAGGTAGCACTTACTATTTACAATTAATTTTCACATAAAATTTTCTTTTTGATCTTAACAAACAAATTTCTGATAAGGGCTATTTTCCCCAATTTGAAGATGAAGAAACTGAATATTAGCCAAAATTCATAGAGTTAGTAGTGAAGATGGACAGGAAATTCTTCAACTATTTTAAATTTCTTCTGGAATAAGAAAGAATGCAAATCAAATAAACAATCAAATAAACCAGCTGCTTCTCTCAATTCAAACTGGAAATGTAATTGGCTAACTTGACTGACATACTACTCTTCCAGAAAACACAACCATTTAAAAAGTTGTGTTTGTAATGCCATAGCCCAAAGAGCAACTAATGGTGGTTATTTTGCTCATTAGAGGACGCTTTAATGACCAAATTGGCCAAATATGCAACCAGTCAGACAACATCTGCCTTTTAAAAAATGGTTTTAGTGCTCTTTAAGCAAAGCAAAGAAATAGCAATGATCCTTTCTGAAATTAGACTAAGTTATTAAAGGAGAGATGGTCTGTAAGAGGTGAACAGAGTTTTCCAACATTATATAGAGTTGTTTGCTAAGCTTTAAAGGGAAAATTTTTATAAAATTAATTATGCACATAAAAATGTTATAAAAATTTTAAGTCATTTCTATTCCATTTATAATAAAGCAAGTCCTGGAAGTAAGAGCTAAAATCAAAGTCAATATTTGACGTAGAAAAAAATTAAGGACCCTGGCATTATGTTTTAATTAGATGTATCCTATTGACATTTCCTGATCATTCCCCTCGTTTTCTTTGAATATCCTCAAATCCTGCAGGTGATTTCTGGCTATTTTGTAGGCTTCTGAACACATTCAACACATTGCTCCCAAAAGATGCACTGTTTGGAAATGATGAGGTGGATTCACTTACTTTTCTAAGCTCCCCGGGTCCAATGCTATTCCCAAGATATCAGTGAAATGAGATTTTTTTTAATTCAGCATCTGTATTAGTTTCCTAAAAGTGCTATAATAAAATCCCACAAATTAGTGGCTTAAAGCAACATAAATTTATTGTTTCAGTTCTGAAGGTTAGAAGCCTGAAATCAATGTGTTGACAGGTCCATGCTCCCTTCAATCTGTGGGAGAGAATCCTTCCTTGCCTCTTCCTTGCCTCTAGTGGTTTGCTGGCTATCTGTGGAGGACAAAGCATTCTCAGAAGTGAAATCAAAGAGAAGTGGGATAAAAGTAATGAGGAAGGGTAATGAATATAAAAAGCAATAATTACCTTTTTAATAACTTTTATTTCTGAAGTAGAAACAAAAATAGAACAGAAGCAAAATGAGATATAAAAAACTTTTGATCTGTGTTCCAGGTAAAATCATTGTAAAGAAATTAGTGCTAGAAGAAAACAGGCAGCATCTTTTTAAATGAAAACTGGAACATTGAGTTCTAACTGGACTGAAAGTAAGTCTTAAAACTTCCCAGTGGGTTTGAATAGTCTACATACTTCCCTACTGGTGCCTTTTTAAAATATTTATTTGCATAGGTAAGGCACTTCCAGGGGATTATAAAGACAAGGAGATACAGTAATCCTTTTTGTCGGACAAAGCGGGTATAACAGAGACCAATGGAAGTCTCCTATGACCATATAGTCTGCAACATTGGAGGATGCTTCCCACTCTCCTAAGGAAACCCTACTGAAAATCACCCCAAGATAATCAACCAAGAGTTGTGTATGTGTGTCCAGCAAAGAGTTGTTAGAGCTGTGTCATACAATTTTAACATTTCAGCTCAGGCACACCCATCTCCATTTTAGCATAACCTACTTTGTAAAAATCAGGAAATAGTTTTTTTGGCATCAAGGCAAGTTGAGTTCAAGCTCTACTGTTATGGTATAGTGGGATTCCAAATTCATGGCATCAAGTTCCAGTGGATTTCCCACACTTTAAAATGACAGAGTTTTAGCTCAAAGGCACAAAGGCAAAAAGATTTTATTTTTTGTTATTATCTTTTAGTATTCCCCAGCACCTAAGCAATGGTAAATTGATGACTGGAGCATTATGAACAGAGTTTCAGCTCAGAGAGATATCTTTGTGGTACAAATGAATCCCAGAGCTGAGAATTTGGGGCTCAGCTAATCCAGTGGTAAACACAAGGAATGATTCATGGAAACACATAAGCACACTGAAAAATTCTGGAAGTACTTAGGAGACAGGAATCCTGTGAAAGACTAGCAATTGTGAGCTTGGTGCAGTTGAGATATTAGTGTTAATGTTAATGGAACTGCATGTATAACCATAAGCTAATAAAATCTACTCTCAGGTTGCATAAAAATTAAAAGAATAACACCACCAACAACAAACTTCTAGAAACATCTAAAAGTTATTCAAGTCAGGATCTAGTTGCAGGAAACAAAATAATGAAACTATATTAAGTGAAAAAAGTATTTAATACAGGAATTACTATTAGACTTTTAGGTAAAACCGCTGAACTGGCTACAAAGGGTGCTGGCATCATAATTAGGAAGCAGAAGAAGAGTCAGCTGGTCACTATTTGAAGTCTTCTACACTTCAAGAATATTCTGCTGTAACTGCACTAGTATTTAGCAGCAGTTGTGGCAGCTTCTCGATCCTGGAATCCTGCTACAAGGAAACAGTCTCTCTATAAATATGTTTAAACATACAATAACCAAAACCTCCCTTGCTTCTACCATCTCAGTATCATGTGATTGCATCTAATTAGTGAAATGTAACACAAATCAAGATCCCTAACTGCAAAGGGGTTAGGAAAATATAATTTGAAGATTTCTAACCTTTGCAGCAGAGGAAGGTGCACTATAAGAAGGCTTATAGTGAGTATCAACCTTCCAATATCCACTTCAATAGGCTAAATGAGCCATCAATGAGCCATTAAAAATCAGGTTGGCTTTTACAAAACGCAATGTTAGTGAACAAAGGAGATTTCCTGATAGAATTTCAAAAGAAGAAAGTAGTAACCCCAAAATTATGCTGAGCTCATTTTCTTTCTTTTATGCAAGACATTTAAGGATTTAGAAAAGATCACACTGTTCTAAAAAATTACTTAAAGACTAATTTTGGTCAAAAAAAGATAAACAAAAATCTCAAGAAAGGAAAAGTTTGGTCATAAAAGGATTTATGGAGTTTTTATAGATTATCTGTTAATAGAAATCCAATCCCAGGGATCCAGTCAGATCATATATTGTCACGTGAATTCTGTAGACCAGGGTGTAATTTGGACCTGTATGTTTCCTTCAACTATTTCATTTCTGCCTCTACTTATTTGATAATAGTAGGAAAAGTTTCTTATTATCTCTGTTATTCCCATAATGTAGATGGGGAACACTCAAAACCACTGGCTGTCATTTTCTGCTTCTCCCCTGTTAACAATGTCTAAACTATTAAAAAAATTGGTCAGTTGGACACAGTACATTTGCTTCTATCCACAAAAGCAAAAAAGAGATGTCATTTTTAATGCCAAGGAATTTCAATCATGTTTTCCTGGATCCCTAAAGCTCTTATTGAAAGACCTGGGCCTTTGTGAGCTAAATTGAAAAAGATTAATAAACCAGCCATGGTAGATGTTATCTATCACCAAGTCTCTCTCTTCATATTTTCTTCTATCTTGTATCTGAATATTTGCCTAAAAATCAGTGCCTGCAGTATCATCAGCAGCATTCACAGCAAAATGACACAAAAATACAGTAGTATCTTTATAAGGGTTTTAGGTATAGGTGATTATTATGTTTCTATATTCACCAAGTTGTCTATGATGAGGTTATTTTATGATAATTAATTGAATTTTTATTTTATTCTTAAAATATTTGTTTTATTTTTTAAAGATTTTATTTATTTATTTTTAGAGAGGGGAAGGGAGGGAGAGGGAAAGGGAGAGAAACATCAGTGTGTGGTTGCCTGTCACACACGCCCACCTGCAACCCAGGCATGTGCCCTAGGCTGGAAATTGACCTGGTGGCCCTTTGATTCACAGACTGGCACTCAATCCACTGAGCCACACCAGCCAGGGCAATTAACTGAATTTTTAAAAGCATCATACTATTTTACGAGGATGCCACTTTGTTCTTTCTATCACTCTATCGAAATCACTGCAAGGTTATTCACATACATTCACACATTAAGGATGGTTATGAATATTGGAATAACATTGGGATAATAGACATATGCTTTTCTGTATTTTTAATTGCTTCAATAAACATGCATTACCTTTTTAATCATAGCGATCTCTTTTTTCTCTTTTTTATTTTTAAGTTTTTATTGCTGTTAAAGAACGGCTGTCTCCATTTCCTCCCCCACTCTCCCCCACCCTGCAGACCCCCACCTCCTACCCTCAACCCTACCCCCCTTTGGCTTTATCCATGGGTCCTTTGTATATGTTCCTTGATGACCCTTCCCCTTCTTTTTTACCCCCCCAATTACTACCCACCATCCTCCCTCCTCTCCTCTGGGGGGTATTCCCTATTCCCTATTAATTACTGTCAGTTTGTTCTTTATTTCAGTGTCTCTGGTTATATTTTGCTTGCTTGTTTGTCTTGCTGATTAGGTTTCAACTTATAGGTGAGATCATATGGTATTTGTTTTTCACCACCTGGCTTATTTCACTTAGCATGCATATGGAATTTCCTCAAAAAACTAAAAATGGAACTGTCCTTTGACCTGGCAATTCCACTGCTGGGATTGTATCCGAAGAGCTCTGAAACACCAATTCAAAAGAACCTATGCACACCAATGTTCATAGTAGAGCAATTTACAATAGCCAAGTGCTAGAAGCAACTCAGGTGCCCATAAGTAAATGAATGGATCAAAAAACTGTGGTACATTTACACAATGGAATTCTATGCGTCAGAAAGAAAGAAGGAGCTCCTACCCTTTGTGACAGCATGGATGGAATTAGAAAGCATTATGCTAAGTAATCATAGCAATATCTTAAAAGCCCGTTTTATTGTTCTATACCTGAGCTTTGATGAAAATCTGGGCTCAAAACAATACACGGGGAACCCTAACTTCAGATATTTTTTTAATTGCTGAATTAGGTAGTGGACTTGTGATTTTTAGCTTCCCAGGGCTCAACCCTTGGCATTCAATACAAAAGTAACAGTAACATTTCTGGAAAATAAAGTATGAAAACCATTTGTTTAAACAGTTGTCATTTCTTTTCTTTTTTGCTTGAGGTCAGAGGACTTGGTGATTCTGTTTCAACCTTTATTTTCAGTCAGCTGTATTTTAATTTGAATCTGAATGATACAGCTACAGTTCATGTAGAAAGTAGTGAATTCAGGACTTCAAATACTTGTTTTTGTTGCCAGAATTTTAATGGTAAATAAAAGTCAAACAGATTCTCTGTGGATGTATTAAATGTAACTGCTACACACATACACATACATACATATGTGTATGTATGTATGATGCTCCTCAACTTATGATGGTCTTACATCTGATAAACCCATTGTAAATTAAAGGTGCATTTAACAGACCTAACATTACAGCTTAGCCCAGCCCACAGTAAATGTGCTCAGAACACTTACATTAGCATACAGTGGGGCAACTATCTTGAGTTTCATCTCAAGAGTCATTGCCTTCCTCTTTTTATCACCAGAAATAGGAGGCACAGATGGGCATTTTATAGACAAAATGGGATGTGAATACACAAAATACAACATCCAAAACATGCTAGCAAACAGTACACTGTACAGCATGGTTGTTTACTGTTGTGATTGCATGTCTGACAGGGATCTGAGGCTCCCTGTCACTGCCCGGCATCAGAGGAGTGTCTCTTACTGCATATTGCTAGACCTGGAAAAGATCGAATTCAAAGTATGGTTTCTACTAAAGGTATCTTTCTTTTGCACTATTGTAAAGTCAAAAAATTGTAAATCAAATCATCATAAGTAAGGTATCATCTGTATAAATAATCTTATGTATAATATAAATGTATAATATTTAAAAAGTTATTACTAAAAGGAGCAGTAGAGTTCTTAGGTGAAATGTTTATATATTTACATATACATAACTTGTAAAAACTTCAGTAAAATCAAGTAATCATTAAATACCATAATTTTTATAATATTTGTGTAAAGTTGGGTACTTATTCTTTCATTTTCTTCTGTCATTTTTCCCCAACAAAAATACATGAAGATAGGACTGAACTTGATAAAAATGTACAATGGATGGATTTGCTTCGGTTCTCTCAAACTTCCCTATTAATTTTTCTTTATTATCTATTCCAGCATATTCTAGGGAGGCTATTCTATATCTACTCTCTCAAAACCTACTCTTTATTATCTGTAATGTTTGAAATTATCTGGTAACTTAATTCCTACTAAAGTATGGATGACTTAAAAGGGCATATGTAAAATGTCTGACACACTTAAAATTTAAAAGAGTACTTTATATAGCTTAATAAAAAGAACAGTATCAACAGTAAAAGAGTTCTAAGTTTATAGTTTAATCTTTTCATTCATTAACTTTTTGATTTTGAATATGTCATTTAAGCTCTCTGAACTTTATTTCTTTCCTTCATCGAATAAAGATAACACAACCTACCTTGTAGAGCTGTTATGACCAATAATAATCCGTATGATTTTTAACAAAGCCTGTCATATAGTAAGTACTTGATAAACATGTCTCCACTCACTGTTGAGTCACCGAACTCACAGGACTATCCTTCTAAGGATAACATTTTCTGTGTTACCTGTAATCAGCAGAGAAGAGTTTTTTGTACTTTTTAACTTGGTGAGAATGATTGACTACAGGAATTGGCGGGTACAGTAAATGACCTTTGGGAGGGTCATCTACACTTTGTTCTATAACTCTATATTTATGTTCATTTATGTGATCTAACAACCTTGTCTATTTCCACAATCTTTTACATTTCATGCTTATTTATGTCCTAAAATTATTTCTCATGGAAGACAAAATTGTGGGATGTGAGGACAGTGTAAAAGCATTACCAAAGATTGTTTATGGATAGCTATCCAGTTTAGTTATTCCCATGCTTGGTAATCTCTACAGTGCATCATTTTGACCAGCGATGATGTTTGGGTGCTGCAGAACACAGCTGATGAACACACTTCCTAAGCCTCCTTGTTGCTGAACTCAGCCAAAAAGTTGCACATGATTCTAAACAGATGTTTCTGTTGTTTAGGCCAATGAAGTTTATAGAGTGCATGTTTATCTTTCAAAAGAGAATGTGGAGAGTTCATTCAGTTTTGAGATCCAATCTTTCCAGAGGTTGGACTGCCTAGTAAAGCTGGAACAGGAACTGGATGAGCACATGAAGTCATTTGGGGGCTGTCAGAAAAGATAGCCCATTACTCCTCGGTAGAAAAGAAATAGGACACATGGAAATTTAATTGACTAAAAATAGTTGAGATTTTAAAAGACTGAACCTGGACAATAGTTTTTATTTTAATACACTTAATGCTTCTTTGGTATAACTGATCCTTAGAAAAATGCACTTCATTCCAACTTAGTAGATATAATAAAATAAGCACAAAGCATCAAAATTTCCTGCACACATTTCATATGGTTAGAATAAAATTATCTACTCAAGGAGAAAAACATCAAGGAAATGAAAATTTCATATATCATTTATGTGAGTCATCTCTGATTTAAAGTGTTGGCCACAGGAAAAGAAGACTGTAATTGTCCAACTAAGCATTTGTTTTATAGCAGTTTAGCAAAAGAGACAGATATGAAAGTAGTCAATTATAATGCAGTGCTATGTTATATATGTAAGCTCTACCTTAGAACATTTGTCTTTTTGTTGCCAAACACCAGATCACCTTCCTATTTTAGAGGAAAGCAAGCATACGCAGGAGGGAGGGCCTTGTTTTTCATTATAAGGACTGAAAAGAGTAGAGAATCCTCTGAATACTCTCAGCGAAGAGAATACTCTGAATCCTCTCAGTGAAGACTATAGGTATATCAACCCAAATATAACTAACAGACAAGACTAGCATCATGAGTGTGTGACCTGTGCTTAGAAGGATCCAGCATTTAATTTAATGTGCTACTGTTACTGTCTTGAAATTATTAAATATTTTTGGGTAAGAGACTCTCATTTCCATTTTGCAATGGGCTTCACAAATTATACTGCTGGTTCTGCTAAGAGCACTTTTCACTTGAAAGAGTGAGACAAAGGCACATGGGGAGTTGGAAAGGACTGATGGTACCTGGGGATAAGCTGAAGATTCAGGGTGCACTAATAAATGTCAACATGTAATGGAGCCCAGTAGTACAAGAAGCGTCTATGGATGATAATGGTAGATATCCAAAGAAAAATTTCTTCTAAGAAAATCATCCCACAGCAAGACTTTAATTGTACTTTGACTACTTAGCAGTAATGCATATTTTTACCCTATTTATTGTCTGGACTACTATAGTAGTCTGGTAGAGCTGCTATAACAAATATCCACAAACTGGTAGCTTAAACAACAGAAATTATATCCCAGTCCTGAAAGTCTGAAATCAAGGTGTCATAGGGTTGGACCCTTCTGAAGGCTCTGCAGGAGAATTTGTTCCATGTGTCTTTCCTTGGCCTCTGGCCGTTGTCAAGAATCCATGTGGTTCCTTGGGAGATGTATTACTTTATTCTCTCTTTCTGTCTTCACATGTACATCATGTTCTTCCCTGTGGGTATGCATCTCTATGTCCAAACTTTATTATAAGGACACAAGTCATATGGGATTTAGGGCGCACCCTAACCAATTATAATCTCATTTTAACTTGATTACATCAGAAAATACCTTTTTTTAAAATAAGGTCACATTTATAGGCTGTGGGTGGACATAAATTTTTGTAAGGCACTATTCAACCCTGGACAGCTACTAATATCCTTTTAATGAATTTTCTTTCTACTTAAGTTATTCAGAATCTCATTCTGTTATTTTCAGTCATGAACCATGACAAGTATGGGCATTCTCTGTAGATTTGTGCTGCTTATGGAAAAAAGTATTCTTAGACAAGTTACATATGAACTGTGTCTTGCATAATGAGTAAGAATGAACTAGAAAAGTAGAGTAACAGAATGGTACTCCATGCTGACATAAAAGCACACAGCCTGAAAGATAGCAATAATTTCTCTACATCTTCAAGTAATTAGTATACATAGAGGATTTGGGAAGCTGATGGTCAACATAAGGCATTTGGGAAAAAAGGAACTAAAGAAATCTAAAGGGACCAGACAAGCAGAGAATAAGCAGCTTTGAACTTGATCCACAGACAATGAGAGTGATATGATGGTTTTTACATGAGAGTGGCCTGAATATATTTGTGTTTTAGATAGACCCCTCAGGCATTAGTAAAGAAACTGGTGTGGAGGGTGATTGGAAGAGGGGAGATTTAGAAAAAGAGAGATGTTTTCCAGGAAACAGTATGAATTAAAGTCTTGCCTGTGACAGTGGCAACATGGAAATTGATTATATCTAGAATGTCTGGGATTGATAAACATGTAGATGTGGGAAGTGAGAGAGAGGGAGAAAATAGGGATGACTTTGAGGATGGATGATGGTGTTCTTGTTCACTGAGATGAACCATTAACCTTTAATTAGCTGTTAAATTAAGTATTTCTTAGCCATTTGGAAAATTAACCTTTTCTCAAAGTTGGTCCTGTTGACAGTTTGGGTTAGAAAATGATTTGCAGTGTGTGTAGAAGGACACATCCTATAAATTGTAGGATGTTTAATAGCATCTCTGGATCTATCCATCATTTGCCAGCAGTAGTTCTCTACCTTGGTTGTCTCTAGAGATTGCAAATATCTGTGGCGGTGGGGGGTGGGGGAAGAGGTGTGGTAGAGAGATATAAATTCCCTTTTGTATTTTTTAAGTCTGTCATGCCTGTGAGGCATCTAACTGGAGACCTTTAATACGAGCTGGAGGTAGGAATCTGGAGCTCACTAGAGAGATATGGACTACACATACAGCTTTGAGAATATTGTGTACATGTGATAACTGAGTCTTGGATAAAGGCAAGATTGCCCACAAAGAGTGTAAAAAGAATGAAAGCCCCAAAGCAGGCACCTAGAATGCCTAACATTTGGAGCTGAGGTAGGTAAATTGAAGATATTCATCTTGTCAAAATGACCAAGAAGAACAGTTTGAGAGTCTTCCTTCTCTCCTTCCTCTGTGCCTTTAAACAAGTATATACTTATGTAACCCTTGTAATGATAATTATTAAACTGCAGAAAAAAAAAACAGTAAATAAATAGTTTAGGGACCTAAAGCCAGGATTTAAACCTTATACAGTTTGATAAATGGCTATAGACAAGGGATGGTACCTTGCAAGTAACTTACAAATTAAAAACAATTTTTTGGTATCTTCATTCTGGAAAGGTATTTGAAGAAAAGTTATGATTCTATCTTTAAATTTTTGGTAGTGTATTCTCATTTCTGGAAAGATTCTGTGTAATGCTACAAAAATTTAAAATCTTAAGAGCATTTAACATTTTAATTGTTTAAAAATAAATTATTTTTAAAAATCAAAATCTTCTAGAAAAATGAACTACCAGGTAACAGACCCAAACAAAAATATGCCTTTGACACTAAGACCACTAACTGGCTTCACAAAAATCAATCTCTAAGCAGCATTGTGAGTAAAAAGCCCCATTTCTCACTGACTGGATGAATATTTTATTGTTCTTTTAAAATCACAAAGTCATACATGAATATGTTATTGTTGTAAAAGATTCAAACCACAGAAATATTTAGAAAAAAATTATGAATGTTCCCCTTCTCCCATCTGCCACTCCTCCCACTTTCCCCTCCTTTCCCCAGATGTAACAATTCTCAACTGTTTCGTGTTCCGCCATCTAGTTTTTTGTTCTAGACACTGGAGCACACACCAGTGAATGTGAAACATTGTTCTGCAACTTGCTTTTTTTCCCCTTTCCATATCTCAGAGGTATGAAAGAACTTTTAGCACCACATGAACAGAAAAGTTTTTCTTTCAGTAATTAGGGAGTGAGCTAATATAATAAAACCAATCCAACGTTTATCACGGAGGATGACAGTGCCCACACTACTGACAGTTCAGCTAGCTAACATCTTTGGAACCCATCTGCAGGATAAGTTTGGTGGAAAACATGTTGAATTTTAGTCTCAATATTTAGATTTAATAACTGCAGAGGCAAAATGCTATCCTTCATCTCATAGCAACAAGAGGCTATGGGAGCAATGGTATTCTGTTTTGCTAAAATTATCTCTTCGTTGTAGATGAGACATGTTTAAAAGTAACATGATGGAATTGCCTGAACAGGAAATCCAGAAAGCAAGGTGAAATAATTATTTTTTCTTTGTAGAAAAAGATACTTAGCCAATTTTTAAAAAAATTCTTGTTATTTCCGTGCCTTAGAAAAGCCTGGGAATATTTCCTAATGAGGAATTAACTTGGCTGAGAAGGAGACTGAGGCATTGACCTGCCAATTTCATTTGCTCTATAATTCCAATTTCAACCCTTCTGTTGACAGAGATATGCAAAGAAGAGTATCTGCAATGAAGTGATCTGTTAGTAATGCTATAGGGTACCTTCTCCAAGGATGTTAAAATTAAGCCTGATATTTTTCACTACTGATTTTCTTCTCCAAGTAAATGCTGTCCTGACATTGCTCATCATCTTGATCTAAGTGTAGAGTTTTTTTCATATCATCAGAGAAAATTGCTCTATTTATTCTACAGAGTGATTCTTTTCTCTATGAGAATAACAAAGTCTATTTTATTCCTCACTGTCATTTATCGGATAAATCTCTTCAATAGATTTTGCTTTTTTTTTCTGAATAAATTCTCTCTCTGCTATCATTTGAATTTTATTGCTAGTGAAATCTTTCATCCAGACCCTATTATTCACCTCCCTGGACATTAAGTTTTTCCTTCTCAGTGAAATAAGTTGCTCTCAGTTCTTCTTCTCAGAGTCAGTACTAAATACATCAGCTATTAACAGGGACAGGACTGACCTAGCTGGGGATTAAAAAGTCATGGGTTAGAGTCCAGTTCCACTCCCCCTTTCCAAACACGTGACTTTTGGGCAAGCTACTAGCTTGAGTTCCTTCATCTGCAAAAATAGGGGAGAATGTTATCTGTACTACTTATATTTCTGTAGTTGTTTTCAGGATAAAAAAAGAAAGGCCTATGTACAAATCTTTGTAAACCATATTATACAAATGCAAATTATTAAAGTGCCAGGCACAGCCTGGGTACTCAGGAAACATTTTTTAAATGTTAGTTGAATCAATAGTTTCCACTCATTGTTTACTTCTGCCATGGGCTTCAGAGAGTAAGGGAGACAAGAGCTGGGTTGAATTTCCTGGATTACAACTTTATTCCTGCCCCCTTTCCCCAACTTCACCCATCTCAGAGATCAGTGAAAA
The DNA here is from genome assembly GCA_028533065.1 of Trachops cirrhosus. NCBI lineage: Eukaryota > Metazoa > Chordata > Mammalia > Chiroptera > Phyllostomidae > Trachops > Trachops cirrhosus. The sequence continues at coordinate 130,747,034 of CM052541.1, read as the reverse complement.
CATACAGATGGGCTTCCAATGACTATGTCTGAACTGGTGATTCTGCCACTCTAAGCAATGCTGGTTGATCCATAGGATTGATACCTAAGCTGAGCTAACTATGCTTCTCCTCTGGGAATTGGATCTTTGATAAGTGAGACAAACTGTCCAGTTACTGAAGTGGAGTCAATTACTCTACTTCAGAGAGAAGCGTCTTGAATTGCTGCTGCTAATACTCTTAGCTTTACCTTGGTTCCTCTTCTTCCTATGTCTAGTTATTAAGTACTCCCTAGTATTATGTAAGATAAATATATAAAAATGAGTATTATCTATCTTATAGAGTTGCCTTTTGTGCTTACAACAGTGGCTGAAGCTCAATAAGCATTCTATAAGTATTAGTTATAATTACATTGAGCAAAACATAGTATAGTGAGTATTTAATAATAATCACTATAGATTTCTTTAATGAATTACTTTTCTCCAGTTTTATTGATATAATGACATATACCATTGTATAAATTTAAGGTGTACAAGTTGATTTGATACACTTATATATATCAAACTAATTACCATCATAGCATCAACTAACTAACCCCTGCATCACATCACATAGTTACCATTTCTTTTTTTATGGTAAGAACACTTAAGATTTACTCTCTGAACAATTTTCAAGTATGTAATTCAGTATCGTTAATTATAGTCACCATGCTGTGTATTAGATCTACAGAGGTTATTCATCTTATAACTGGACGCTTGTACTGTTTGACTAACATCTACCCTTTCCCCTCAACTTCCCAGCCCCTGGTAACGAACATGGTAGTCTCAAGTTTTATAAGTTAAGGTTTTGTTTTCTTTTAAATTTTCCACATATAAGTGAGATTATACAGTACTTGTCTTTCTCAGTCTAACTTATTTCACTTAACACAATGCCCTCATGTTTCAACTATGTTGTTACAAAGAACAGGATGTTCTTTCTCTAGCTGAATAATAATGTTTTGATATTATTTTTTATGTATTCATCCATTGACAAACATTTAGATCATTTCTATATCTTGTCAACTATGAATAACACTGCAATGAACATAGGAGGGCAGATATATCTTTGAAATACTGATTTGATTTCCTTTGGACATATGCCCAGAAGTGGGATTCCTGGGTCATGTAATAGTTGTATTCTTAATTTATTGAGGAATCTCCATACAGTTTTCCATAGTGGATTCACCAGTTCACATTCCCACCAACTATGCAAAAGTTTTCCCTTTTCTTTACATCCTCAAAAAACTTTTACTTGCCTTTTTTATCATAGCCATTCTAACAGGTATGAGATGATATCTCATTGTGGTTTTTATTTACATTTCCCTGATGACTCTAGAAATTGAACATCTATTCGTGTACTTATTAGCCATTATATATCTTCTTTGTAAAAACATTTATTCAGTTACTCTGCCTATTTTTTAAAATATTTTATTTATTTGTTTTTAGAGTGGGGGAAGGGAGGAAGAAAAAGGAGAGAAACATTGATTCATTGTACTCTGCCTATTTTGAGATCTGGTTTCTTTCTTCTTTCTTCCTTTCTTCCTTTCTTTCTTCCTTCCTTCCTTCCTTCCTTCCTTCCTTCCTTCCTTCCTTCCTTCCTTCCTTCCTTCCTTTCTTTCTTTCTTTCTTTCTTTCTTTTTCTTTCTTTTTCTTTCTTTCTTTCTTTTTGCTGTCGAGTTGTGTGAGTTGTTTTTTCTTCTATATCTTGGGTGTTCACTTTTTCTAAGATAAATATTTGCAAGTATTTTCTCTCTTTCAATAGACTGTCTTTTCATTTTTTCAATGGTTTTCCTTGCTATGTGGGAGCTTTTTAATTTGATGTAGTCCAACTTGTTTATTTTTGCTTTTGCTATCTTTGCTTTTGGTGTCAAATGGAAAATATTATTGCCAGAACTGATATCAAGGAGATTACCCTCTAAGTTTTCTAGTAGGAGTTTTTCAGTCTCAGGTCTTATTATAAGCCATTTTGAGTTGATTTTGTATATTTTGCAAGATAAGGGCTCAGTTTCATTCTTTTGTGTACAGCTGTCCAGATTCTCTATACCATTTATTGGAGAGACTATCCTTTTCCCATTAAGTAATCTTGGCTCCCTGGTCAAATATTGGGTGACCATACATGCATGTATTTATTTCTGAGCTCTTTACTCTGTTTCATTGATCTGTGTGTCTCTGTTTATGCCAATAGTATACTGTTTTGATTACTTTAGCCTTATAGTATAGTTTGAAATCAGAAAGTAGAATACCTCCAACTTTGCTTGTTTAATTTTTTTTAATCAATATTGTTTTGGTCATGGGATCTTTTATGGTGCCATACAAATTTTAGGATTTCTAAAAAATATTCCTTTGAAAAATAACATTGGTATTTTTATAGGAATCATTTGAATCTATGGATCACTTTGGGTAGTGTGGACATTTTAACCATATTAATTTTTCTAATCCATGAGGATGGAATATATTTCCATTTATGTGTGTCTTCTTCAATTTCTTTTATCAGTGTGTTATAGTTGGCAGTGTACTGATCTTTCACCTCTTTGGTTAAATGTGTTCCTAAGTATTTTATTCTTTTTGATGCTATTATTAATGGAATTATTTTTAATTTCTATTTCTGATAGTTTGTTGTTAGTGTTTAGAAACAAACTGATTTTTGTATGTTGATTTTGTGTCCTGCAACTTCAATGAATTTATTTCTTAGTTCTAACAGTGTTTTTGGTGGAGTCTTTAGGGTTTTCTATATCTAATATCATGTCAACTAAAAATAGAGACAATTTTATTTTTTCCTTTCTGTTTTGAATGGCTTTTTAAAAATTGTCTTGCTTATTTGTTCTTCATAGGACTTCTAGTACTATGTTGAATAAAAAAGAGAGAGTGAGCATCCAGGTCTTGTTCCTGGTCTTAGAAGAAAAGCTTTCAGCTTTTTACCACTGAGTATGATGTTAGCTGTGAATTTGTCATATATGGCTTCTTTATTAAGCTATATTCACTCTCTACACATTTCATTGAGACTTTCATTATGAAAGGATAATGAATTTTGTCAAATGCTATTTCATCACCTATTGAGATGATTATGTAGTTTTTAATTTTCATTTTATTAATGTGGTTTTATGTTGATTAATTGATGGAAGTTGAACTATCCTTGCATCACTGGAATAAATCCTACTGATTGTGGTGTGTGATTCTTTTAATATACTATTGAATTTGATTTGTTAATTTTTCAAGTATATTTTATTGATTATGTTATTATAATTTTCCCATGTGTTCTCCCCTTCATCCCCCTTCACCCTGCACTCCCCACCCTCCAGCATTCTCCCCCACTAAGTTCATGTCCATGGGTCATACATATGTTATTTGGCTTCTCCATTTCCTATACTATTCTTAACCTCCCTGTGTCATTTTATGCCTACCAATTATGCTTCTTATTCCCTATACATTTTTCCCTCATTCTCCCCCTCATTCTCATCTTCCTCCTCCCCACTAATAACCCTCCATGTGATCTCCATTTCTGTGATTCTGTTCCTGTTCCAGTTGATTGCTTAGTTATTGTTTTTGTTTTTTAGGTCCAGTTGTTGATAGTTGATAGTTGTTTGTCATTTTACTATACATGTTTTTTATCTTCTTTTTCTTAGATAAGTCCCTTTAACATTTCATATAATAAGGGCTAGGTGATGATGAACTCCTTTAACTTGACCTTATCTGGGAAGCACTTTATCTGCCCTTCTATTCTAAATGATAACTTTGCTGGATACAGTAATCTTGGATGTAGGTCCTTGCCTTTCATGACTTGGAATACTTCTTTCTAACCCCTTCTTGCCTGCTAGGTTTCTTTCAAGAAATCAGCTGATAGTCTTATGGGCACTCCTCTGTAGGTAACTGTCTCCTTTCTCTTGCTGCTTTTAAGATTCTCTCCTTCTCTTTACTCTTGGGTAATATAACAATGATATGCCTTGGTGTGTGCTTCCCTGGGTCCAACTTCCTTGGGACTCTCTGACCTTCCTGGACTTTCTGGAAGTCTATTTCTTTTACCAGATTGGGGGAATTCTCCATTATTTTTTCAAATAAGTTTTCAATTTCTTCCTCTTCCTCTTCTCCTTCTGGCACCCCTATGATTCTGGTGTTGGAACATTTAAAGTTGTCCCAGAGGTTCCTAAGCTTCTCCTCTCTTTTTTGAATGCTTTTTTCTTCATTCTGTTCTGGTTGAATGTTTATTTCTTCCTTCTGTTTCAAACCGTTGATTTAAGTCCTGGTTACCTTCCCTTCACTGTTGGTTCCCTGTACATTTTCCTTTATTTCACTTTGCATAGCCTTCACTTTCTCCTCTATTTTGTGACCATACTCAACCATTTCTGTGACCATCCTGATTAAAGTGTTTTGAACTATGTATCTGATAGGTTAGCTATCTCTTCATCACTTAGTTGTATTTTTTCAGAAGCTTTGATCTGATCTTCCCTTTCGGCCATATTTTTTTTTGTCTCTGCGTGCCTGTTATGTAGTAAGAAGTGGAGCCTTAGGTATTGCCAGGGCAGGGAAACTCACATCACTGCATGTGGCACTGTCTGTGGGGGCGGGGTCAGAGAAGGAACAATTGCATTTTCTGGGCTCTCAGCAAGCTTTCCATCACTTCCCCTGCTATGCACAAGCAAATTGGGCCCTTTTGTTGCTGATTCCCAGGTGGGTAGTTTTGTGTACATTATAGAATCCTGTGGGTCTCTCCAGTGAACTCTCCTGTGAGGGTGGGAGTTTCTCCTGCTGCCTCAACCCCCACAGGTTTATTCAGTCCGAGGTTTTGAGGCTTTATTTCCCTATGCTGGAAACCTAGGTTGCATGGCCTGTCTCACTTTCCAGTTTTTCCTCCCAGTTTATCCACATGCAAATGTGGGACTGCCTGGTCTGCCAGCCACCACCTTTCCACTTGTTCTCTCCACCCAGACTGCCCATCTTCACCCCTCCTCCTGGTCTGGATGAATGTTTCTTCTTTAACTCTTTGGTTGTCGGACTTCCATACAGTTCTATTTTCTGGCAGTTCTGGTTATTTTTTTTTTAAATTTGTTGTTGTCCTTCTTTTGTTTTTGTGAGGAGGCAACATATATCTACCTATGCTTCCACCTTGGCCAGAGTCTGATTTGCTAATATTTTGTTAAAGATTTTTGCATCTCTTTATATTGGGGATATTGGCCTGTAATTTTCTTTCTTCTTGTGTTCTTCTCTGGTTTTTGTATCAGGGTAATGCTGGCCTTCTAAAATGAGTTTTGGAAATTTTTTTTTTCTTTTGGGCAGGGGAGGCAAGAATTCAAAAAGAGTTGGTAATAATTCTTAAGTGTTTGGCAGAATTCACCAGTGAAGTTATCTGGTCCTTGAGTTTTCTTTATCGGGAGATATTTTGTTATTGTTAATCTTACTAGTAATTTTTCTGTTCAGCTGTTTGATTTCTTAATGGTTCAGACTTGGTAGGTTGTATATTTCCAGAAATTTATTTTTTCAGGTTGTCCAATATGTTGGTGTATATTTGTTCATAGTAATCTCTTACAAATCTTTGTATTTGTGAATATCAGTTATAATGTGTCCTTTTATATATAATTATATTTGTTTGAGTCTTCTCTCTTTTTGTCTCAGTGAGTCTAGTCAAAATTTTGTCTATTTTGTTTGTCCTTACAAAAAATAGCTCTTATATTCATTGATCTGTTTTCTTTTAGTCTCTATTTCATTTATATTCTGCTGTAATCTTTATTTTGTTCTTTCTTTTTTTATTATATTTTATTGATTGTGCTATAACAGTTGTTCCAATTGCACCCTTTACCCCCATCCACCCAACAATCCCCCAACACTCAGGCAATCCCCACACCATTGTTCATGTTCATGTGTCATGCATATAAGTTCTTCAGCTACTCCATTTCTTATACTTTATATCCCCATGGATAGTCTGTAACTACTTATTGGTACTTTTTAATCCCCTGACCTCTTCACCAATTCCCTAAACTATCTCCCATCTGGCAATCATCAAAATGTTCTCCATATCCATGATTCTGCCTATGTTCCTTTTGTTTGCTTAGATTGTTCTTTTAGATTCAATTGTTGATAGATATGTATTATTTGTCATTTTGTTTTTCATAAATTGATCTTTTTCTTAAGAGTCCCTTTAATATTTAGTATAATGGTTTGATGATGATGAATTCCTTTAGTATTTTTCTTGGTGGGGAAGCTCTTTATCAGTCCTTTTATTTTTACTGGGTAGAGCAATCTTGGATGTAGGTCCCTGCTTTTCATGACTTTGAATATTTTTTGCCAGTCCCTTCTAGCCAGCAAATTTGTTTTGAGAAATCAGCTGAAAGTCTTAGGGGAAATCCCCTGAAGGTAACAAACTGCTTTTCTCTTGCTGCTTTTAAGATTCTCTCTTTATCTTTAACCTTTAGCCTTTTAATTTTGATGTGTCTTGGAGTGGGCCTCTTTGCATCCATCTTGTTTGGGACTCTCTGTGCTTCCTGGGATTGCATATCTATTTCCTTCACCAACTTAAGGAAGTTTTCTTTCATTGTTTTTTTTCAAACAGATCCCCAATTTCTTGCTTTCTCTTTTCCTTCTGGCACCCATATGATGGGAATGTTGGACCTCTTGAAGTTGTACCAGAGGCTGCTTTCACTATCCTCATTTTTTTAAATTTTTTTTTCTTCTTGTGTTCTGATTGGTTGTTTTTTATTTCTTTATGTTCCAAATCATTGATTTGATTCTTGGCTTTATCCATTCTTGTGTTATTTCCCTATAAATTGTTCTTTATTTCACTTAGTATATCCATCATTTCTGAGTAGATGTTTTTTATGCTGCTGAGGTCCTCACTAAGTTCCTTGAGCATCCTTACAACCAATGTTTTAAACTGTGCATCTGATAAAGTGCTTATCTCCATTTTGTTTAGTTTCTCTGGAGTTTTGATCTGTTCCTTCATTTGGGCCATGTTTCTTTGCCTCCTCATTTTGGCTGCCTCTGTTTCTATCTATGAATTAGCAAGAGCTGCTATGACTTCTAGTTATGGTAGCATGGCCTAATGTAGGTATCCTGTAGAGTGCAGTGACACAGCATCCCTATCACCAAAGCTGAGTACTCGAGGTATGCCCATCATGTGGGCTCTTATAGTTGAGCCTTGATTGCTGTTGGCAGGTCAATGGGAGGGATTTACCCAGGCCAGTCAACTATGAGGGCTGGTTGTGACCACTGACCACCAACCTCTACTCTTCATAGAGGATCAGCTGTGCAAAATAGGGTGGGGGTGCTCCAATGTGGTCTGTAGCTATACAATGGGTGTGCAGACGCTGGTGTTTTCTCAGTGGTGCAGACCAAGGTCAACTGTCACCTATGTTCTGCCTGGGGCCACCATGCATAAAGTATAAAGGAATCTGAGATGGCTGCTACTTGTGCTGGACTTGGAGATTCCCAAGCTAAGATATTGCAAGGGGGGTTCTCACTGAAGCCAGCTTGGCTTGTTTGAAAGGATGTAGGAAGCTATAAAACATGAGCCAAGACCAGCTATTCATATGGAAAAGTCACAGTTAACAGTTTGGGTGGGCCCATAAATTGGGTGGGCGGGAGTCTCACGGGATCTCCAGGGCAGGACAAATAGTGTTAGCGAAGTTGATGGAGTCTCAGATATGACACCCACCTGCCAGCTCTGTGGCTCTAGGGGGTAAGGCTCAGAAAAGGGACAATGGCCTCTGTACACCTTTCCCTCTGGGAAAAATTGTTCTCCAGACCCCATCTTGATGCCAAACACTTCAGTTCTTCCCTTTATGCCACTGGTGCCTTTTAAGCTTCTACCCTGGTGCTGGAGCTCAGAGGGAGTGATTCAGATTTAAGTCTGTATATAGGTTCTTTAATGGGAAGTTCTTGGGACTCCAGAATTTTCTTCTACTGACTCAATCCCCACTGGTTTTTGCAACCAGCAGTTGGGGGGCTTATCTTCCTGGCACTGGGTCTCTGGACTAGGGGTCCTGGTGTGGGGCAGGGACTCCTGACTCCCAAGATATCCCTCCTAGATTTTCATCTACTACACATGGATTTGGGACCAGCCCAATCTGCATCTCTATCCCTCCTACCAGCCTGGGTGGATATGTTTTTTTTTTTTAAGATTTTATTTATTTTTAGAGCAAAGGGAAAGGAAGAAGAAAGAGAGGGAGAGAAACATCAATGTATGGTTGTCTCTCAAACGCCCCCCACTGGGGACCTGCCCCACAACCCAGGCATGTGCACTGACTGGGAATCCCACCAACGTCCCTTTGATTCGCAGCCTGCACTCAATCCACTGAGCTACACCAGCCGGGGCTGGATATGGTTTCTTTAATTCCATAGTTGTCAGACTTCCATTCAGCTCAAATTCTGACAGTTATGAGTGATGGGTATTCTATATTTTAGTTGTAATTGTGATGTGGTTGTATGAGGAAGTGAGCTGTTTACCTATGCTGCCATCTTGACCCTCTGCTCTAATATTTATTTCCTTCCTTCTGCTAATTTAGAGCTTAGTTTGATCTTCCCTTTCTACTTCTTTAATATATAAAGTTAGTTTATTTGAAATCTATTTTTTCTTACTTTAGGCACATATTTAACACTATAAACTTCCATTGTAGAACTGCTTTTGCTGCATCCCATAATTTTGGTATATATATTTTCATTTTAATTTGTCTCAATAGATTTTTATAACATTTTAAATTTCTTTTGACTCATCAGTTGTTCAGAAGCATGTTGTTTAATTTCCACATATTTGTGAATTTTCCAGTTCTCTTCTTGTAATTGATTTCTGTGTTTATACAATTGTGGCCAAAAAAGGTACTTGTTATGATTTTAGTTTTCTCTAATTTATTCAGAGTTGTTTTGTGACTTAACTTACAATCTGTCCTCAAGAATGTTCCACCTGCATTTGTGAAGAGTGTGTATGCTGCTGCTGTTGGATGAATGCTTATTAAGTTCATCTGTCCAATGCATAGTTAAAGCAAACGTTTCTTTATTGAGTTTTCTATCTAGATGATTGATCCACTGTTGAAAGTGGGGTTTTGAAGTCTCCTACTATTATTATATTGCTGTCTATTTCTCTCTTCTGGTATGTTAATATTTGTTTTATATATTTAGGTTTTCTATGTTGGATGCATAAATATTTACAAATGTTATATCTTTTTGATGAATTGGCCCTTTTTTCCTTATATAGTGACATTCTTCACCTCTTGTCACAGTCTTTGACTTAAATTCTATTTTGTCTTATATAAATATAGCTACCCCTGCTTTCTCTTTTTTTCCTTTTCATTGAATTTATTGGGGTGGCACTGGTTAACAAAAGTATACAGGCTTCAGGTGTACTGTTCTACAACATATTGTCTATGCAAGGTGTTGCATGTTCACCTCCCCAGGACAAGTCTCCATCCACTACAATTTATCCCTCCTACACCCTCCTCTTCCTCCTCCTACACCGCCAACCCCTGTCATTCACACACTGTGTTTGAGTTTTTTCTCTTGTCTTCTTTTTTTCTCAATTCCTCCACCCAGCCCCAACACAGTCTCCTCTCCCCTGACAGCTGTCAGCCTGCTCTCTATCTATAAGTCTGTCTCTATTTTTCTTGTTAGTTAATTTTGTTAATTAGATTCCACATGAGTGAAATCATGTAGTGCATGTCTTTCTCTGACTGGCTTATTGAATGTAGCATACTCTCCAGGTTCATCTATATTGTTGCAAAGGGTAAGATTTCCCTCTTTTCTATGGCTGAGTGGTATTCAATTGTGTAAATGTACCAAAGCTTTTATACATACTCATCTACTGATGGACACTTGTGTTGCTTCCAAATCTTGGCTATTGTAAATAATGCTGCAGTAAACATAGGGGTGCATATATTCTCTCAAATTAGTGTTTTGAATTTTTTTGGATAAATTTCCAGAAGTGGAATTGCTGTGTTATTAGGCAGTTTCATTTTCAACTTTTTGAGGTAACTCCATACTGGTTTCCACAGTGGCTGCACCAGTCTGCATTTCTGTCAATAGTGCATGAGGGCTCCTTTTGGTTCACATCCTCATTGACATTTGTTACTTGTTGATTTGCTGATGGTAGCCATTCTGACAGGTATGAGGTAATATCTGATGGTGGGTTTAATTTGCGTTTCTTGGTAAGCATTGATATTTAGCATGTTTTTATGTGTATATTGACAATCTATATTTCCTCTTTGGAAAAGTGTATATAGACTTTTCTCCAAAAGCCACTTCTCCACTTTTTAAATTGGATTGTTTGGGGGGTTTTTGCTGGTTTTTTTTTTTTTTGGTGTTGAGTTTTATCAGTTCTTTATAAGTTTTGGATATTAACCCCTTATCAGATGTTTTATTGGTGAGAATGTTCTCCCATTAGTGGTTTGTATTTTCATTTTGTCGATGATTTCCTGTGCAAAAACTTTTTAGTTTGTCTCTGGCAAGTGGCTCAATTGATTGGAGCATCATCCCATACACCAAAAAGTTGCAGGTTTGGTCCAAGGTCAAGACACATACCTATGTTGAAGCTTCGATCCCCAGTTGGGACCCTTAGAGTAAGCAGCAGATTGTTTCTCTTTAAGATGGTAGCTCTGTTTTGGGGTCATTGTCTTCTCATTCGGATTCTATTCTCAGAAAACTTTGGGGAACACATTTATGTGTTACACAGTTGAAAGGAAACTACACTGCAATTGTCACTCAGACAGTAAGAAAATCTATGCCCTTGAAACTTGATACTAACTTTTATTTGTAAGTCTGTGTGTTTTTTGCCACATTTTGGGAATCTCTCCATTCTTCAGCAGCAGGAAGCTTCCTAACATGGGATCTGAGCTCCTTTTAAAATTACAGGAAGAGTAGCAGTCTTTCATAGTGCCCTCATCCTGAGTCATAACATTCTGAGCTGCTGATGCTAAAAACCCAACATAGACTCTTTCTCCTTAAAAAGTTCCTTCAGAAAGGTCAATGAAGAGCTCCTGAAACTCTAATTTATGGTACCTTATGCAGTGATAAGAAAAATGCTAGAATGAGTACAGATACACAGTTCAAAAGATGACAGTGAGAGCATCATTTTCAAATTGTTCTAGGTGCAACTGACTATAAGACTGCTGGGAGAGAACACATATTAGGGAGAACTAAATAGTCATAACTGAGCCAGGTATTTATTTATTTATTTACTTACTTATTTATTTATTTTGATCACTTGTGGGAAATGCTAATATATTTTCATCTTTCCCCTAAAGTATTGAGTTATAAAAACTGATAAATAGAGCTCCTTTTTCTTTTTATAGATATCCAAGAATGGTAAGACTAAATTATGGAAGCTGATTCAAAGTGTTACATATTTATGGTCAAGGACAGAGTGACCCCGTGCTGTTTAGTCACTGATGTGAGCCTGCTCCATGCTGTGCTGTCACACAGTGGTTCAGCAGCTTCGTTCTCTTGTTGGCAAAGTAGTGTAATCTTTCTGTGTATTACTGTGTCCAATTATTGCTCAGTATTCTTTGTCACCATTTGGACCCTTCCTCATTTTTAGCTAATGCTGTTTGTAAGATTTTTAAACAAAAGCAAGGCAACAACTTGAAAAGGAAAAAGATAATGTCTTAAGCCTTATTTGCCTAGGATAAGATTGAAAGTCTTAGGTAGGTTTTCTAGGTAATAGAAGAATCTCAAATATTCTGAAAACCCTCTACATTACTAGCTTTTAAGTTGAAAACTGAATAAGTATATGTAACCATATCTTCTGAAATAAAAAGAAACTAGCTATTAGCAAATCTCATTTCATCTTCTGTCTAGCTTGTGACAGGGTGGCTCCTACTCCTTTCAGTAGCAGCTGCTCTTCTGTCCTACTTCAGGCAGAATTTTTACAGGCCTTTCTCTTATCTAAGCCTCTCCATGAATCTTAGCTCTATTTCTGTTACTTTATCTAATTTGGGAGATAAGCAGTGTCAAAAACAAACAAAAAGACCTGCCAAAGAAATAATAGAGGCTTTTGTCTCCCTCCTGAATTGGAACATTCCTATCCACTAAAAGTAATATAAATTGAAATGCAGTGAGTCATCTTTCTTTGTCATTTGCTTGAGTATCTCACTTGTTGTTCACCTTTGCAGGAAAGGTCACTTACTGAGTATAATGACTTATGCTGCCCACTCCCCTTCAAGGACTTTCTAGCTGTTCATGTTCATCAGTAGCAAACATAAATTTAATTACACCTGACACTTTCTTCAGTCTGGGTCCTAGAAATCACTAGACCTGTGCTGCCTCTGAGCAATGATTTTCTTACCTGACTTAAATTCTCCTGAGTAATCCAGGCACATGTTGCTGACCCCAAGTGCCACAGAAGGAGTCCTGGAATTCAATATGTGTAAAGCAAACCAGATCTGGTTTGTTAGCAACAGAAAAGGCTACATGATGCAGTATCATGCCTTCTTTGTCAAGGGAAAGTTTGAATTTTATTCTTTTATTGTTTAATAATAGTTTGATGTTGTGATAAATTTACATTTTTATTTTGTTTCTTTGAAAACAATTACAAACTCTTGAGGAATTTAGCAATCATGTACTACATGACCACTAACATGTTAAATGCATTAATTCACGGTTTTATTTGACCTCACCGTGGAAAAAGTTGCTACAATCTCCATTTTTCAGAAGCAGAAACTGAGGTTTAAAGAGATTAAATGACTTATCATCACTCAGCTAATCAGAACTAGGGGAATAACTTGGATTGAATAACTTTTATTCTCCAATGTCTGTGTTGTCCTCTTTTGTAATACCACTCCAAGAAAGCAGAATTATACTAATTTTGAATATGCTGAACAAAATTTGTGATAATTAAGTCAGGGCAATTATACAACTTTGTGCCCTAAGGAAAAATTTGTTAACTCAAAAAATATTTACTGAGTGAGAATTTTGTAGCAAGTGATTCCTTTTTCCTAAGCTCTGTAGATGCTTGTAAATTTTGATAATGAAAACACCTATTCGGGAGCCTATTAGATATCATTGATACATTCTGTTCCTTCTTTCAGGCTTGAGCGTGAATATAAGTATTATATTTCTCTTTGGAGAAGACTTTGCTTGTATTCATGGTGTTTATTTTTTTAATTTTTATTGAATTTATTGGGGTGACATTGGTTAATAAAAGTATACAGGGTTCAAGTGTACAATTATATAATATATCATCTTTATATTGTATTATGTGATCACCGCCCAAAGTCAATTCTCTTTCTGTCCTCAGTTATCCGTTCTTTGCCCTCTTCTACCTCCCTCCATGCCTTTTCCTATGGTAATCGCTATACTGTTGTCTGTGTCTATGAATTTTTTTGATTTAATCCCTTCAACTTTTTCACCCAGCCCCTTAACCTCCCTCCCCTCTGACAGCTGTCAGTTCTTTAAAAATAAGTGCTTATGTAAGTTAAGTATCCCCCAAATTCTCCAATTGTAGAAAATAACCCAATGTTTTTAAATGTATGTGATCTGTTTTCTTTTGTTCAGTTATAGTTGTCCCACTTTTACCCTCATTGCTGTCCCCTGCCCAACCCATGCCCCTGCTCCCACAGTCAATCCCCACCTCATTGTCCATGCCCATGGGTCCTTTATACATGTTCCTTGACTTGCCCCTTCCCATTATCTCTCCCTTTACCCCTTCCGCCCTTCTCTCTGGTCACTGTCAGTTTGTTCTTTATTTCCAAGTCTCTGGTTCTATTTTGTTTATTCACTTGTTTTATTTGATTAGGTTCCACTTATAGGTGAGTCATATGGTATTTGTCTTCCACTGCCTGGCTTAGTTCACTTAGCACAATACTCTTCAGTTCCATCCATGCTGTCACAAAAGGGTGGGAGTTCCTTTTTTCTTTCTGCTGCATAATATTCCATTGTGTATATGTTCCACAGTTTTTTGATCCACTCATTTACTGATGGGCATTTAGGTTGCTTCCAGCACCCAGCTATTACAAATAACACCACTATGAATATTGGGGTGCATAAGTTCTTTTGAAAAATAAAACAGATTAAATCTATTTATGTGATCTGTATAATCTTTGGTAAATAAAATTTAATTTAAGTTTGTTAGTGTAATAAAATCAGCCATGTTTTCAGAGGTGTCAACATTAAATATAATGCAAACATTCAACTTTTTCTACCTGGATTTACTAGTCAGATAAGTGCATGCTATCTCTAAGTTACAAAATTTATTAAGAAAAAAATGATGGTTAGTTTTTAATATCTAATGCAAGCAAAATTTTAAAAACAAGTAATGTTTGTATAAATACAGTAAATATTTATACTAAGTTAAACTAATAGATATTTACTTAATATCTTTTTCATTTCCAAATAAGACAATAAACTGAAACAATTATTGCTAAACATATTTCTCTACTTTCAGCTTTTTAATTTTGTTTAAAAAAGATAAAGGATACTTGGGTTTTTGCCACCTTAAAAATTATACTCTGAAAAACATCTCTAAAAATTTTTAATTTTATAATTTGTATTTATAAATGTACTAATCTATTATAGGATGCTAATATATGATAGAGAGGTCACAATTGCCTGCTTCCTAGTTTTTACTAAAAATGCAAAGGTTAGTAATAGTTTAAGTTTGCAATCATTATGTAAAAGTAAAACTATAGGAACAATAAGGGTAAAAAGAAACAACTTTGTGTAGAAAATATGTGTAGAAAATGAGATGTGACTGATTTTTCCAGATTAAGAAAGACTGCCCCCCTCCAACACCACAATGAGCCTACAGCCTCCCATCTTGTGTCCCACCCCAAGTTGGGGCTGCCAGGGCACCACAGCATCTGTCCTATGCCTGATCCTCTAGACAGTGCTTAATAAAAATATAAAAGGTTGTCTTTACCTTTATTGTAAACTTCCAAGGAAACAAAATTCTATGTTTAATCAAAATATTTTCTGTGCTTCCGTTTGTCTTTATCAGGTGTTTCATTACTTAGAAAATTAAGTCTTTTCAATATTAAAGAGCTAAGGATATATAGAGAGAGTCTGTCTGGAAAAAGTCAAGCCATGATTAACATAACAAGAATGATTTGCACAACATCAATATAACCTGGCAGCCAAGGAGCATGGACTGGAATACACATGCATGAATAAGGACTTCACTGAACTAATAATCAGTTGCTATGGTAGACACCAGTGAGTGAGCATGTGTATTGTGTGACCATCACATTCAAAATGACTGAGTGAGTAGAGCAATGAATCTGCATCAGATTTTGCATTAAGCTTGAACATTCCTCCATGGAAACTATTCGGATGATTCGGGAGGCTGCAGCTTTGGGAAACTGGAGATTGACAGCTTCATCATGACAATGTAACCACTCATGCATCATGTCTCGTGTAGAGATTTTTGACAAAACATCAAATCATACAGTGCCTCAGCCCCTCTATAGCCCAGATTTGGTGCACCACAACTTCTGGCTTTTCCCAAAACTAAAATCACATTTGAAAGGGAAGAGATTTCAGACTATCAGTGAGATTTAGGAAAGTACTACAGGGCATCTGATGGCAATTGGGAGAACTGTGTGAGGTCCCAAGGTGCCTACTTTGAAGGGGACTGAGGCATCATTGTCCTATGTACAATGTTTCTTGTATCTTGTATATCTTCTTCAATAAATGTCTCCATTTTTCATATCATGTGGCTGGATACCACATGGACAGACTTTACATATGTGTATATATATGTATGTACACATATATACAACTATGTAAGTTTCTCTATTTGCCTTTGAAATCTTTTAAACTTCACTTTGGTTGAATGGATAACTAAGTGTTGTTTCATGGCTACGTGTGATCCTTTTGATTAAGTATTTTAAACCTTTTGACATTTTTTGACAAAATTCCCAAAGTAAAATTCTGAATCAATTTTTGTTTACCTCAAATGGACTTTGGGATTTTCCAAAGGGTCCTTGGAAGAAATAAAAAAATTTGCTCTCTTTTCTTATAAAAAAAGAAATATTAGTATATTTAGGATTATTTGATATGCTAAATTGCATGGGAAACATTATCAAATAAAAGTAATGCTCAACCTTTCTAGATTATATTTATATGGTATGTTTAATGTAAATGTTCCATAAATTATATAAAATTCCTAGAAATCTAATGTGCCTTGGTATAATGTTATCAGTAATTCCACTTTGTATTTTAAAAACACTGTATATCACAAAATAATTAAGTTTACTTGTCAATTGCATCATGTTTTTAGAGAACATTCACCAGATCTTTAGCTATGTCTATTTTTAAATCTTGTCACAGACAGTTATTTTTTTACTCTTAATTATGCTCTGAAAACATTTACAAACAACTATAGGCAAACATGCTTCACCTTCAAATATATTCATGAACTAGAATAAAAGTTTCTAATAACCTTAAGATCATAGTACTGAACTAAGAATTTCTAGAACTCTGGTGAATAAATTGATTAATTCATAAAACTGCTAACCCAAGATCAAGAAAAATAAGAATTAATTACATGGGGTTGAATGAACTGATAAAGATAATTATAATTTTTATGACATTGTTTGAAACATTGCTGTTTAATGTTTGTCTCCCAGATTTTAACAACCCCTTTTTTAAAGCTATCTACAATTTACAACAATTTGGTAAAATATACCTTTGCAAACATGTTTTGAAACATTTATTTTCATCTCCCTATCTAATCCATCCAGAATTCAAAAAATCTTATAAAATATTCTTATTTTATGAGATTTCATGACAATATAGGTGTATACATAAGTTCAAAACTAATCTGTTCTTGTAACAGGACACAATTGGGCAAGTCTTTAGCTTGGCTTCTCAGCCTAAAGAGAATTATTATAGATCTAATCTGAGACTCGTTATTATCTAACAATTTTGAAGACTGAAGGTTAGCTTTATGGAGCCAATAAAGTCCCTCAAATATTAGCAAAGCTTTGACTGAACTATCATATTTGAGAATATGCATGGGATCACTATTTCTGCTATATTTTTGTAAATAATTAGGCCACATTTAATGAAACTAGACTTATTTTATAAATAAATCTTACTTAATTACCTTTGATAAAAATGGGGTGACTATAGAAAAAAATTATGTTTCAATAGAAAATTATAGCATACCTATTACCAGATTCTAATTCTATTCATTAGCTTGAAATTTATCTACCTATAAACTTCAGAGAATCACCACAACAGATCACACATGGACAACCTTCATGCTTGTCATTGTATGGACCACTCATGAGGGTTCAACAAAACACCCCATGGCATCATCAAAGGCAGTCAAAGTACAAACCAGGAAACTCCATCAGATTGGAACTGCCACCCTGATTCCACCATCTAAAGATGCTTTGTAATAAAATCTAAGTATTTTCTCAACTGACTGCCCTCCAAACTCAGATATTGACTTTATATTTTACTCTATTAACCTTTGTCTTTCTCTTGTTTCTATAGAAGTTTTTATTACTAAATAACCAGATTGCTCATATGATTATAGGCCTAATGTAGGTGGAAGCTCACCTGCAACACCACCTTATGAAATGAAATATCCTCATGCTCATCCTAAATAATCATGAGTATATGCAATTGCTAATAGATCATGTTGTGCCATGCAAATAACAGAAAAAAAACCTGAAACCCAATTGCTCCTTATCCCCCAAAATGTAAACTGGCTTAGAAGTATAAAATGGAAACTGATTATAACCCAGTTGATTTGTTTAAATCTTGGCTCCTGGGAATCTTTGCTCCGAGAAATTTTTCAATCATTGGCTATTATTCTTTTTTTTTTTTTTAATTTTTTATTTTAGTTTATTCAGTACAGTTTCTATCCTTTATTCCCATTCCAGCCCACCCACCCATTCCTCCCCTCCTGCCTCCCCTTTCCAACACCCCTAGTTTTGTCCATGTGTCCTCTATATT
>CM052541.1:130664289-130728642 GCA_028533065.1 Trachops cirrhosus | reverse complement strand
GATAGTTTCTATTTCCTTTTTCATGTTGATATAGTTTGCAGTGAGTTCATTGTAGCTTCCCTGTAGTTTCTGGTAACTCATTGAGAGTTCGTGGAACTTCCTGAGAACCATTGTTTTGAACTCAGGATCTGATAGTTGAGTTGCCTCTATTTCATTTAGCATTCTTTCTGAGGCTTCCTCCTTTCCCTTCATTTGGGGATTGTTTCTCTGTCTTCTCATTGTCCGTGAGACTCCTCTTGCTAGCCTCAGCTTCTTCAATTGATCTGTTCTGGCTCCCTGGGTTTATGGTGTATACTTCTGTGGTAGAGTACCTGTGAGATTCAGTGGTATAGTCTCCTTCTGGTATCCAGGTGTGCACAGCTTCCACCTACTCTTTTTTATGATCAGTTGGAGGGGTAAGGCAAAATGGCTTAAGACAGCAAGAGAGTGTGCTATGACGTTTACAGTAGCAGCAAGTAGAGAAGCGATAGGAGATCCTTTGGCTGTGTATAATGTTAACTGTGATTTTCCACCCCACTAGCCACTTATTAGAAAGGATATAAAGAATATAAGACTCTTTTGGGGAAGGAAAGGATTGTGAGTTGGATCTAGACCACAGTGAGGTTGTGGGAGGTCAGATTCTGAGGTAGGCTGAGAGTAAAGAGTTGTAAATAGGTGAAATAGGTGTAGTGTGTGAGAGAATAAAGTTAACCACTGTAGTAATAGAATTCAGGAAACTGAGAAGTGGGCTAAGGTCTGGGGAACGATGTTGTGTAGTATTTACAATTGTATGGAATAGCTATTTTTACAGTGATCTTAGAGCAACAATCATATCACAGAATCTACGAGATCTAGATAACAAGAATAGGAAGTATGGAGCCTTGAGAAGTGTATTAATGGAACAAAATGAAGGACAGTTAATTAGCTATACACTATGAATAAGATAACAGGGGAAACCTATTAAATGATACATTATAACTCGCCAAGCAAAGAAGACTATACAGAAAGAAGAGAAATACTAAAATACTATTGAAATAAAAAGTGTAAGAATAATGAAATAATAATACAGATATGCTATTACTTGCACGTTCAAAAAAAAAAAAAGGAAAAAGGCAGAAGCTGGAAGGAAGAGGTAAATTTGGAAAGAAAGGGAGAAGAATCAACACTAGAGAGAAATAGAAGCATAAGGAATTGAACGATATAACAATAATAAGAATTAAAAAATAATAAGTTACTTTATAAAAAAAATCAAGCAAAAAAAACACAAACTTTTGTTGGTTTCAAACTGGCCAAACCGGTTTTCCTGGTTTTGCTGGCTGCAGCAGACTTATAGGGAATGTCTTACTTTTTTCCCTTCCTGTTCAGAGCTCCCTGGGGCACTGTCCCCAGGTCCAGCCGCTTGGGCCCAAGGCCCTTAGATGGGCCCTGGGCACTGGATCTGCATGCTCCCAAGCACTCCCTCCAGAGCCCACTGCAGAGCGTGCATGTGCGCCCCTTCCAGGTTCACGGGCGTGTACTCTGTGGATTCTGAGAGGCTCGTATTTCTCCCAAATTCATGGCCTGGGCACTGGGGATCCTGCAGAACGCCCGTGCCTCTTCCAGGCCCACGGCTGTGGACCCTGGGCCTTCCACCAAAAAACACTCTCTCCCGGTTGGGGTGCCCACGCAAGGCCCAGCCATCTTTGGCTCCACTGGCTGGGCTATGATCTTTCCCAAAGCCCGCTCTGCAGTCCCCTGGATCAGCATTGCTCAGTCCTTGTTTGGCCTGGGAGGGAGCTGTTGACCCAGCTCCCGCACCCCAAAAGCCCTGCAGCAGACCCTGGAGCCCCGAGGCTGGGGCTGCAATCTCCCTGGTCCCTGAGCTGATCCCTGGGCCGTTAATATCCTGAAGTAGCCTCCTTACCATCTGGTCTTTCAATGTCCGCTACAATTTTTGATCTCCTATTTGCATGTATGCTGCGATAATCCTCCATAGGATTTGCACTAGTCCTCCGTAGAATGGCTAAGTTTTCTTCCCATGTGAAGAGGGAGGTGGAGTGTGCTCCCTCCTACCACCCTGCCATCTTCCTCTCTCATGTTCAGATTTTTCTTTTTTAATGGCTATTTTGTATTGTGTTAAATTGCCCTCTGAACACTACTTTTACTGTATCTCAAATATTTTGATATGTTGTGTTTTCATTCTTTTAGTTCAAAAATATTGTGTTTCAAGTTCAAAGAATTATCTAATTTTTTCTTTGATGTATATTTATTGCATATGGCTTAATTTCAAAATATTTTGAGATTTTCTAAATCCAGGCAACTTATTTATTTCTCATTTAATGCTTGTGTGGCTGAAGACTATACGTAATTTCAGTCTTTTTATATTTAAGACTTATTTATAGCTCAGCATATAATCCATGTTCCATGTGCACTTAAAAAATGTATATTGAGTATAACGTTTTATAAGTGTGATTTAGTTTGAGTTGGCGATTAGTATTGTTCAAATATTCTATTAATTTCAGGCACCTTTAAGAGAACATGTACAAAGGATCCATGGACAATGCCAAAGGGGGGAAGGATGGAGGGTACGAGGTGGGGGTGTGTGGAGTGGGGGAAAGTGGTGGTGGGAAAATGGAGACAACTGTATTGGAACAATAAAAAAAATGATTAAAAAATGTTTCGAATTGCCAATACATGTTTATTTATAATGCCTATTATCATCATTGGATACCTTTTATTTCCTTTATTAATTTTATAAGAAAGCAGGAAAAGTCTAATTTTTTTTCAACCACACTGTTTTTGTGTGCTTAACATTACCTTTCTTCCACATGTCATTAGCTTCTAATTAAGATGTTGATTTGCAGATTGTATATCTTGCAATAGAAATGCTTTGTGAATGCTTACCTGGTGTTTATCAACCTACACAATTCACATTGGTTTAGCAAGAGCCTGGTGTATTTTAATTCACTGAGCAGTTTCCCAATTCTCCCCTTATTTCTGCATGTTCATAATGAGAGAAATAAATGATTAGAGAGGAAAATTGGGAAATACTATAAATAGTTTCTAAGGAAAAATGCATAGGAAAGAGTTCTGGCTCTTAGTAGATGATAAAAGAACAAATGGATTGAATTTATCTTCTCTTTTTAATGGGGTATTTTAAGGAACAAAATTTGGACATTGGTTATGTGAGGGTGGGGAAGATTATGTCTTCTTGATAGGTTTATTCTTTTATTATTTGGGAATATCTCTCTTTACCTTTATTTTCATTTATCTTCTTTTTGTCTTGAGGTCTTTGTCTGATAGTAATAAAGCCACGTTAGTTGTAGTATGCTTAGCATTTATATGTATATCTTTTTCTACTTCTTTACTTTCAACCCTTTACTGTGTCTTTGTGTTAATAAGGTTCTTAAAAGTAGCATCTATTGGGCCTTGCTTTTTATTTTTTTAATTTGATATTATTGATATTGTAGGGCTTAAATATGCTATTTATTTTCTACATATAATTTCTAATATGTGTTCCTCATCTTTACCTTGTTTTCAATGAATCAAGTATTTTTTCATACTTAATTTTATTTATTTTTGGCTTTTTATGTATACTTTTTTATGTGGATGTGTGTGTATGCTTAGTGGGTACTCTAAAATAGAGAGTAATATGTATCTTTAATTTATCACAGTGTGCCTTCAAATAATTGTATACTTCCTCCTGAATCTTAAATAGCATAATTCCAGTTTTTATGCTCCAATTGCATTATATTTAATTTATGTATGTTATAAACACCAACTATATTACTTGTTTAGAAAATACATATCTTTAATATAAATATTTAATAATATATATTTTAATACAAGTATTTTATATTTTATCTCAATATTTTCTGTTTCTGATGCTCATTATTTCTTCCTGCAGATTCAAGTTTTCATCTGGTATTTCTTTTTTCTTTTTTAGTATTTCATATAGTACAGGTATGTTAGAAAAAATTGTATCAGATTTTTGTCAGTCTGAAAATGTATAGCTCTTTTATTATTAAAGATGTATTTTGTTGAGTATAAAATTCTAGGGTTTTTTTTTCTTTCAGTAATTTAAAGGTGCAGTTCCCTTTTTTCTGGCTTCTTTTCTAAAGTTAGACATTAAGTTTATTGTTGTTCTTGTCCATGTAATTGTATCTTTTTTCCTCAGACTGTTTTGACTATTTGTTCTTTATCTTTGGTTTTCAGCATTTTGATTGTGATGTACCTAGATGTGATTTTTCTTGGGATTTGTTCTGTTTTGATTTCATTGAGTTTCTGGCACCTTTGGGAGTATGCTTTTCTTAAAATTTGGAACGTTCTCATGCAATGTTTTTTTAAAAAATTGCTTTCATTTTCCTCTCTATCCTCTTCTCCTGGAACTACTTTTACATGAATATTGACTGTTTACTGTTGATCTACAGTAGTGAATGTCCTACTATTTTTTTCTCTCTGTGTTCCAGTATGGATGTTTTCTGTTGTCCTGACTTCCAGCAAACTGATCTTTTCCTCTGTGTCCAATTGTTAAGCCCATCCAATGAATTCTTCATTTCTAACATGTTCTAGCTATATCATTTTCTTTTAGTTCTTTTTCAGAGTTTTCGTTTCTCCACTAAAATTCCTCATCTCTTCACACATGTGATTGATTTTTTCTATTACTTTTACTGTAATTATTTTATAATCCCTTTTTGATAATTCCAACATCTGCATATTGGCATGATTCCAGAGCTAGCTTAGTGTTTTACAACAAAGTCACCAGCTTTCTGATCCACGGAAATTTTGCCTCCAGTTTACAGTTCAGCTGCCAGCTCTTTTTGCATTATATATGGTCTGTCTCTGTCCTCCCATTCCACAGGTAGCTTTGGGAGGGTAGCTGCAAGCTGTCAAAGCTGGAATGCCTTGGAGGGATTTCTGTCAGCAGCTCTTATCTCCATCCTTTTGAAGGTACCTGCTTTTTAGTTTTAGGATGGCATACCCACATCTGGAGGATCTCTCAGCCGTGCTGCGGGCCCTTAGTGTAGTACCTATGGAGACCTGTGGGAAAAGAGTTTGGAATGAGTGCAGGTTTGCTTTCTGACTGGGTCTTCTTTGATTGGTATCTGTCATGCAAGCTGGCTCATGGTCATAGATGTTCATTAAAGTTTGGGCTGGTTTTTTCCATTTTATATCCCTTAATGGCAGATTTCTTCTCCTCCCACTACTACACCAAACATGAGAGCAGGTACATGTCTCTTCTCTTCTATGAAGAGCTTGTTCCTTTTTGGAATTTCGTTCAGCTAGGGTTCTTCCCCTCATCATTTCTTTACTAAAGAACAACAATAATGGGAATTTAATAGCTTATTCAGCTTGTTTTCACTGTCATGCCAAAGGCAAATGTTCTTTGTGACTTTTAATATCAAAATCAGAAGAAATCTACAAAATATAGTTATAAAAGTATTGCTGGTGAAAATAGGTGCTTTCTCCAATGTCATTAGGATGTCTACTATAAGAAAATCTATCATTACATTACATGTATCAGAATAGAAAAGAAGTAGTCTTGCCTGAAATCCAGAAAAAGACAAGGAATTGATTTTCTCAATGCTGGGAAAATAGGAAGTAGAAAACAAGGTAGTTTTATCTAAGAGAGAGACTCAGGCAAGAATTTATAACTTGCTTAATTTATTGATTTATTTTATTTGAAAAATGTACTCATTAATTTAATGAATTATTCATCCAATATTGAGATATTTTATATGGAGTTTTGTTGGAGAGATAGACACTAGAGCAGGCAGGAAAGAATATATGTGCTCAATACGTGTTATCTATTTTTACTATTAATATTAGTAACGAGGCCCATGAGGATGCCATAAACTGAGATAGCAGAGAACAGCTGGAAAGTTCATTAAACTACTTTTTGATTGGGGACCGAGAGTCAAGTTGTTACTGTTTGAGCACATACAACTAGTAGTAGGACCCTGGGTGAAGTAGAATTCCTGGGAAGGCAACATAGTTGTGATAAATAGCAGCTCTTTCCAGTGGTTGGATGATGGTCCTCAGAGATGCAAAGCCAAGGAAATATTTGCAGTAGAAATAAGGAAAGAATAGGTAAGGAACTGAGTGAGAATTTTTATGGAGTTGAAAAATGCAACTCACACAATAGAATGTGGCCAGATCTACCATATTTGTGCATACGACTCAGGTAGATGTGTTCTGATTGGTGCTACTTTTGATAATGGGGAGCTCCATGAAATGAATATATACAGGCTGTCTTCCTAATAAATACCATCTTTAAAACTCTATGTACTTTAGAGCTAGAAATTTTCCCAAACTTCTGATATAGAAGAATCTATTTTGACTAATTAACATAAACACTTTATTTAAATTAAAAAAAACTTATTTAAATTTAAATAAGACAGCCCTGGCTAGTGTGGCTCAGTGGATTGAGTGCCAGCCTGTGAACTGGAAGGCAGTTGGTCCCATTCTCAGTCAGGGCACATGCCTAGGTTGTGGGCCAGGTCTCTAGTTGGGGGTGTGTGAGAGGCAGCCAATCAATCTGTCTCTCACACATCGATGTTTCTCTCCCTCTCTTTCTCCCTCCTATCCCCTCTCTCTCAAAATAAGTAAACAAAATCTTTTTTAAAAAATGAAATAAATGGGACAAAGTCTCTGTTTTCAGGGATCTCACAGATTAATGAGAGAGGAAACCATGTAAATAAATAAGTTAAGTAAGTGAGTAAATAAAATAAAATAAAATAATAAAATAAAATATTAGATCTAATTTCCATAGGAAGGACAATACCATAGTTGAAATTATATCAAGCTACTGTAATATGATGACATCATCCATCAATGATTTAATTAATTTGTTATTTTTGGCAACCATTTATCGATGTCTATTATGTTCTTGTAGGGTACTATCAATATCACACTATTTATTTAATTTGAATCTGTACTCATATAGCATCATTTTGACTTTCCATTACCCCTTTGGGAAGAGAACATGCTAACCGATTTATAGGAGTACTGCAATGTACTGTGCAATGATATATCTTCAAAGTAAATAATTATGTTAGCATGCAGTGATTTTATTCACAAACCTCTGATTTTGATTTTATGAACTAACCATCTTTAGCTTGATTATTCTAGATAAAAATTAAAATTAAGTCCCCAAATACACAAAACTGAAAATTATTTGTTAAAGAAAGTGTTACCACTTCAGTGTTGATGCTAATTATTCCAGCCTTCATCATTCACTTAAACCCTTAATTCCACATTACATGCAAATACTTTTATATTTAGTATTATTCTTTGCATTCATGTACATTTTGCCTTAATTTATTCAGTGAAATGGATTACTTGAGAAATAAATTTTTATATTATCTAATCTGTGTATTGCCTTTCTCTTGAGAAACATTAAAAATGATTAATTACACATTTAATTTTTTAACAGTTGATTGTAGAGGATTAGATTTGATTTCACAGTGAGCATGTACTTAGATAATATTTAAAGTATATTTTGAGGTATGTGAAATGAGTTCTAATTGATATTAGAAAGAGAGGGAAAGGAAAATCTAGGAAAATTTTGAAAAATAATATTGCTTTGCCTTATTAAAAAATTTTAATGAAATAAATTTCAATAGGAAACAACAACAAAAACATCCATGCTCTATTCTGACTCAAGATGGAATGACACAATGGAAATAGAAAGTATAATTTATCTTCAGAATTTCTAAAAAATATAGAACTTAAATGGTAAAAAAGAGAAGCTAGAGCTATTGTCTTTTCAAAGAGCACTGGTGATCTCAGAGCAATCTGAGAAGGTCAATGCTTCTTGTTCTCACTAAACGCAAAGTAATAGAAGACTGCCTATCATTATGAGATTAAATGAACATATGGTCAGTGATTTTAGAGGAAGGTGAGTTAAATCAAATCCTTAGAAAGATAATTTTTATCAAAGATGATAAAGGAATTGGAAACAAAATTGAGAACTATTTTTGCTTTTTACTTAGGAATATGTTATATAAACATAATATCTATATACATACATAATATAATTTTATACAGTGTATCATAATCACATAGTATAATATGACATATTATATAATCTGAATTATTTGGATTTTACTTGGACTTTAGATATATTTTTAAATTGATTAGAAGATTAAAAAACATTTAAGAAGCCTACTTTTGTTGTTATTAAAAGATATGTATCAAGTACATTTTTATCCCTTTAATATTCACAGCTATATTGAAACCTGTGACTCAGGTGTCAGATTCAGCCCTGAGCCTAAATTTAACTGACCTTCACATTTTGAAGGCTACTGCAGGCCAAATGACAATTTCCATGAGTCTGGCTTTTGTAATTTTCTGAACAAGACTAGAATCTTTCTAAAGATTAATAATTAGACATATGAAGCATTCTAAAGAATGGAAAATCAGTTAAACAAATACAGCAAATGTTTGTTATCTTTGGAAGTCCATAGTCCAAATGAAGAACTAACTCTAAATCCAGCTGGCAATGTAAACTCACAGAGCCTTAGTTCAGTGATGGTGAACATAGGAAGTGGCTTAACCTTTTTTCTCTTCCCAGTTCTATTGAAACAACAACGTTGTTTCACAGGGGAAATCCATAACTGTGTTACAAATAGGAACTGATGTTACCAGCACGAATGAAATTGTAAATGATTTCTGCAGAATAAGATCCTGTTACAAATAATTGAGACTAAGAGAAAGCATAGGGAATCCAACACTGTCAAAGGAGACACCTTGGCTATGTTGGGGAAAACTCCAACTGCAGTCAGCAGGCAAGTGAGGTCTGGGAGAGCTGTGAAACAGTAACCAGCATAACTATTGAAAAATCTGTCTTTAGGCTAACTGGACAGAGGTAACCATTTACCACATCCCTACAGAGTGACTTGAGAGCAGTGACATTTCTTCTCTACTTTAAGCCAGATAACCTCATCCCTAAAGAAACTAAACAGACTGCATAAAATGGACTAGCAATCCAGTGTGACATTTGTGACCTGAGATAGAAGCAGAGATGACTTCCAGGTGCATTAAAGCTCTATAATCATACAGAGGGAATAGATAAGAAAAGACCTCTCAGACCAGCAGAAAAACATTCTGAAGTAATTCCCTAAGTAATGTTCTTATTATTTTGGCATTTGGGCAACATGCCTGTTTACACAATGGATACATGTCCTAAAATGACAGAATCTTCCTTTCTGTTGCTTCTATATCCACATAGCCAATCAGTTCACATGTCCTCACCTATTTACACAGATGGAAAAGCACCCCGTTCATTCCAGGGAAAGGCCTTTTGGGGAAATAGATCCAGTCCTACACAGAGAGATTGTAACATCTACCTTAATTCAGCAATCAAGTTTTTATTTATAAATTTTAATCACCAACTAAAGATTATGAGAGAGTTTAAGCAAACCAACAACCTAAATGGAAAGAAATAAGCTAAGGAAACAGAACAATGGACTACAGAGGATAATGAAATAGTTCAATGAACGTAAGAGGACCTGAAAAATATTCTGTGCACTTTCTCAGTAAAATTTGTTTGAGCAAATAATTTAAAAAAGAAGAAAGGAAAACCAAACTACTATGAAAAACAAGCAAAATTTTTAGAATGAAAAACATAATTTCTGAAAATTTATGAAGGAAATCAAACATACCAAATTAATGATCTATTCTGAAAAAAGTTGATAAATGGACAGAACATTGAACAAAATTGTAAAAAATATGAGTTCAATAGTGATGGGTTATTGGAAATCAATTTAGGAGTTCTAATATCTTTCTAGAAGTTTTAGAAATAGAGTATGATGAAAATTGAGACTTAGAAATGACTTACTATTAGGAAAAGAAATTTTATCCTAATCAAAGAAGGGTGGTACAACTTTTCAGACTGAAAGAATCAGCCTATATGTAATATTTCAGAACTCAAAGGGTGATGAGAAAGAGCCAATGTTTCCAGAGAGCAGGAGAAACAGTTTACCAGAGGGAGAGCAGGAGAAATTTACCAGAGGGCTACCTACTGATATAACAATGAATGTTAACTACTGGACCACAGAAAGACAAGGGGTCCTCATTATGAGGCGTTAAGAGTTGACCATATGTGCAAAGGAGGACTTATAAACCAAGTATTGCAACAAAATGAGACAAGTATCACAACAACATAAGTATAAAAGGCTACTGGAGCTCTGGAGAAGAAAAGAGCTACTGGCCTGTAGGGATTCGGAAGAGGATTCACAGAGAGGGTGCCATCTGACCTGGGTCTTGAAGCATAACTAAGAATTTGCCTTGAATTTCAGAAAATCAGAAATTAATAAATAATCAGCTTGCTTTAGGTGACAGAGCATTTTTATTTTTATTGCTTCCATGTACAAGTTTTCTATTTTATTTCCATAAATGTGGTAATCATTTATGTTGTGTTCTCCCCACTGTAAGCTACTTCAAACTTACTGTAGTGAACAGACCGTATAACTTAAATAAATAAAAACACTTAGTTTCTTAATTATAAGACACAGATAGGTTGAAAGTTTTATATTTCACAGAGAATTCAATAAAACTAATTATATATGATTCTTACATTTTTATGAGACAGGGTGCTCACAGTTGTCCCAGAGCCTATTTAGTACATAATGTTAATGATTTAATTACTTAGATGAGCTGATATTATTATTAGAGTAATCGATCAACCGAGACTCCTCAACAAGGAGTGAATTTTTTTTCTAGATTAAACATTCAAATTTTAGGGCTTTCTATTTATGCCAGAACAGGGGAAATAAATAAAGAAGGAACATCTTATGTGAGAAAGATGAGACCGCGACGTAGCTGTGACAATGCGGGTAGTCTACCTCGTCATTTGTGTTCATGAGAAAAGGGAAAACACGACGATGAAACCTGAAAACAACATGGTGTGATTTTCATTTTCAAGGACCATGGGTTTCCGTAAATTACTCTCAGATAAAGATGTTTTAAATTGATGACGAAAAGCAGTGACAAATCAGTTAGTCAGTGAATTGATGAGCAAGCTTAATTGAGTACACGAGGTATGGAGAACTGCACACTGTCTATTTTAGGGAAGGCCTTGTGAGTATCAGTGCTGATGACTAGGACTACCTTTGGGAATAAATTGGTGGCACAGAGTTTCTAAAATAAAGCCAAGCCTTTTAGCGATATTTCCATGTTACACATTCATTTCAGATTTTTATTACAATATTTGGAAATTAGGGTTTATATTTTAGTAATGCAATTTACCTTTGCGCCAGAGAAAAGTAAATATTAATTTTATATTAGTGCTTGTTTGGCTGCAACAGAACATTTGGGATCATCTGCCCCCAGTTACACAGAGATGGACTTATTAAAACTGACTTTCATGGTCTTTCATTTTGATTGACAGCTATGACCATTCACAAAAAGGAAGAAAACCTGGTGTTTGGGGGGACAGGGTACTGTGAAGCTTCATCTCTTAGCCCAGAAATTGGGAATATATTTTTTGAAACCTAGCAACACTAGTCTGACCATAAGGAGAGCTTGAAATCAATCCTTGAGGTTCTTTTCTGTACTTTTGGAAAACAAAAACAAAAACAAACAAAAAAACCAGGGAGGCTTGTTAGAGATGGCGATGAAAGATTTATGTAAGGTATCCGATTCTGAGAAAAGGAGTTGCTTAAAGGTGTAAGAGAAGGGTTTGCAACCCAAACAGGAATTTAGAAGGCTTTCCAGCTGTATTGCTTTGCAAGGGAAATTTGTTTCCATTTGAAAAATCCTTGTTGTTTTCAGGTTGATTATTTATCTAATCATTTGGACAGAGAGCTCAATCTTTTCTGCTCAGAGCATTCAGAAATCTGATCTACAAACAGTTTTACTCCACCAATGGGAGGTAATGTTATGATTTTCTTCCTCTACACCCACAACTGAAACTGCACCGATGTTCCCTTCTACACAAGGAGGCTGCCGACCTTGATGGTCTCAAAGGTCTCTTTCAGTTCTAATAGTCAAAAGGTTTTCCAGTTGACTTTTTATTTTTCCCCCACATAACCAATATTTACTAACATTTTAAAAATGGATATATATTATTTATTAGTGTTTATAAAATGTGGCAGTTTTAATGCTTGTATGTTTGTGTTCCTATTGTCTAATTTATACTAGGGAAAGCAAGAAGCTCTTGTTTGTTTGATCCAGCACCCAATCCATTGAAATATGTGTTGTACAAAAAAGATTAAAATGTGTGTGTGTTTATAGATAGATTGATAATACAGTTTTCAAGTTCATAGACACACAAAATGTATATGAATGGTATGGGAAAGTAGCTATAAGAAAACCAAAATAGAGAATGAAGAAAGAAAGGATACCTTTTAAATCAAGATTTCCATTTTCTTACTTTATAGTACCTTGATATGTTATCCAAATATGCCAAAGTAAAGGAAGCACAGCATAAATCTTCTATCTACTAACATATTCTAAATTTATGCCATTGCTATTTTTCCAAAAAGGCTGAACTTTTCCAAGGGTAGAGTCATTAATCAGTGACGAAGAGACAGATGGACTAAAGAAAGAGAACCTTGCTACTCAGGTTTTCTGAGTTCTGTCCACTCTCTCTTAGAAAAATAATCAAATAGGGGTACAGAGAATGCCTTAAATTGAGTCCACTCACATGTCCATAAATGTAACAGAATGTAGAATTCTAGTCTTAGTGTACAAATTATTTTGAGGGGTCATCTTTGCAGTACTTGAATTAGATTAAAAAGTCTGAGTTACCACTCTGCTTAGAGGTGAGTACTATGCCTCTTGGGCTAAAAATTATGTAATAAAATGTCCACATTTAGTTAATTTCTCAGTTATATGATTCCTTGTTATATCATCTGTCACTATTATGTTTGGTAAATACAATTATACTTGTATTAATGATGCATTTGGCAAGTCAGGTAATTATCTCATTTGAAGGCTCTCTCAGGAGACTGCGTTTTATTGTTATCATCTGTTGCTTCCAGTCTTACCTTGGGGGACATGCCATCTATGAAAAGTTTTCTTCCATCCTCCTTTCTGTGGCCCCCTCTCCAGTCTGGAGTAACTGACATTCACTTGGCAATTGAGTTATTATAACACCTTTGATTTCCATCTCTCTCATTAGGACCATCTCTTTATTTGTCCATCAGTAGGCGCACAGTATGGTGTGTTCATTCAGAACATATCATCTGCCCATGGATCCAGGACATGAATGTGCAAGGTGCTCAATACATGGTGCAAAAATAACAGTCTAGATGAATGATTAGATTCTGTAGGCTACCTCTATGATCTAATTTGCTGTAACTCTTTTCCTGGGATATCCTTAGAAATTACACCCTGGGATACTTTGCTTTGTTTTTCTCTTACTCTATTTTGTTGACTCAAATCCCCATCAGCAAAATAGGAAATCTACTCACCGAAATAAATTGACTATTCCCATTAACAAGGACTCTATCATTAAAAGAAAATATGGTTGCGACTACAAAAGAGCAACAAACTTCCAGACCCATAGAATGTACAACACCAAGTGTCAATCCTGAAGTAAACTATGCACTTTGGGTGATTATGATGTGTCCCTGTAGGTTCATTAATTCTAGGAAATGTACCTCCCTGGTGGGGAATGTTGGTAATGGGGAGGTTATGAATATGCGGGGGCAGAAAATCTTTGTTTCTTCTTTTCCTGTGAACCTTAACTGCTCTTAAAAAATAAAGTTTTAAAAAATAGCAACAATCATTCCATTTAAGATACAGATATGTTCCATCATGCTACCACCTCACAAAGTCTAGCTTAAGGTCTCATCATGGTGCTTCCCAACCTCACTCAAAATTTCCTTGTGTGTGCTGTTTGCATGCATGTGTGTGTGTTTTCATGTTGACATCTAAGAGATCTCTGCCAGCGCATTTTCATCCTCCATTACTGAATGATCCGCTCAAGTCGAACACTGGCTGAGGTCCGAGCTCGGTGTTATCTTACTGCGTGCTACCTTTCTCTCTGTCTCCTGGGGTTCTCTGTGTGTCCCCACACAGTACTGTTTTCTGTGCCAAATGGCTGGTTTCCTCCATGAAATGAGGTATTTCCCAGATACCTAGGCTATGAGAGATACCCAGATATCCATAAGAGAAGCTCTGGAATTCTTTCATTATCTGTCTTGTCATTTTTGCACTCCTTATGAACACTTCCCCCCGAAAAGTGTTGGCTTCTGTTGCTTTGCAGTTCAGTATCTTGTATTCTCTGCTCGGTGACCATAGGGAGGAGTTTTAGCATCTATCAGAGACAGTTTATAAACATCTTGGCTACCAGGAAACATTTGTGAAAGAAACCAGTTATACTTTTGACTTCTTTATTTAAACAGCAAACAATAATGAAGGCTTTAGGAAAACAAAGAATTATCAGCAATCACTGCGTATTCTTTGACCACATGTCCTACATTCTCTGATTTAGTTTATGTTTCAACTATTTTATTATACTGTCCCAGTAGGTGTCTCATACTTATTATAAATGCATTGGTTTATTTTATGAATATGGTTACATGTAAATCATAGGTTATACCAATTTTGAATCTAAATGAGAAGGGAGGTAAAAATGAAGTAGCCAGATGTTTTAAGAAAGAATAAATATTTTCCAGATTTGGTTTCAAAGGCAGAGGGAAAGTGAGTTGGCCAGTCATCCTCATTACCAAATAATACATGATTGCCAGATTTCTCAAAGCTAGCCAAATATTGATTGAAAAAAAGTATTTTGAAGGCAAAATTAAATAAAGTACTCTCAAATGTTTTAAGATATTCATGAGCTAAATTTTAATGCTAAGAACAGATAGTTGCATGTAATGTTTTGAACAGATAGTTTCTGGAAGGTGGGATGTTGTTTTTGAGAAATAATACCAACTTTAAGAGAAAAAATTTAAATCTTTTCAAACGGTGTTCTCCTAATCAAATCAATTTTGGCCACCACAACTTCTTTAGAGAACCCACTGGGAGCAAAAGGTTAGGGAGCCCCTTACGAAGCTATAGTTCTCAAGCTATGGAGAGGAAACCAAGCAAACCATCTGGAGTTGATAATGCACCTTGATTCCAGGTGTTGCCACTGGGTGGTTTCAATGGGCCTCATTTTCAACAGCAATTAATACAACCTTGGGTTTATCCTCTGATACATAAGATAGGGCTGGATTTGGATATTTATCTAGATGGAATTACTGAAATAGTTCATTTTGTAGTCTGTCCTCAGCTTTTGCCATCTTTCATCATTATTAATCTGTTGTAGTCAAAAACAGGGAAGAGTAAACAACCTATTAAAAACAATAGTGATTAATTCAAAAGTTTCCTCTTATTCCATGGGCTTTAGAAATATATCTTATTTGGTTGGTCTTCTCCACAAAGTCTTTTGCTTCCTGGAGGCTTGCTGATCCAGTCTTGGGAGTGGGAAAGGAAGGACTATGAAGATATTTAAACTATAGGCTTTCAGTGAATTGCTTTACTTACAACTGTCCTCTTGATTTACTCTTAATTTCTTTTAAGCAATCTTCTATCCTATTTCTTGGATTTGATCCCATGGGTCAAACAAGTGTGAGCTCTTCCTGCTAGAGTACTTCAGACAGGTCCAACATCAAAGAAAACTTCCCTTGAGGCATCAAGCAAAGGGAGAAAGAAAATGGCTTTAGAATTTTTTAAGATCTAAGTTCAAACAGTTGGTGTCCCAATATACCAGCTGTGCAGTGTGCAAGTTATTTACCTGAGTATCAATTCGTAGAAATAATGATAATACTATCAGCTCTGCAGGGAAGATAGAAGCTTTGCCTACCATGTATGAGAATGTTTGTGAAAGACTAGCAAACATTTGATAAAATTTAATTTCTTTACTTTTCTCTAGGATCATAGGAAATAATATTCACTGAGCACCTCCAAGTGCCCACTGCTTTACTTGTAGTATCTCATTTATAATAATCATCCCCAAAAGTTTATGGAAGATGCTATCTTTCTAATTTTAAAGGTTAAAAAATCAATTGATTCATAAGGAGGATATAAAATTGTATAACCAGGGAGATTTCAGACTTATGTTCAGATTTAGATGTAGGTCACTCATAAGTCTCTTTCCACTATATGATGCTGCTTCTTGGGAGAGTTATGTTGCCAGCAGTTGCAGGCACATGTGAAATTAGTATCTGAATTTTGTAATTTCTGAGGAAATTTTGTTTTTCTCCTGAGCAAAAAAGGAAACAATTGGACTGATTCTTAATGTAAAATTTCTGGCAAATATTAATATTTATCATTCAAAGTTAGCTTTTAGCAAATACTTTTTTGTCCTTAATTTTAAACTTATTTTACAGCACTTTCACTTATTAATATGTCTTCAAATATCATAGTATTATCAGTATTCAATTCTTCATACTAATCATACAGGCTACTGATACAAATACTTTAAGAATCATTTGAATATGATATTGTTGATATTGTTTATATAAATATTTTCACTGATGTTTGATTATTAGAATAGAATATATAAAATTATGAAAAGTAAACACCAATTTTTTTCCTAAGGGACAAGAAAAGATTTCTTCCTTCCTTATCTTTTCTGTTTTGCTGTCTTTAAGATTTTCTATTACATGCTAAAAAGTGGTAACATTATAAATTAGACTAAAATGAGACACCAGCCCCTTTTGAGCTAGCTGCATTTGGCCCTTTGCTAGATTGTAATAAATGATTCATAATTTTTGTCTGAAAAGATTCCCAGCTAGACTACAGATTATAAAGGCAAAAAGTATGAGTTCTTTCATCAGAGATCCTTATCTTTTAGCCTATTTGATCATGCTATTACAATCTTCAAATAAATAATGAATACAGAGATTTCTATACAATAATCCTATGAAAACCTCACAAACTAAAAAAGAAAAAAAATGGGAAGTATGCCAAATGATTTTCTGATGATATTGGGGAAAAAATCCCCATAAAATGTTGTATTTACTTCTGAATTTTAATTGAGTAAGGAGGCCACATAAGTAAAAACAAACTATCTCATAGTCTGATGCATAAAACAGATATTTAATGGTTGGCCTCTCTCTTTGTCTTTTTTTTTTTTTACTTTAAATGCTAAATCTACCCAATTCTTGTTTCTATCATTTAGTACTAACAATAATGACTTTCTTCAGACCTTAATTAGACAACTGGCCCCAAATTAGAAAATCAATTTAAATTATATTAGAATATAATTCATTCATTTACTTAAAATATATTTATTTGGAAAATATTTATTTTGCTAACTATATACCAGGCATTTTGCTAGGGGATTCAGATACAAGTGAGTGAAACAGAAAGAGTGCTTTCCCACACGGAGCTTATAGATTGCGCAGAGAGACCAAAGAACTAAGTAAATAAATCAACGATAAAAATGTTAAATTCTCTAAAAAAAAATAACTGCTGATAAAATGAATGAATTCCTTTCTGAGGTAACACTTAAACTGACACCTAAAAGAAGAGAGATTCAGCCAAGCAAAGAATTAGTTAAAGAGCATTCTGGGCAGAAAAAAAAATAGCATAAGCAAAATAATTCAAGCATGGAAGAGCCTGGAGTATTTCAGGAACTAAAAGTGAGCAACTGTGATTGGAATAGAGAGTAGGTGGACCACAAGGTAAAATGGTGTAGCACATTCCAGGACAAGACAAGGAGTTTGGAGGAGAGAGGGAAAGGGAAAAAGAGAGAGGAGAGAGAAATCAGATGTACTTTTACTTTACCTATCTATCTGCTGGGTGAGGAAAAAACAGCAGGGAGCACATTTAGAAAGTTGAGAAGAGAGTCTGCTCAAATCAAAAGGTGATAATGGCTGTACTAGGACAATATACTAGAGAAATAAAGAACAATTGTGGAAGTGGAACTAGTAGTATTTGCTGAATGTGAGGCACGAGAAGGGTGGTAGAAGGCATAAATTATGTCTACCAGGAATATGGGTTGAACCTTTGGGTAAATGGTGGTGTAATTTACTAAAGACGGAAGAGGAACAGATAGATTTTGGGGTAAGGGTCACTTTGGGATGTGCTAAGTTTAAGATGCATTACAGACATACAAGGGCCATTGGTGGACACTTTTAAACTGATAAGAACAGATACTACACTTGATCTTAGCCAAAAGGCTGAGAGGCGATGGTGGATACTTTTAAATGTGAATCTTGAGCTAAGTGAAGAAGTCTAGATTGGATATATACATTTGGATAGTTAATATTGCATGTTTTAACCATGGAATTGAATAATATTAATTATCTAGAGAAAGAGTGTAAAGTGAGAAAATGTTAAGCCCTGTAGAAATTCTTCATTTTAGGAGGAGTTAAGAAGTAGAAACTTGAAAATGAGACTTAGGAATGGACAAAGAGATAGCAGTGTTTAAAGGAGGGAATGACTCATGATGTGGAATGCTGAAAAAATACACTGTATTTTTTCTTACCGATCTTTTGTTTATAATGTCATTAATATTAGTACTAAGGAATAATACAGTTGAATTGCTCATTTCTCTGTTAAAAAAAAAACACTGGACTTAGAAACAAGAGGGCTTTGGTGATCCTGACAAAAGCAATTTCAGTGCTCTGACTGAGATGGAAGCACGATTGTAATGGGAAAGTGAGAACTAAGCTGTGTAGACTGAAAATGGTAGGAAGAATTGTTTCATGAATGAGAACAATAGGGACAAGTGATAGTATTTTGTTTTGTTTTGTTTTGTTTTGTTTTGTTTTTAAATTATGGTAGGTAAAAGAGATTGCTTAGCACTGAGGAAGGAGTGCTCTAGAAAAGGACAGCCTGATGGTGCCACAAAAAGAAGAAATACTGAAAGAATGAAGTTCTTGGTTAACTAGAGACATTGGTGAGGGCTTTCTGGGATCTTTGACTGAGGTAATAGCACTTTACTCAGTTACTTCTATCTTCCTTTTTTCTTGAATGAATTTTTTTTTTGAGGTAAGACTCTTCTACCTGCTTCTTTAAAGAAGCTGGTTGCATGTACCTTCCACAGAGTGGACCGTGAATGTTTATGAATAAACAAATGTACACCTTAGTTATATAAATATATATCAGGTTTATATATATACAGATATATATATGTATATCAGGTTACTTTTGAATCTGTTCATTCTATTGTTTTTGGGGGGGTTATTTTCTTAAAATTTGTGTGTGTGTAACATGTCATTGAGTTGGCTCAGACTCCTTGTGATCCAATGAGTGATGTCCACAATGTCCTGTCCTCAACAGACCTGCTCAGCTCCTGTAGACGCATGTCTATGGCTTCTTTTATGGAGTCAGTTATCTCTCAGTTGGTCTTCTTCATTTCCTTTTGCCTTCCATTTTTTTTCCAGAATTGCTGCCTTTTGCAAAGAACCCTGCCTTCTCATGATGTGCTTGACCTAGGACAACTTCAGTTCTGTCTTTTTTTTTTTTTTGCCTTCAGTGAGGTTTCAGGCTTAATTTGCTCTGGGACCCACTTGTTTATCTTTCTGGTGGTCCAGGGTATCCATAGAGCTCTCCTCCAACACTGTATTTTTTCTTACTGATCTTTTGTTTATAATGTCATTAATATTAGTACTCAGGAATAATACAGTTGAATTGCTAAAAATAAAAACAATCCTGAAGAATTTTGACCTCAAAAAATGTAGCAAGAATAATTCCTTAGTTATTGATAATGAATTAATATTTCATTGGCATTTGTTATAAATAATATGTATTATTTATTAATTGTTATTTGATCCATAGTTGTTAATGATCAATATTTATTAATCATTTATTAATCTCTTTATAGTTATCAAACATTGTGATAAATCATGTAAGAGATCCCAAATTATTTATTTATATCCAATAATTAGGAAATGGTAGGTTTTGATATCATATTCTATTTACTTTTCCATTCCTGACTTCTAATACTCTTATTCTTTTTAATTTTATAATATTTTATTATATATTTAATATTATCTTAATCATTACACTTTAAGTAACTAAGCAATCTTAAGTTGTTTATGAGTTGTTGTTGTTGTATACAAAAGTTAATGAAAGGGTGAGTAAATGAGTGTAAAAATCTAAAAGTGTATATATAAAATAAATTAAGGCACATTATCCTATCTCATTGGTAGATTTAATTTTGATGTAGAGATTTTAACTTGGAATGGAGAAGACTAGAGAATAGCAATAACTATGACACAAGGCACAAAAACATTATAACTATTTAAGAAATATGCGATTTAAAAAAATGTCTAAGGGGGCAGAATACAATATTTTGAATGGAAAAGGAAGTGACACTTTGAGATAAATCTAAATTAATTTATAGAATTAAAAAATTGAAACCTAATTGAAACAGTAATGCAGTCTCA
The DNA here is from genome assembly GCA_028533065.1 of Trachops cirrhosus. Classification (NCBI taxonomy): domain Eukaryota; kingdom Metazoa; phylum Chordata; class Mammalia; order Chiroptera; family Phyllostomidae; genus Trachops; species Trachops cirrhosus. The sequence continues at coordinate 130,708,348 of CM052541.1, read as the reverse complement.
TGGTGAGAAATTGTAACATGGAGAAAAATCATATAGAAGAACATAACAATTTTTTATAGAATTATTAAAATTTTGCCAAGTGGAAGAAGAGCTGGAGAGGGAAAAACATTTCAGGCTGAGAGAACATCATGGTAGTCAACAGGGAAGGAGGGAGCAACATTTGGAATTGAGAGCAGTTTGAGAAATAACAGGGTGACTTTTCAGGACTGGAAAAATAGATTTTATTTTTAACCTGGAAGACCTTGAATGCCCAGCTGAAGAATTTTAATATACAGGACCTGGCAGAAGTAAGACTTGCTTGAGTGTGGTTGGTAGGGTAATAATATGGGTGTAATAATTTGTAGTTTTAATTTGAACATTTCACCTAATATGTCATATGGAGTGCTTGAGTGTGATACTCTTATGTTACAGAATTACATGCTTATAATTTTGTAATAAAAGATTTTGTAATAAAAGCAGCATTATTTGTGCCATGCCCTGTATTTCTGGAGGATCAGAGAAAGGACATCCCGTATTTGGTTTTGTGTGTTAGGATGTCTAATATGGTGCTCACTTGTAACAAAAACTAGGGGAATGGATAGAGGAATTAGGAAACCAGTTAGTCTTCCTATTGCAGAACCACAGATCTGAACCATTGGTTAACAGTGGGAATGAAAAAGTAGAGAAGATTAAGTGCCACACAGCAGAATGAAAAAAAAATATTAGGACCTGGAAAATGAATGAGAGAGAAAAACAAAAGGTTGCTCAAAAGTCTGAACTTGAGCAACTGGAAGGCTGGTGAAATGGAGATAGGAAAGTCAGAAGAACTCATTTCAGTGACAGTAGAATGATAAGGTTTATTTTGAACTCGTGGAGTTTCTGATTTGAGAGTCTGGCAGGGAGTTGACAATACGGCAGGAAGGACAGGACTAGAGATCATGAATTTGGAAACACTGCTATAAAGGTGATAGATAAGCCATGGAAGAATTAGCGTTATAAGGAAATTATACACCTGAAGAGAGTAAGACTAAAAAGGCATAAACAAAAGCTCAATGTTTTATTGCATTTCTTCCCTCTTTTTTAACAGTTCTAAAAATTGACATCACATGAGAGACTGATTGTTTTACAGGGGAATTGATCATATGAATGGGTGGAGCCTGTGACAAAGACCAGAGATTTTGACCAGTATACACCAGCAAATAGGGACAAACCCATAGATGGAAAGCAGGATGACAGCTAGTGGGGGTGGAATTAGGAAGTGGAAGGATTGAGCAAAAAGTGAAAAGGACTCATGGACATGGACAACAGTGTGGTGATTGCTGGGGAGAGAGGGGTGTAGGAGATTAAATGGTAACAGAAAAAATAATACAGTAAAAATTTTTTTTTAAAAAAAGCATACTGATTTCAAATGTGGATCCTGGAAACAAGCTTAGGGTAGAAGACAGCATTTTATTTTAAAGGAAATTCATTAGAAATAATTATATGTGTAACTTTTTGACTATAGTAAGTTATATTTGAGGCTATGGGATGTATTTAGGTATAAAATTACTTATATATTAAATACTATGGGAATTTAGGTTTCTTTAAAAAAAACTAACGAATGAGATCTAAAAATGGGCATTGGAAAGGGCTGAACAGCTGGAAAGCAGATGAGGATTAGGGTGGGGTGAATAGAAAAGTCATTACTAAAGAGAAATGTTTAATCTTACATGTTTTCTGTTTGATTTGTTGGCTTTGTAGTGGAATTTGAGGCATCATTTTGGCAGCCAAACAGACTTGGGGTTTTGTAGTAAAATTAATAGGTATTATAATGTGGCTTTGTAAAGAATGACAGAGTGTGTCTGTTATCATAAGTTTTCTTTGTAAATTTTATACATATAACAAATTTCATAAAAGTGCCAAAGCATTTAAATTGTGGTATTCCTTTAGCATCTTTTAAAGGTAACATTACAGAGACACCTTCCCTGTGCATCCTGTGGAAACTAGACCCTATCTCACCTGTTTTTTTCCTCTTTGTTTTTTCCCTAACACTTATCAACCTACAGTATATTCTATTACACATTAATATATGCATTTGTTCATTGACTATTTACTACCTAAGTCTTAATATTACTAAGGTAGGTACCTGGGGCTTTTTGCTCAATGCCGTGAATGTCTCCACTTGTGCCTGACATAAAGTAGAGCTCAATAAATACTGTGGACTGATTGACTGTTGACTAAAGGAATAAGAGATGATGTTTTCCCAATCAGACCAAATTCTCCTTGAGAAGACAAGAGTTCCTTGTTCACTCTCATTTAATCATCCCTCTCTCTATACCTGCCTAGTTTTTTTGTCCATTTACTTGTTCTTTTTTGTGTGTGACAGTATTCACAGCACATAGAACAGTACCTGAGTCATATAATTGGCACTCAACAAGTATTTATTGAATTTGTGAACACATTCATTCATTCACTTTTGACCTGTCAAGCACTACATAAGCATCTTCTTTATACTAGACATTTTTGTAGCTCCTAAATATGTAAAGAGTATATGTACCAAAACAAATAATTACAGGGTAAGGGTATGTAGTAATTGTCCTTTAGCAGGGTGCATACAGGGCTTTATGAGCAGAGTAGTAAGACACCTAAATCGGACAAAGTGTGTGGGGGAGGAAAGGTATATGGGAGAGAGATGAGAGTCAATGAAGTCTTCCTTGAGCTGAGAATTTAAAGAGAATCACAGACTTCATAAATGTTCATAAATATATACTAAATTGAATTAAACACATCTTTTAGCAATTGAGGAAATTTCAACATTGTGGTTTTCAAATGTGGATGGCATGGGCTGAAGTATATGTATCAGAATACATTGGAGAGCTTTCTAAAAATAAATATCTCCTTCCCCTTCTTATGTCTGAGATTCTCTGCTATACAGAAGGCATGTATTTTGACAAAGCATCAAAGATAATTTTATATGGACCCCTCCCTCCACATTTTCCTGGTAAGAGAACTCTGTCATCTAAGATGGTGAATTTTATATTCTGGAAAGATATAAAACCGAAGGGCTAATTGAAGTCATAGATTCATAAAATGAATTTTTGTATTTTTCTTTGAGATGATTTTTTTTGCATTATTCTTTATATAATAGACTTTATATATTTGTAGAATTAAAGTGTTACTTTAAATGCTCTTGATTTACATATCCTTTAAGAACAATGATTCCTTTACTTAGAATAAAATTGACATAGGCATTTTTCAAGGACAAACTATTAAACATTTATTGAGAGAAATGGTAGTGCATAGAAGATATAAAAGTTAAAGTTTCCTTTTGAAATGATGTATGAGGGAAATATAAGTGGGCTATGTGTTATTTGCTTACATACGTATGTACATATGTTTAAGGCCCATCAATAACTAGTGAACAGATGTCTGTGTTGAAAACTCTTCAGCTTGATGTTATATTTACTAAACCAATGGGTCCTGCTTTCATTCAAGGCTCTTTGCAAATGTTTATTGAATTTTACAAAATAATACTGTACTTGAGTTTGTTCTTTTCTCCTAAGATTTATTTTTATTTGTTATCCAAAAACATTTTGATGTTCCAAAACCCTAACTGATGGCAGTTGAATACATTGTTGATCATTAATTATGACTAATTCTACCCAAAATGTAATTTAAGCTAAAAGTATCAGAGAAATGTACTTAACTTTTATATTGGAAAGAACAGGGTCTTCAATGTCTCTTATGGCTGGAGAAAAGGAAGTCCTTTCAAACTTGAGCATGAAACTTCTATGTGTAAAATTTTGAATGTGGAACTTTTATCCAAAAATTTCATTTCTATTGCTCTTAAGATAATTATTTTCTCTGCCTTAAAACATTTTCAGAGAAAATGAAAATTCTGAATTTCTAAATTTAAACTTAATTTGGAATGTGTAAACCCGACAATATGTATAATTCACTGTGATATACATATGGATAAGTTTGATTTATTCTTAATATCTGGCCCCCAACAGTCTTTGTATGCTAAACTCTCTCCATTGATAGTATCAGAATATCTTGATTAGACTTAAATTTATAAAGTTTTGAAAACAATCTTATTTCAATCCTGTTTATTTAAAAATTCCAAAGTCAAATTTGATTTAAAGTTCTTATCATCTCCCTTTTCCACAAGCCCTATCCATTCTCTCCAGTTCCTCCTCCCTGCCCCTGCTGGTACCATGTTCCTAGTGGATTAAAATGTGTACATACGTGTGTGTATATAGGAGTGGGTACGGTTAAGGTTGGAGTTTGGGTGATGTAGAGTTGAAGGGCCAGGGCAATGTGTATAGGTGTGTTTTGGTCTTACCCCAGAACCCCCTCCTTCATTACTAGATTATCTGGTATGCTTGGGCCAACAAGTTGCCAAAATTACTTTTAATCTAGTAACTGCTTTTATATTTTTAAAATTATTTTATTGTTCAATTACAGTTGTTTGCATTTCCCCACCACCACTCCCCTCCACCCCAGCCAAACGCACCTCCCTCCCTTGCTTCCACCCTCCCCCTTGGTTTTGTCCATATGTCTTTTATTCTGAAAGTATCCTAGGGGCTAATTTCAGTTCCTGAAAACCCTTCCCCCCATTATCCCCTCCCCCTCCCCTCTGGTTACTGTCAGATTGTTCTTAATTTCAATGTCTCTGGTTATATTTGGTTGCTTTTTTTTGTTGTTGATTAGGTTCCAGTTAAAGGTGAGTTCATATGGTATTTGTCCCTCACCGCCTGCCTTATTTCACTTAGCATAATACTTTCTAGTTCCATCCATGATGTCACAAAGGGTAGGAGCTCCTTAAAGCTCTAGTTATGGAAATGGTTTGCTTGAACTTTTAAAGATATAGAAATAAAACTTCAAAATAAACCCATTATCATTTTTCTCTTGATACTTTTTCTTCTTTTCCAATCCTTCATATTTTTTCCTTCAACAACTGAGCACTGCCATAATGTCATTTTGTTTTATGAACTATTTAATTTTGTGCTATTCTCAATTCTGTCCTTTGCTGAACTTAGTCTTTTGGGAAAGAATCTTGCTTCTCTCTGGCAGATTCTAACTATTTTACAGAGTGAACTATAGAAATTATTAAAAATAACATGTCAGATTTTAGGTGTCACTACAAGGATGACATTTTTCTTAGAAAAAGCCTTCAAATAGTGTGTTTGATTCACAGTGTCAGAGCATTTGTGTCTGAGGAGACATTTACAAAGTGGCATGCCTGCTTCTGAGTACATATTATTAGAAGCATCTGCAGAAAGTGTGATAACATTTACCCTAATCAGGGAATTGTGTGTTCAGGCTGACATGCTGCCTGTTATCTTACATCACCATTGGATTCAAATCACATTGGTTTGGCACAGGCTAAGTGGCCTTCTTCTTTAAAATATTCATGCAATTTTCATCTTCTGGGTCATTGTGTTCCTCAGAACATGAAAATAAATTCATTATTAATTGTATGATTTGCTTTTATAGCACTTTTGTGTACAGATGCATTCATGAATATTATGCAGTCTTTCCCAGAAAAGTCAAAAAATAGAGTTAGCCAAATTCTCTTGGCTAATTAATGTCTAGATGTGGCTCTTATCTCATCAGAGCAGAACTTCTGGGACTTTAGGATAAGTCTCTTGAGCCCACCGTAGACTTGTTGCTATTGAAGAACACATCAGAAATGGTTCCCTGCACTGCTGGAGCTTCTCTGAAAGAAGTAGTACATATTGGTATAAATAAAGATTAGAATTAATACTAAGTGAAAATTTATGTTGATAGTGGCTAACGGATGTTCCATAATGAATTAATTTCAAAAGTAATAGGAAGTAATTATAGCATTCAAAGAAGATTGTATTACATCAAGAGTTTTTCATTGAAGAAAAATTTACAAGTGGGGAAGAAGTAAGGAGGACTTGATTGACCAGGGACTTATGATGAACAGGTCCAGAGGTGAAGAAGCCAGAGTTGGGAAGCCCTTGGCCTGGATACCAAGTGGAATCTGTGGAGAGAGGTGGTAATAAACAAAGAGTGGAAACTAGTGAGGATAATGGCAGAGAGGCAGAGAGACAGAACAGTTGGAAGAGACCCATGAAACACAATCTGTGAAGTTTTTATTTTGTAAGAACAAAACAAAACAAACAAAAAAACCCTGAAGCCTTCCATTGGTTCTTGAGCAACAGAGTGATATGATCAAAGTAGTGTTTGATCAAGTCTCACATGAAGGTACATAGAGATTATAAAGGCAGGAAAACTCTATGTGAATGTTTATTTGTCTTTTTTAATATTAGATACTTAATTTTTGAAGTAGAATTTTAAGTTATGTAATATATTTACATAGTTATAAGTCAAACTAGGAAATAACTTATAAAAATCTGGTTTCTCTTTCTGCTCTGTTGACTTTGTCTCCTACTACCTGTGCAGGCAAATTATTGAATTTTTGTTTTATACAGATATTTACATGATATATGGTTACAAAGATTGATACATGTTATCAACTTTGAAAACTTAATTAAAGACATATATATACACACCCAAACATATTACAACCCCCTTCCTTTTTCTTATACAAATAGTGTCAATCTATACCTAATATTCTTTACCTTTTCACTTAAAATATATTTTGTTGCTTTCAATTTTATCTCCTACATATGAGCAACAAATGAATAAACAAGAAAAACATATAAACAAAAACTCATAGACACAGACAACAGTATGTTGGTTACCAGAGGAAAGGGGGGAGAGTGGGTAGTAAAGAGTAAAGGGTCAAATATAAGGTGACAGAAGATGATTTAACTTTGGATGGTGGCTATAAAATGCAATATGAGGACCACATATCATAGAAATGTACACTGAAAACCTATATAAACTTATTAACCAATGGTAGCCTAATAAATTTAATAAAAAGATATATATACATATATATTCTGTAGCTGTCTATATCTATTTATTTATTTATCTATCTCTACATCCATCTATCTAGCCACCTGTTTATCATCTATATGTCTATCAAGATGATAGCAATCTTCCTCATCCTTCTTTCCAGCTGCATAGTACTGCTTTGAGTGGATGAACAGTAGGTTATTTAACCAGTTGCCTATTGGTGGATCTTTAATTAATGCCACGATTAATAGCCTCATTTATAGCACATTTTGTTTATTTACTGGACTCTACAAGTGGGGTCACAAAGTCAAAGGATATACAGATAAATTAGCTAAATATTTTCAATTTCTTCTTTATAAGGGTGCATTGTTTTGTATTACTGTAACCATGAATGAGCAAGTTTGCTTTCTAAGAACTGCCCCTAAGAGCATTTTGTCAGTCTTTTAGACTTTTACCAATTAGATCATTGAAAATAGGATTTCAGTATAGTTTTACTTACTTTCTCTAATTTTGAGTGAAGGTAGGTAGGTATTTTTCATATGCCTAAGGAATACTTGCATATATTGCATATTAATCATGTTTTTATATAATTTCTATTTTTATATTTGGCTACTGGTCTTTTAATTTCATTTTTGGAGTTCTTCATAAATAAGATACTATGCCTTTGTCATCTCATACACATATTTTTTCCATTTTTACCTGTATTTTTCAATACATTTGTTTTTTGTTATATTCTCAATCATTTCGTGTTTTGGCTGTAGATTTTGAATTATGGTTAGAAAATGTTTCTTATTTTCTACTATTAAAGCAATAGTTCTAGGTTTCGAAGTAATTTAGCCATATCTTCTAATGCTTGTATGGTTTCAAATTTTAATTTAGAACTTTAAATCATTTAGAATTTATCCTGGTCTTAGTATAAATCTAATTTTCTATATGACCATACAATTGTTACAATACCAGTTATTAATAGGTCTATATTTTCCTCCACTGATTGAGATGTTTCCTTTATTGTCTACTCAATGTTTGTATGTAAAAAGTCTAATGACTCAATTTTATTTTATTGATCTGTCTCTATTCATGTACAAATATATGGGTAGCCTCTTTCCTTACCTCCCGTAGGTTTGCTTTTTACTTGAGGGGCATTCTGGCTATTTTTACTGGTTTATTTAGTCATGTAATCTTTATAATCAATTTGTCTACTTCTAGATAAAAGTCAATGGCATTTTTTTTGTCACAGTCATATTACATTTATAATTTTACATAGGAAAAATAAATGACATTTTTATGATATTGGATCTTCCTATTCAAGAGCATGGTATTTCTTTCATTTTGTTCAGGTATACTATTGTGTCTTTGAGAATATCTTATATTTTTCTGATATGAGTTTTATATATTTCATTAAGTTTATGTCTGTTTCATTTTTATTTTAAATATATTAGTGGTATCTTTCATTATATTGATGTAAAATGATTATTTTATATCTATTGATGGCTATTGATTTCTGTATACTAATTTTCTATTTTTTTGTAGCCTTGTAGCAGTTTTTTCATTGGCTCTTTGGTTTTTGATATCTAATCATGCCATACACAAATGGAGATAGTTTTTCTCTTCTTTTTAAAATTTTGCTTTTAATTGGCTTGTTTTTCTAATTGCTTTGTCAAGCAGCTTCAATACAATTAAATAGATAAGTAGGAGTAGAAATAGAAGACATTTTTTCCTTGTTCACAACTTTAATCTGAATGCTTCTGGTTTCCAAAATAAGGCACTAGCTTTAAAGCTGAAATATACATCTGTTTTTTACATATAAATATAATATTTTATGTATTTTATATAATATTCATAATATTTAATATAAAAGAATACTATTTTATGTTTTTCTACTCATAAATTACTATTAGATGTGTCAAATGCATTTTAATAAAAATATTATCTCTACTGAGATGATCACAGATGCTCATCATCTTATAATGGGGTTACATCCTGATAAATCTATCACAAGTTAAAAAGTACCTTTAATACATCTAAACTATGGATAACATTGCATAGCATAGTCTAGCCTACTTTAAATGTACTTAGAACATCACTTTAGCCTACATTTATATTAACTTACATTAGTTTCATCTCAGGAAAGATTACCTTCCTTTTCCTCTCACCAGAAGCAGGAACACACGTGGACTATATAGACATGATAGCATGTGAAAACACAAAACATAATATCCAAAAAATGCTGGCAACACAGTTACTGTAGAGTATGTGTTGTTTACCCTCCTGATTGTAGCTGGCTGCCTCTGCCCAGCATCACTAACCCAGGAAAAGATCAAAGTTTGCAGTGTGGTTTCTACGGAATGCATGCCACTTTTACACCACTGTAAACTTGACCCATTATAATTCAGGGGCAGTCTGTATGTAATTTTTCTCTTTACATCTATTGATGTGATAAATTACATTAAATAATTTCCTAATATTGAAAACCTCTTCCCTTTCTTGAATAAATATTACTTACTTCCAAGACAATTAACTTTTTAGTTTTCTTCTTTCAGCTCTCTTTTAAATCCTCCATATTTTTATTAAGATTATTTTGTATAGGCCCCCTTACAACCTATCAGCTGTGCCAAGACAAAGAAATATGGCCCAAATGAAAGAACACAGCAAAACCTCAGAAAGAGAACTAAATGATGAGGAGATAGCCAACCTATCTGATGGAGAATTTAAAGCCCTGGTAATCAAAATGCTCACAGAACAAAATGCCCACAAAGCGATAAGCTTGCTCAGAAAATGAAAGAATAAATGAAAGATACCCAAAATGAAATAAAGTGAAATATTCAGGGAACCAACAGTGACAAGAAGGAAACCAGGATTCAAAGCAACGATTTGGAACAAAAGGAAGAAATAAACACTCAACTGGATCGGAACGAAGAAACAAGAATCCAAAAAAAAGAACAGAGGCTGAGGATTCTCTGGGACAACATGAAATGTTCCAATATCTGAATTATAGGGGTGCCAGAAGAATAAGAACAGCAGCAAGAAATTGAAAACTTATTTGAACAATAATGAAGGAAAACTTCCCTAATCTGGCAAAAGAAATGGACTTCCAGGAAGTCCAGGATGCCCAGAGAATCCCAAAGAAGTTGGGCCCAAAGAGGAACACACCAAGGCACATCGTCATTAAGTTACCCAAGACTAAAGACAAAGAGAAAATCCTAAAAGCAGAAAGAGATAAGGAGACAGTTACCTACAAAGGAGTTCCCATTAGGCTATCAGCTGATTTCTCAAAAGAAACCTTACAGGCAAAAAGGGACTGGAAAGAAGTATTCAAAGTCATGAAAGGCAAGGACCTACATCCAAGATTACTCTATCCAGCAAAGCTTTCATTTAGAATGGAAGGGCAGATAAAGTGCTTCCCAGATAAGGTCAAGTTAAAGGAGTTCATCATCACCAAGCCCTTATTATATGAAACATTAAAGGAACTTATCTAAGGAAAAGAAGATAAAAAATATGAACAGTAAAATGACAACAAACTTGCCACTATCAACAAATAAACCTAAAAGAAAAGAAAAACAATGAAAACAAAAACTAAGCGAACAGCCAGGAACAGAACCAGAGAAATGGACATCACACAGAGGGAGTTCAGTGGGGAGAGGAAGGGGAGGAATAGAGGGGAAAAGGTACAGGGAAGAAGAAGCAAAATTAGTAGGCATAAAATAGATGGGGAGAGATAAATAATGGTATCGGAAACAGAGGACTCAAAGAACTTATATGTACAACCCATGGTCATGAACTAAGAAGTGGCGGGAGGAATGTTAGAGGGTTGGGGGCAGGGTGGAGGGGAAATAAAGGGGAAAAATGGGGAGAACTGTAATAGCATAATCAATAAAAATACTTAAAATATAAAAATATTTAGAAAAAATATTATTTTGTAGAGTATTTTAAAGTACACAGCAAAATTAAGGGTAAGGTGCAAAGATTTTCCACCTACCTCCTGCCCCCACACATTCATAGTCTCCACTATTACCAACATTTGCCAACACAATGACACATTTACTATAATTGATAAACCTATATTGACACATTAAAATCAGCCCAAGTTCATATGATTCACTCTTGTTTACATTATGATTCACTCTTTCCATTATACATTCTATGAATATGCACAAATGTATAATAATATGTATTATCATTATACTATCATCTGAGTATTTTGTTGACATAAAATCCTGCCTGTTCATATCTTTCCTGTCCTAAATACTGAGAGTCACTGATCTTTTTACTATATCCATATTTTTAACTTTTCCAGAATGTCACATGGTTGGAATAAAATAGTATGTAGACTTTCAAATTGGTTTCTTTCACTTAGTAACATGCATTTAATATTCTTTTGTGTCTTTCCATAGATTAATAGCTCATTTCTTTTTAGCTCTGAATATTATTACATGGTCATTGTACTACAGTTTATACATTCACCTACCTAAGGACACCTTGTATGTTTCCAAGTTTTGGCAATTATGAATAAAGCTGCTGTAAACATCTTAGTGCAGGTTTTTTGTGGATATGAGTTTCCAACTCCAAGTATGCGCAAGCAATGAGGAGTGTGATTGTTGGATCATAGGGAAAGATTATGTTTAGTTTTGTAAGAAACTACCAAGCTGTCTTCAAAAATGGCTGTACCATTTTTTATTCCCAGCAGAATACATGAGAACTCCTGTTATTCCTTGGCAGCATTTGGTATTGTCAGTATTCCAGATTTTGGCCATTATAATTGGTGTGTAATGATATGTCAGTATTATTTTAATTGTATTTCCCTGATGACATATAATATGGAGTATCTTTTTATGTGCTTATTGGCATCTGTATATTTTTGGTGAGTTGTCTGCAAATGTCTTTTGGTTCATTTTAAGTCTGGTTTATTTTCTTATCATTAAGGTTTAAGAGTTTTTTGTATATTTTGGACAAGGATATTTTATCAAATATATTTTTTGCAAATATTTTCTCCATGTCTGTGGTTTGTCTTCTCATTTTCTTGAGATTTTTTTTTTCTACAGAGCAGAAGTTTTAAATTTTAATGAATTATAGCTTAGCGATTATTTCTTTCATGGATTGTGCCTTTGGAGTTGTCATTGAAGAAGTTATTGCCATATCTAAGGTCATCTAGGTTTTCTTCTATATTATCTTCTAGTTTTATAGTTTTGCATTTTACATTTATATCTGTGATCCTTTTCCAGTAATTTCTGTTAAGTATGCAAGGTATATATCTAAATTAATTTTATTTTTTGTATGTGGATGTCCAGTTGTTCCAGCACCAAAGATGGAAAGACTATCTGTGTTTTGTTGTATTGCCTTCATTCTTTTGTCAAAGATCAATTGACTATATTAAAGTGTGCCTTTTTCTGGATTACTCTGTTCCATTGGTCTATTTGCCTGTCGGTTACCAATATCATACAGTCTTCATTGCTGGGGCTTTAGAGTAGGACTGAAAGTCAGATAGTGTCAATTCTCCAACCTTGCTCTTCTCTCTCAATATTGTGTCTGCAATTCTGACTCTTTCACCTCTCCATATAAACTGTATAATCAGTTTATCAACATCCACAAAATAACTTACTGGGATTTGATTGAAATTGCATTGAATCTGCAGATCAAATTAGGAAGAACTAACATCTTGACAACATTGATTGTTCCTCTCCATGAACATGGACTACCTCTCCACTTATGTAGTTGTTTGATTTAATTTATTAGAATTTTATAGTTTCCCTCATGTAGGTCTTATATGTATTTCATTGGATTTATACCTAAGTATTTCATTTTGGGGGGATATAATGTAAATGGTATTGTGTTTTTACTTTTAAATTTCTTTTGTTCACTGCTGGTATATATAAAACTGTTGATTGTTGTATATTAATTTTGTATCCTACAACCTTGCTATAATTTCTTATAAGTTTTGGGAGGTTTTTATAATGGATTTGTTTGGATTTTCTACATAGAAAAATATGTCATGTGAAAACAAAAACCGATTTATTTATTTCTTCCCAATCTGTAAGTCTTTTCTTTTCTTTTCTTTTCTTTTCTTGTCTTACTAGTTTAGCTAGAATATCCAGTTTGATGTTGAAAGGAGTGGTCAGAGGCGATAGCCTTGCTTTATATCTGACCTCAGTGAAAAGCTTTGAATTTATCACCATTAAGAATGATGTTAGTTGTAGGTTTTATGTAGATATTCTTTGAGGAAGCTTCTTGTTTTTTAGTCATATTATTTCTGGCTTTTTATTTCTGATTTTATGTTGGTACTTCTTAAGGTGTACTTTTAAATTTTTGACCTGTTTTGTACTAAAAAGTTATATTTTCATCTGTGGGCATATTTATCTGTTGTCTCTTCATTATCTGTTAGTGTATTATTTTGTACATTTAAATTTTTTTGCACAATATCTTATATGGAATTTATGTATTTTCCAGTGGTTTGTGTCTTACAGATATTAGTTTTTCTGTGCTTTTAAGATTTCTTTATGTAAAGGTGAGGTGTACCTACGTAGGTTTTTCAAATTTAGGGTCAAGTCTCTTGGCTTCATTGTCACTGTGAAGTTTTTGATTAGACAAGAGTTATCCGAAATTCAGGCAGATGTGGCATAGCCATAATAATCTGCCACTAGATAAAGCATATAAACAATTGAATCTTGGTGCCAATATGTGGAGTGACTGAAGAAATATAAATGGCTTGTTTGAATTATATACATAATTATTTTATAGTATTTGAATATGAATTGAGCAAGAGAATATATATAAACTATCATAAAAATTGCTCAGTAACTAATGACATAACAGAAGACAACTTTAATTAAATCCAACCTCTAGTACTTTTGTGTGTGTATGCCTGCAAGCATGAAGTGTTAGTCTATCTGCTACACATAACTTAATAATGTCCTGATGTTTTTATATAATTATGGGTTAGGTCAAAATGACCTATCATTTTCCCTTTGATACAAGAGGAATTGATCAGTGATATAAGGTAAAAGGTTTGAGAAAGAAATGAAAAAAAATCATTTAAAAATTGATGTCAATGACCAGAGGGGAGATGGGAGGGAATTTCAGGGGAGAAGTGAAGGGTATACAGGAACAAATATAGAGGACACATGGACAAAACTACGGGGCTTGGAAATGGAAGGGAGGTGGGGAGGGATGGGTGGGTGGGCTGGAATGGGAATAAAAGATAGAAACTGTACTGAATAATCTAAAATAAAAAAAATTTTTTTAAATAAATAAATAAATAAAAATACCAAAATACTTACATACTTTAATTAAATTTGAGGGGACTTGCAAAAAGAAAAAAAAGAAAAAAAATAAAAATTTTTCAATGAAATGAAGAGTGAAATTGATCTACCACATCAACACTTTTTATTCATTTGAGTAATTTGTATGCTTCTGAAATGTTATGTTGACTGCACATCATCTGGGTCAATAACTTTATTTCTGCAATTGACATCTTTTGAGTAATTTTGTGTACTTTCACTTGAGCTATTTACAACTATGCAATAGTCATTACAGGAAATATTTATAAAAAAGAAGGCTGACAATAAAGTAAAAAAAATCTGTTAAGTATTCAGTTCATTGATATATAAACAGAAATGATAAAATATATCTCTTTTTGATTGAGAAAGTGGGAAAATATGTATTAACCTCATTTGCTCTATATTACCTTTATAATGTCAACAGATAAGGACACTAAACTGAGGACACATTTGATGTAGCAAGGTTAGTAGGCCTATGAATTCTAGTTCTCAGAGATATTCTTTAAGAAAGATTCTGGGATATTCAGTCTTATTTGTGTCAATTTTGAGTTTTCTACCAAGTCTTGAGTCACTGATGAGCTGTCAATATCTTTCAATGATATCACTATCAATTCAAAGTTTTCTTAAAATGTGCAGATATATATGGTCTTTACAGACCAACCTAACAATAGTACATTACATTTTAGTCTGTTTTTTCCTTAAAGTGAAGTAAATGCTTTTATTAATAATTGTTGCCCGATAATGAAAATATACTTGTTATAATAAATTGTTTATTTTCCGGTGAGTCATTAAGATTTTTAATATGAATGAGAAAAAGTTGAATTGAAAGAGACTTAAGATTCTCCTAGAAATCTAACTTCCTCGAAACTCTTGTGATTGTGGTGCTGACAAGTGAATTTAAATGTGAACATTCCTTTGTAGTATAGTTACCTCTTAAGTTTAGTGCAATAATTCAGTGAGAGCCACACTAATTAAATATTCCATTCTAAAGGGACAATATGTCATGCAGGCGAATACTAAAAGATCTCTCCTGGTTTATTATAATCCAATTACAGGCTAAGCTTTAAAGATTTATTTTTAGCACTGGTTCTGAATACCCAACAATTTTCCTCACATTGTTCTTCTGGCTTATTTTACATTCATTTTAAGAAAGAAGAGTATCTAATTTATAGGAAATAAGGTATCCAATTTATAAAAATTTTGTTTGAAGTTTAAATCTTCCTATAAAGAATTACATAGGAAGTACAAAACCATTTATTATAGTAGAATCTTGATATTAGTAATTATTAAAGCTTTATTCAGAAAGAGGAATTGAATATGAAATAGATTGTTACAGTTATGTGTTACCACATAATGAACCATCACAAAATTTACTAGCTTAAAATATCAACTTATTTTCTCTCACGGTTGTGTGGGTTGACTAGGCTGAGATGGGTAGTGTTTGCTTAGAGTTTCTTATGCATCGCATTCACATGTCAGCTAGGACTGCAATCATCTGAAGTCTTGACTGAGCTTGACATTCAAGATGGCTCACTTCTGTGGCTAGCTATTGATGCCAGCTGTCATCTGGCACATGTGTACATGGGCTCTTCATCTGACTTCATATTCTCAGAGCATGACAGTTGGGATCTGAGAGAGAATGTCCCAAATGTGGGCATTCCAAGAGACTCATTCAATAACTTTTATTCATATTTCAGTCATAAATCTTAATTTCTTATATGAGATTAAGGTTATTGAAAGAAATGAATGCTATAAGAGGGGTGTCCAACCGGTGGCACACAGGATGGCTATGAATGCGGCCCAACACAAAATTGTAAATTTACTTAAAATGTTATGACATTATTTTGTGATTAGATGTCACCATACATTTAATGTGTGGCCCAAGACAACTCTTCTTCTTCCAGTGTGGCACAGAGATGCCAAAAGGTTGGACACCCCTGCTAGAAAGATGGAGAAGACAAAAACCCTGAAGATAGATTATGGGTGGTTGTCCACATAAATAATACATTTATCTAGGGAAAAGGAAGAAACTAGAATGGAAAGAAGAATGGAAGCTAGCTAAAGATTCACAGATCTTTTGAACCCTAAAAGAGTTTCACTATTTTACTTTTAAACATAGCTAAAACACTTCTAGACACATTGTTCTAACCTAGAATGTACTCTCATTCCTTCCTTAACAATTGCCCTGTGGTCACAGCAAGACTTCAAGTACCTTGATCCCTTCCTTTATTTTTACTCTGTTATGGCTTTACTTATCTTTTGCAAACCAGCTTAGATTCTATGAATCAATATAATACTTCAATGGTTTCTTTACAAAGTACCTAATTACCTGACAATATTTTTCACTACCATTTTCTGCATCAAAGCAACAATAAACTTCTTCCCTCGCAAAAAAAGTCATATAAGCATGCATAATGTAGCATTCAAAAATGTATTTTCTTCAACATGAACTGTGTTTTCATTTCCATGGAGGTTATTCTACTCATTAATGAGCTTACTGTCTCTTCTCACAATAACTATTTCAAAACTTTACAGTGTTAACAGCATAATCATTCAATTTGTGTTTCATAACTTTCAGGAAAAAATTTATACCTTACATGAAACAAAACATTTTACCTCCCTTCACTGTATCTGTAAACATCTGCATCCATCTTACTCTGTGTCTCAGAATAAGATAGAAATCATTCAATAGAGAATGAAATCTCTCCCTTCTCTAAAACAGGTCTTTCTATTTTTTTTCCTGGATTATTTTTTTAATCAACTTAACCACTTTCTTTTTTCTCGAAGATTTCAGCCTTAACACCCTATTTACACTCTTGCTGGGCTCCAAAAACAACCATAGGTTTAGCAATCATCCTCTTGTATATAACTCTCTCATATGTATCTCTCTCCTGAATTCCTCTTCTTATTTCCAATTTACATCCGAATGCTTATTGGACTTTTATACATTGATCCCATTGGAACCCCAAGCTCATCATATTCTAATCTCTAACCTACATAACTTCCACCTTCTTCCCAAACACATTTGTTGTTTTTATTCCCCCTTCTCAGTGATTAATATCATTCTCTAACAAGCAGCCCAGGGCCAAAACCTTGGAGCCATTATAGATTCCTTAATCTTGCCCCCATCCCCAAACCAATTAATAACTAAACCCAATGTTTCTGCCTCCATAATATATATCATATTTAGCCCTGGCTGGTATGGCTCGATGGATTGAGTGCTGGCCTATGAACCAAAGAATTGCTGGCTCAATTCCCGGTCTAGAACACGTGCCTGGGTTGCAAGCTAGGTCCCCAGTAGGGGCATGCAAGAGGTAACCACACATTGATGTTTCTCTTTCTCTCTTTCTACCTCCCTTCCACTCTCTAAAAATAAATAAATGAAATCTTTAAAAAATGTATATCATATGTGTTCTATACATTTCAAACACACTTTCACATCTTTCTTTTGGGTCTCCATCATTAGTTGCCTTCTTAAACTTCCTATTTTTCTACATTCATCCTTGTTAACCTTCAATCTATCTTCTATAGGTAACTAGAGGATCTTAAAAGCCAATCTAAAGACATATCCATTACCTGTAGTTCGGAGTCCAATCTCCTTGTTACCTAATAGACCTTTCTTACTGGACACTTCCCTTCCCTTCGTAGCATCATCTTCCTTTTAGCAGCTTGTAATCTGGTCCAATAAAATTGCTAGAATTCTGAAAATCTTTACTAAAAATTTTTTCTGTACTCTGTCCATTTTCCATGATGTGAATGACCTTCTTTGTCCTTTCATTTCTGAGTGAATACCCACCATTTAAGACTCAGTTCAAAGATTATCTCCTTTTTGAAGTCTGTGCTATCATTTTCTTTGCCTCATTCTATTCTTCAATGAGCACTTATCTCATGAGTACATCAATAACTCATGTTCCACCAAAACAGTTCCTTGAGTGCAGAAATTTTGTTTTATTCATCTAGTACTGAGCCTGGTACTATATATAATTATTGATTAAATGATCCTTAAGTGGCTTAGATGAATATAAGTTTCAAAAATTTTATTTGCATAATGCAAAAGAAAAAAAAAGTATGTCACATCAATACCCTTTTCCTAACCTTGTTCTCCCTGCAAAATTTCTGGATATTTGGGCTGGTAGATAATGATTCTTTCTTGTTCTTTTTAATCAACTACTGATAGGTACTGCCTTAGATGTAGGTAGGTACTGCTTACAAATGTAGGTACCAATAGCCTTTCTTATTTAAATCAAGACTCCAACCCTGTCCAATTATGTAGATGCAATCCAGGAGTTGGCAGGATACAAGGTTTTTCTTAATGTAGATTTCTCTCTTTATCATTTGTCAATTTCTTTACCTTCTTATTTGGCACAATTTCTGTTTCTCATTTGCGTACTAAACTCAAGAAATTAATTACCACAAAATATTTTTAGGTGCTCTATCTGTGCAAATTTCTGTTTCAAAACAACATACTAGTAATGGGATTCTTTTACATCATATTTGTCCTATAAATTTAATCAATAAAAGTCAGGCATCATTTTAATACTTATTTGAAATATTTAAGTGGCATGGAGAGAATATATGTTCAAAGTGTCTCAGCTTAAGTAATGGTATAGAAGAGCGATGTTCAACCTTTTTCATCTCACATATTGGCACACATAAACCAATTACTTAAATTCTGTGGCACACCAAAAAATTATTTTTTGCCAATCAGACAAAAAAAGTTGTAATTTTGATTCATTCACACCAGATGGTTATTGTGTTGGATGACGTCATTTTTTAATTTGACAATCTAAGAGGAAAGAGGTCAGTGCCCCTGACTAAATAGTCAAGTATTGCATGTTTTAAGAATTCTTGAGGCACACCAGTTGAAAATCTCTGCTACAGAGAGTTATAAAATCTGGTTAGACCTATTTGTTTAGTGAAGCCAGAAATGTTTCTCTAAGAGGAAAGGAGTAGGGAGAAAAGAAAAGAAATCATGAATAATCCCAAAGGATGAGGTGAAAGGAGTAACATGGTCACTTGGGCAGCTCTCTTGGTTTTTCCTTCTAGCTACTTCTTTTCTGGTTTATATTTTACGTTGTATTTCTTTCATGGACCTGTGTTTATATATTAATTTTTCTCTATTTATTTCTTTATTTTACTATTTGCCTAGTAAAAAGATAATGGAAGTATCTTGAGTCAGAGAGGAATGAGTAAATCTCTTGTCAGATGCTTTCAGAATGAAAACAATCTGTAAGAATCTTAAATGTGACCTCTACACAGAAAGAATGAAGAGTAGCCAAAGCTTCACATGAGAGAGAGATGTTGGAGTATTTTCCAGTGTCAGCCCCATCTGATTTATGTGAAGTAAGCAGATTTTCTCTCCAAGCATTAAAAAAAATGGTTCTAATACCAAATGTGTTTTCCTGATAATCTTAAAATTTGTATAATAAAGAAAGTATCAAGAGTTATTCTACTTTTGAACTGTAGCAAACTCATATATGGAGCATAAACTTGCTAGTAACATATCTGTAATACTTTTGAGTTTGCCAAGGGCTTTCACAAACACAACCGAAAAGGCAAAATTTACTGGTTCGTAAGCTGTGTAAATCCCTTAGCTTCTTGGAACCCATGAAATAGAAATGATAAAATATCTACTTCATACAATTGTTTTGATTATTGAGATAAAATTTATGAATCTTCTTTGGATCCTTTTAGTTTTTACACAGCTGTCAAATATTATGTTTTGTAATATCCCATTTGGAACTAATAATGTCCTCAGTTTTGACCTATGCATTTTAGTCATTCTAATTCTTTGTGTTCTCAAATTGTTTGTACATTTTATAAAGAGAAAATTTTACAAGGAAAGGATCTTTCCACTCTCTACTTTCATTGGGGCATATGTTTAGTATCTGGGCCTCGGGGTCAGCTAGACCTTAGTTTTGTTTTGAGTTAGGTCCAAATTTCCTGGTACTTTGCTTGGAGTCTTAAGCTCTATCCTTATTGTCATCATCTTCAACATTCTTGCCCCACTTATCTTGTGTCACACCTACCTATAAAAAATCAACCCTAGATAAACATAGCTGGATGTATTCCTCTTGTCTATATTTATGCTGATAAGTACTACTGGAATAAAAACTACACAACATTTAAATTTGCCCTATAAAGTTCATGGTCTCACCTCAATGGGGTTGT
This sequence comes from Trachops cirrhosus, assembly GCA_028533065.1. Lineage (NCBI taxonomy): Eukaryota > Metazoa > Chordata > Mammalia > Chiroptera > Phyllostomidae > Trachops > Trachops cirrhosus. The sequence goes on along the minus strand of CM052541.1, from coordinate 130,688,054 downwards.
ATTGCCAAGAGGCATTTTCTAAGATTCCCTCTTGTCTTCCTTTCTTATTCCCACAACAGCAATTTCAAACTTTCCTTACTCTTTTAAACCTTCTCCTCCCTCATCTCAACTCCCAACATGAGCGTAAAAATTTACAAGGGAAAGAAGCCATCTCCTGCCTTTCCTGCATCCACTCTCTTTCTTCCTTCTCTCCTCTTGCTATAGAGCAATGCTCCCCTTCTGTCTAAAGCTAAGCTTTCTCCTAGGTTTTGGATCCCAGCCTATCCTGATTGATCAGACATCTTTATCTAGTTCCTCTTTTCTCTCATAAATGTTGACTATGTACTGGTTCCTTGCAATCATTATTTAAACATATTTAAGATTTTATTATATTTAAAACAAAATCTTAAGCCCTCTTTGGATCTAAAAGTCTCTTCTAGCTCTACTTTCTCTATCTCTCTTCCCAGTCATTGGCAGACTTTTTAAAGAAGTTGCTCACATCCATTTCCTTGCTTTCTCACCTCCCACTTTCAACTTACTGTTCTCTGGCTTCCACATGAAGAACTTTATGGAAACTACTCTCGCCAGGATTATAGAAAACCTACTCATTGCAAATCAACAGATAGTCATTTAAAAAATGTCCTTTGCTGACTGTGACTTTTACTGTATTACTTTCTACTGTTATTTTCATAGCACATAGCTCTCCTTTTTAAAAATTCTGTTTTTCTGGATGTTCCTTCTTTTTATCTTTATGGACCCCTGTTCTTTATTCCATCTCCTCTCTGCAGCTTCCTTCACTCTTTTGTTTCTTAAACTTATTTTTGTATCTGATGTTGCTTTCATGAATGCTAGGCCCATGTATTCATCTGCATTCTGGACATGTCTTTTTTGGCATATCATATTCAACATATCTCTAACCTAACACAGTAATGCACACAATGAAAAACAAATTAAGAAACAAACAAACCTCCTTCTTCTCTTATGTCTTATGTTCCAGTTAACCTTTCAGTGAGTTGCCAAACCTGGAAATCATCCTCCCTCTCTTCTACCACCCAATTTCTATTTGTTCATTAATCTCTGAATCCTAGGGATCAGTCTCCTCTACATCCCTCACATATCTGCTTACACTCATCCTTATTTTAGCTTCTTGCTTCAAGCTTCTGGCATCTTTCTCTTTCCAGAAAGAGAGATTAGTAAAATGTCCTCTTAATTAGTCTTCTTCCATGGAACCTTATTTATTCCTCTATCTTTTTTTCCATACAGTAGTCAGTGTGATGTTTTTAAAATATAGATATGGATCAAACAAAAAGGCAAAAAAGGAAGGGAAAGAACTCATTGACATGGACAACAGTGTGGTGATTGTATGGGTGAGGGAAAGGAGGGTGGGTGAAGGTGGAAGAAGGTACGGGGAGACGAAAATTAATGGGAAAAATACAATAAAAAATTTTAAAACATAGGTATGATTATGTCACTATGAAGCTTAAAACCCATTAATGGCTTCCCATGGAAGAATATGCAAATGTTAACAAAGCTTACAAGACCCTTTAGGCTTGCAGGGGTGTCCAACCCACGGTCTACAGGATGACTGTGAATGAAGTCCAACACAAAATCGTAAATTTACTTAAAACATTATGAGATTTTTTGTGTGATTATGAGTCACAATGTATTTAATGTGTGGACCAAGACAACGCTCTTTCTTCCAGTGTGTCCCCAAAACACCAAAAGATTGGATAACCCTGCTAAAGTCTTTTAGCTCTTCAGTTTTACTTACTTCTTTATTAATATAACAAATGTGTGCTGAATGTCCACTATGTGTCAAATACTGTTCAAGACATTAGAGATTCAGCAGTGAAAAAAATATAGTTTCTGAGCTTTGGGGATTTATGTACTCTTCCTCAGTGCATCCTTGATCTCCTGACTCCACCCAGGCAGAACTATTATCAGTTGTTTAACAGATGATGCTGTCTTTGCTAGCTTAGACAGACCTAACAAGTGTTCTTCCAGTGAGAGACATCCTCAGGATGTTTCCTAAACATCCTTCCATCTGACTTGCTGCTAGTTATCTTAGGACTCAGCTTACATGACACTTTTTCTGGGAGTTGGTAAAGCTATTGCATGTTCTCTGCAAGGGAAGTCTCAAGCCTAAACATAGGTAGGGTTGAGAGATCTAAATCAGTGTAAGTTTATTGGAAATGGCAAGAAATGAAAAAAAGGAGTATAGGTTAACTCCAAGGTTTCCAGCTTCGACAAAAGGAGGTTACATTTATGGACATTAGGATTTGAGGCATTGTTGATAAATTTTAGATACAATGGCAACTCTAACAGGGAGAGTTTGATAAGTGAGTTTTGAAATCAGGAAAATGGAGTTGAGAATAAGATGTTAATTGAAGTTATGGGGTGGTTAAAATACTCAGAAAAAGTGTCTAAATTAAGAGAACAACATTTATATTTCCCTAAAGAATCGTGAATTTATAATTAAAGATTCATACTTTTTGTTTCCTACTCATTTTAGAATATAACAACTAAACAGTTAAAATCAGCTTTTTAAATTTCTAACAGTTAATCTTACCATCATCTCTAAATATACTCTATTCACATACTCATATAAAAATAGAATTTTTCTGTGATCTGTATTGCTTAACATTTTTAAAAATTGATTTTTATAATTTTTATTTATTGATTTTTAGAGAGAGAGAGAAACATTGATTTGCCATTCCAGTTATTCATTCATTGGTTGCTTCTGGTATGTGCCCTGACTGGGGATTGGATCTGTACCATTGGTTTATTGGGACTGTGCTCTAACCACCTGGACAGTGTTTTACTTTATCTGTAGAAAATTAAGAAAGAAAAATACAAATTTCCCAGGTCACAAATAAATTAATGAAGAGTTTTGTAATACTTAAACCTATTATGTATTGATATTTCTAAGAGCTCCTCTATTTTATAAACGTCAGTGTAATCCTCAAATTTAAATGTATCTATTTTTCTTATAAGTATACATTTGGGATTCTAACCATGGAGGTGACTACTACTAGTAGCATTCATTGTCTGCCGGTTTTCAGAAAAGCAATTCTATGTGATTTGGTCCTACTGGTGAAAAGAGAATGAAGCAGAGGTGTTGATCATTTACCTGCTTTATCTTCTGAGCATAACTCTTTCACATATTCTTACTGTTATAGCTCTATAGTACATAAACAATAAAAGTAACAGAGGGCTTCAACAAACATTTCCAAAAGTCTTCAACAAATTCCTATTTATCAATTGTGTTGTTCCACTTGAAGCTCTTAGGAGTTGATAATATGGTTTATAAATTTTCACCAGTGATATTTTTCTGGTGTCTGAAGTGCTAGATTCAATTTTTAAAATTATTATATTATACATAATATACATTATCATTAAATTTTAAAACTACAAAGTCATTTATTTTTTAAATGGAGCATGGTAATTGTCTAATTTAATAATCTCTATATTTCTTCATTGTAACAATTTTCATTCACAATTTAAAAAGATACATAAAATAACAAGAAATAGAAGATATACCAGTAACTCATTTAATGCTTGCCAAAATTGTCACTGACTACTTTAGACTGTTCCATGGTGTGTTTTAATATTTTTTTAGATCTGCAAGTTTTTAAAATAAAGCAAAAATAGATTGCTGCTTTCCTGAGTCTAGGACTTTTCAAATTGCATTTTTATGCCATATATTTTTTCAAAAGCTGCTCATAATTATGTGCTTTTCAAATGTCTTTTTATTATGTAAATGCTTTTAAATTATGAACTTACAGAGAAAAGTGAGAATTGAAAAATGTTGAGCTGTTTTAAAGATTGCGCATTTCTTAGAATATCTCAAAATAGGTACAGGGCTTCAGATGTGTGTGGCAGAGTGGTTTATGAATGGTTGGCAAAAAGTTACTATTTACTACACAAGTGGGAGGTGTAAAAGGAAAAGGACTTCTGCACTGTGTGGGTTTCTTGGAATAACAGCTACATACTGTCCTTGTTCGGAATGGGACAATCAAAGGCTGCACTTGGCATAGAGCTGAGGAGGCTCCCCCCGTAGGCTGCCCTGCCACCCTGTGCTCCAGGGCGCTGTTTGTTTTCTGAACTCAGCAGCACACAGTAAGTGCTCACTGCCTAAAAAATCCAGTGGAAGTCTTTGCTAATGGTTGAGAACATTGTCTGCGTAACAATAGAAACATGGTTTTCTCTGTAGTATTGTATTTTTAATTACATAATGCAAAACCATTATTTCTGCATGCATTTGACTGGTCTCTTTAATTTTCTAAAGCTTTTCATATTTATTCACTTGTTTTATCTCCACAGCGACCTAAGGAGGTAGGCGAGGAGGAGGCTGTTACATGAACTGAGATAATGCATGAGAGAGGGATTTGTTAATGGCAAAACCATACAAATTATACCATTAAGATGCTTGTTTTAGGGAAGAGGCCAGAGGCACTGAACGATGGATCACATAACACTGGGATGACAGGACTGCAGGTCAACTGACTTGCACTTAAAATTGTTTGTCAGGTTTTTGTACTCACCTTTCACTGGTGAAGCTATAGGCAGTCAATATAAGGAAGGTACTAGTTTTATAAATAAACAAATACAGGGCTAAAAGCACTTCAAGAAGCTTATTTAGAATTACTCAGTTAGCCATTAAGAGAATATGCACTCAATTTTTTACAAGTATTTTTGGATTAGAGTCTGCTTGAAAATCATGGAGTGCAAAGTGCCCCCAGCACTGTAGTTCAAGTTATTATGAAATGCAATATTATGACAACCAGCCAGGTTGGGATCAGTGATGCACAGGGAAAGGTTCTGTGTTTCATTAGTAGATTCTGGTTCAACTTCCATTCATTAATCTGGTTCCATGTAATCTCTATATTAAAACTCCATTAACCATTCTTTTCCCCTAGTTTCAAAGCAATTATTTACCGAAATAGATCAATTGAATTCTTAGAAAAGAACTGGAGTGTGACCATCTACTCCTCCTTTCTAAGCTTTAAACTTTTCATTCCCATATGTTATCTTCTCTTGACAGGAAGTTCAGAACAGATGTAGAAGAAAAGAGAGAACTATTGTTTCAAGTCTTTGACTTTTATGCCACTTAAAAGTTAACTTTTACTTGCTCTGCTCTCTGTTTGACCCCAATCTCAATTCAGAGCAAGAATTGGGAGGGTACATTGGAAGAACATTATACTAATGGGTAATAATAATTATGAAATAGTAGCACATACACTACTTAGCATTTATTAAACACTTCTTTTTCATCACTTCTCAGGTCTTAAAAGTTTTATGTGCATAACCTCCTATAGAGATGTTAAGTAATTAGACCCAAGATACTCACTGGTTAGTTCTGGTACCAAAACTTGAATCCACATTTTTCTAGCCCCAAAGCCTGTGTATATTAACCATTATATTACTTTTTTTTTCTGGCTAACTAAAAGTGAAGAAGTTCAGGAAGAATCTGAATAATACAGGTCCCAGTAAAGGTTGGGTTCCAGGAAACTTTGATTCATGTTACTAGCCAAGATTTATTTAGAAAAAAAATTACCACATAGGCAGTTCTCTCCACAAAGAAGTGAAGGAAAGCAAGCCAAGGATGAAGGCAAACATCTAACTATTAATGGTGTGTCATGGATGCAATTCTGCTCTGTTCAGTGACAAGGAGGAACCAGAAATCCCACTAGGCACTAATTGTATGCTGTTTCCAGAAAGTGATTTTTAAACCAAAGTTTTCTCACTTGTAATATGGGGCTAGTATCTTTATGTCATAGTCTTATTTAAGAATTAAACATACATACATGCCCCTGCCCTGACACCCACCTAATTCGTTGTTCCCAAAGAGGCAAGTGTTGAGTATGATAATACCAGGACTGTGGGTGGCAGGAACCAAGAGCTCAGGACCAAGTAAACCATCAGGTTAGGAAAGGAAACACTGCTGACAGGGAAGTAGCTGAGATCCAGACAGTGAGCTGCAGATGTTTGAAACCAGTTAGAGTACACCAAGTACCTCTTTTAGGTCATCAAAGTAATAGGATTGAACCTTGGCAGCCAAGAAAGAGCCAAGAGTCACATATTTACCAATTGAGGTGGAGAGGTTCTTAAGCAAGAATTTAGAGCTCAGAACCCAACTAGCTAACAATATTTGCAAACTAGGATCAGGAATCTAGGCAAATCCAGAATATAGCTTTGTAGCAGCTGACAAAAGCAGATCTTGGGACAAAGGTCAAATTGCCACCTGTCATGACTTCTTGCACACACTTTTAGCACAGGTACTATTCAATCCCACAGTATATTGGACATTTGAGCAGCTGACCCTCAGTGGAAAGGAAATAAATAATTTGAATCTATAAGATTTCATAACAGAGGAAGGGTATCTATGTTTTGGTCTAGGGCTACTATGGGTCCCTGAAATGGGCTGTAGAGGGTCTAAACTCCCTTGGGCAACTGAAAAAGAAGCTTTCCTCTTCTTGCCATCAGACTTCCTAGCCAGATCACAATGTTATCTAGGGTTACTTTCCTATCCTAGTCCAAAAGGATCTAATAAACTGAGGGATAAAACACAAGCCCATTGGAACTATGTATTTGTTTAGTTCCTATGATTACATAAAAGGATTTTAGTCTATTTTTACAGAACCTAAGATAACTGAATGTAGTTAAACACTGAAAGTTAAACCACCAAATTAAAGGACAAGAAACTGAGGCACAGAGAGATTAGATTCCTAGGCCATCCAGTTAGATTTAGCAAAGCAGCATTTTGAACCTAACAGTCTAGCTTCAGAGATACCCACTAACTGTCATATTGTATTTCAATGTAGAGCAAAGCAAAACAAAGAACAAAATTGTTCTCCTTTCTTCTTTCCCTCCCTTTTTTCTACTTCTTAATTCTCATAAGTGCCCTCATTTGTTTATTTCCTATCAGAGTTGCTGCCTATTTTCAGGGAAATGGAGCATATTTTATGTTAATTTTTAATTTTCTCTTTAAAAAGACAATTTTTCAAAGTTATAGTAATATGTACTAGATAAACTATATATTTTAAGACATAAAAAGTGAAATGGAAAATTTTTGACAAAGTTGTTAGTATCTGTTCTGGAATAGGTTCTTTGTTTATAAAAAACAGAAATCTTCTCAAATTAGCCCAAAGAAAACTTGAGCTTTATTGTAATTTTCCAGTGAAATATCAAAAAAAAGTTTAGAAACAAACACTTAAGATATGTGGACTCAGGGCTGTTGTGACGGCTACAAGAGCAGCTTGTGGCCTTCACTCTTCCGTGGAACTGTCAACACACCTGCTCGTCCTGTGACATGATGTCAGTGAAAGTCACATCTGTCATAGGAGACCTGTGCCCTGGCATCGAAAGGTGAATGGGGTGAATTAGATCCATCTTTCAAAAATTTAAACAAAGATACAAGAGAAGTCCTGCTAATAAGTCACAGGATGGTAACAAGCTTATACAGAGCCAAAACTGAAAACAACTACCATAACAATAGGCTACTGGATTTTAATGGCATAATGTAATACAATCTCAGTTACTTGTGGTGACCTGATTTATGTTCTGTTGACTTTAAGTAAATGTGTTTATCCCCATAGTGTTTATTTTCCAAATTGATGTACAAAGAAACCTATTTGTCATCTGACAAAAATTTTGTCAGCGGGATACATTTGAAGAGGAGTACAAATTCCTTGCCAATTACCTAAAAATGTAAGACAAGTAGAATACTTCATAATTCCATGTCCTATGTTGTCAGATATAAAATATGAAACTGAATTCTACTTAATTTTTATTATCCGTACGTGATGGTAACAACCCTGTCAACATCCCTCACTCTTTCTTTTCAGATCGTAAATATGATCAAAACATAGTTCTTAAGCCAAAATGAATTCTCATTATTCAATGATTTTTCAAAATTATCTATAGTACTGGTATAATATATATGCTAATAGAGATTTATTAGGTTACCTTTAGATTAATTCAAGAGTGTAGTTCTTTTCATTTCTATGACTTCATACCCAAGAACTGAAAAATCTTCTCATGAGCAGAAGCACTAAGTCAAAGGACATGGTTTCTAAAAGGAGCCAAATCTAGCAAACCTGTCCCTGATCTTTCTGAATTTAAGGTTTTAGGCTCGCATTTAACAATGTCTATCATACTTTTGGCTAGATAAAGCCCTGCCTTCAAGGGGCTTACACTTTTATAAACCAAACCATTATGGTTCTGTACTTTTATTTTAATGCATAAGGGAATTACTGAGCATGAAAGGGATAATGTTTCTGTCTGTAATAGGATGCCTTCAGGATGCTGACTCTTGATATATTCAGCTGTGGTTATAAAGCATATTTTACTATAAGTGTAATAAAATATCCACAATTTGAAATATGACTCGGAGTGTTTGGAGAGACCATAGAAACTAAGGCTTAATCAAAGGAACTACTGAAACAATTGCTGCATTTTTTTTCTGTACCATGGGGTGCATGAAATGTACTAGCTAAAAACTTGAATTTCAGAAACAGATGAACTGTGATTTAAAGCCTTATTTGACATTTAATTTCTTTAAGATTTCATTTCTGCATTCATGAACTAGAGATAATAATGGTCTCTAACCTGCTTAAATATCTGTTACTGTGAGGATACATTTCGTAGCACATAGAAGATACACAATAAATGGTAGGTATAGATCACAGGATATAAAATATTAAATAAGAAGATAAAAAGTTAATAATAGAAAAAATAGAAAACAGGAAATAATTAAGATTATTTTTAGAGTACAAAACATGTTGGTAGTCCTAAAGTTCAAGTAAAATATTTACTTGATGTTTAAAATTGTACTCTCTTAAAAGTGCTTTAGGGCAAAGGCACATGAACTGAAAACAATTGTTAAAAATATGTCAAACCCAAAATAAAATCATATCTTCAGCCCTGCAAAGGTCCAAGGATTGAATAGCTAAGACGATGTTTCTCAAATCCAAGGTGAATCTGTACATTACAATTTCATAAATTATGTACTAACCACTGTTTAGAAAACATTATCAATTAGATATTTAGAAGAGATAAGGGAAATGTGAATTCCAGTATACAATAGGTAGAAAAGTGAGGCAATTTACTTACTCTTTGATCTTCCTCTTAAAATAATGTGTTTATAGAAATCCGAGTGCTGAGGCTGCTTCACGCCTGGAGAGCCACAGAGCATGAAGGCCAGCTACAGGAAGTGATTGGAGGTAAAGGGCTTGTTGAAACAGTCATACCCAAGGGAAGTAACTGGTTTTAAGGGGAAAGTTTTTGTACTTTTTACACTTGAATCACCTTGAACTATTTTCTGGCTGGGTAACCAGAAAAAGAAAACATCTTAAGACAGTAGCATGCAGGTGATGACCTGCTTTGATGGCACCAGCCGAGATGCAGTTCTTCTCTTGACTGCCCAGAGGCCGCTAGCATTTCTCCTTCTCATCTAAAGCACTGGGAGGTTGGACAAGAAGTAGTGGTTTCAAAGTGGCTTTACTTGACTCAAAATAAAATCTTAAGGAAAAGCCAATTAAATGACACAAAAATCAGGGTAGATACTGTTTTTGAAACCAAGTGTGAGTATGTGTGTATGTGTGCAAACACAGGGCTACTTACCTTCCCCTGCTCCACAGCACGGCTTCTCTTCCCTTCCTCCAGGCCTCAGTTCCTCGGTGCAAAAGCCTAGAACAGTTTGCGGAGAACAGTTTGCAAACACTGCACCAGATGACCTTTATTGTTCTTCTGAGCACTGTTGATGACCTTCCTGAAGAATTTAAATAAGCCACTTATAAAAAAAAAACATAAATAGGCATTAACATATTTAAAACTCAAAACATTTAAAATAAAAAGGGAAATACCTTTTTATCTTGCCATTATGGCAAAAATTACCATGTGTGATCTTTCAAAAGCTCAGACACAGAAGCTCTCATTTACTGTTCGTGGGAATGTAAATGCATCTAACCTTTTTGGGAACATATACAATAATATATGCCAAAAGCTTTTAAGGCATGTATCTTTTGACTGCAAAATTCCTCCTCTAGTAATTTAACTCAACAAAGTAGAAGGGAGAGAATGACATACAATTTGCTTAACTGAGTTATTTATAATGAGGAAAAGTGGAAACAACCTTAGTCATAACATTATCACTGAGCGAAGGCTCAGAGCATCCTGACTGGTTATCAGATGGCCACTCTCAACAATGTTTCCTGCGCTGTTTCCCTTTGCATCCCAACTCCCTGTAAACAGGAACTTCTCCATTTTGTTAACACAGGAGATTTACCTGGGAAGTTTCTTAACACTATTTTGTACTGGGACCCCACCCCAGGCCTATTAAATAAAAATCTGTGAATCTGTTGGGTGAAGGCAGGTGTTTTAAGAAGCCATGGATTGACAATGTGGATGAACAAAGTGAAGAGAGGAAAACAGATGCCAAATGACATAGATGATTGTTTTTTGTTAACCCTCCCTGCTGCCAAAACCTGTGCCCTTCAGTATCATCAGGACCAAATCTGCAGAGTGGTGGTGAAAGGGAGTGAAATTCAAATGTGGTTTATCTAGCTAGTGTTTCGGAGATTGAAGGGTTTACTTTAACTTAATTTCCAGTGAAAGGATTATACTTCAAAGGACTCAGAGCCAAATTTAAAAGCCCAAACAATCAAATGACTGCATGTGTACTTTGTTTGTAAATCAAAGGCAGGCAGGTTGAGGGGACCCTTGCCAGTGAAGTCTGGCCTTCTAAGAAGGGTTGAGTGGAAGTAAAACAATCATATGATTTTTTTTTCTGGAAATAATCACCACATAACTAATTTTCGTCAGACTGATTAAAATTTCAAGGTCTCTTAATATTTATCAGATTATTTGGAAAGCTAAAATATATCTTGGTAATTCCAATTTAATTACAAATTATGAAGCAAACTGGATGCATCACTATATCTCGAGCTGTGAAATTTTCAACACCATTGCATTCTTTTTAATAGGTTTGAAACTTGGGTGTTGGCTGTCACTTCAGTTTATGTTTGCTTTGGCCTCTCTTCAAACACTAAGGCTTTGTGAACTGTCTAGAGTGTTGTGTTATTTTTAATGGAAAAATCTGTTTGATTTGCAAGGTTAAGAAGAATTTAAAATGTTAGGCTTGATACCCATAACAATATGATATCCTTTAAATCTATTCAAACCAGTTATTTGTTTTTATTTTTAATATACTCCTAAAAAGTAAGGGATAGTTTACAATAAAACCACACACACACACACACACACAATTATCAATGTTATTATTTTAATTACTCAACTACAGTCTACAACTCACAAACTTATTTTATGTTTTCCTATTCTTTCGTTTGTCATTTTTAAAACATATACATTCAACTTATAAACCTTCTATTTTCCATAATTTCATAAATTTAGGGTGTCCTTATTAACAAAGAACTGCATCTAAAATATATATGTTCTTTTCTTGGATTACCATGGAAATGAAAACCTTACCTCCTTCCTTCCCCACCCTCCCTTTAGTCTGTTTGGTCTGTTGAAACAAAATACCCCAGACTGGGTGGCTTACAAACAACAGAAATTTATTTCTCACAATTTGGGAGGGCAGGAAGTCTGAGATCAAGGTGCTGGCAGATTCTGTGTCTGGTTCATAGAAAGCTGTCTTTTCGCCTTGTCCTCATATGGTTAAAAGGGCAGAGAATCTCTCTGTGACCTCTTTTCTAAGGGCACTAATGATCTATTGCTCTCACAACCTAATCACCTCCCAAAGGCCCCACTTTCTCACACCATCACCCTGGGGATTAGGTTCTAACATATAAATGTGGGAGACACAAACATTCAGTCTGTGACATCCTCTTATTTTAAGTTTTATATCCATGAAATGTTGCATTTAGTCTATGTACAAGTAACACATCTAACCTTCCAAAAATTTGCAAGGAAATTCAGAAATTGTTTTACTGAAAGGGCTCCTGAGCTCTTTTTTTTTTTTTTTACATTTTATTTACTTATTTTTAGAGAGGGGAAGGAAGAGAGAATAAGAAGGAGAGAAACATCAATGTGTAGTTGCCTCTCACACTTCCCCCACTGAGGACCTGGTCCGCAACCCAGGCATGTGCCCTGCCTGGGAACCAAACCTTTCGGTTCGCAGGCTGGTGTTCAATCCACCGAGCCATACCAGCCAGGGCTGCTCCTGAGCTCCTCATGCAGACTAGATTTGTGCATTCCCTTCACCGAGAATGAGTCTTAGAAATCACTAATAAGATTTTAATGCAGAATACATTCTTTTCAATGAAAAAAATTGTTTGGGTCTATGGTCAATGATTTAAAAAAACAAACATGTTTTTCATTCATTTATAAATAACCTGCCCATGTTTCCAATTAATGTACTGATTTTGGCCCATAGTTGTACATGTTACAGTTGTTATTAACCAGGGTTAAATTAAATGAAGAGTTTTATTTTCACTTTCTGAAGGACCTTCATGAATCATCCTGATTCTCCTTTAAAATCAGCAGGAGTGAAATCAGCTACCCTGACACTGTATTTCTCTTGCCTTAGTCTGAGACTTTGGTCTTTCTAGTCTTATGCTGAGAAAAAGGTATTCTCCTTCTTTACTATAATTTTTCTCTTTACAAGTAGTCTGAGAAATGTTATTTCCAGCTGCTTATAGGAATCCTCTCTTCAGAGTTGAATCAGATCCTCCAAATTACCCTATGGAACTCAATTGTCCACATTTTATTATTTTAAATGTGTCATATGCCCTTCAATAGGTAGAATAAGTGCCAACCTGTTCCTTGTTTATGACAATATTTTATGAAGATGGGAAAAGGCCAAGAAGACTATCCTGAATCACCAGAAATTTTCTGCAGATTTATCAGAATTAGAACCTCTAACTCTTTCTAAGCCTAGAAAATCTTGGATTAAGCAACTATAAAAAAAATCTTGACCTCTATTTATTTATCTATTTATTTATTTTATAAATAAATTCCATGGTCATCAAAAGGTCTAGATTGTGGGAAAATGACAAAGTCTGTGAGTGAAATGGCAAAAAAAGAAAAAATCAGCTAGTCCATCTTAACAAAAATTATCCAAGACAAACTAAAGTGATCAGAATAATTTGAGCCTCAACCAAGAATGTTGGGGCTTTTTAGAAGAATAATTTTATGGGTCTCTAAGATGATTTTGGTTTATAACTGTATTTTTTATGAATAATTCTATGCTTTAAAAACAAACAGCTGTACAAACTAAAGTTGTCTAAATACTTGATTTCTTTCTGTATTTCTTTATTTTAGTGCTAGTTTTAATCTACTGCATCCCTTTATTTGTTTTAAACTTAGTCTCGTGAGGTCAGTGAAATAAACACCAAAATGTGTTTTCCATTTCTTCCAACTACAATCTTCATTGTTTTCCTCCTTACATTTTAATTTTACTTTTAGCCCTCAGAAAAGGAATAATAATGCTAGATGGCACAAGTTGGATGCCATTTTCTGCCTCTTTATCTAAAGTCAGGTGGTTGACTGCAAAGTCATTCATGCCAAAAAAGAAAAGGAGTCCCATAGATGGGGCAGCCCCAGACAAGTTCATAAAGCCGATGAAGAGGGCCTTGATTCTCTCCTACTTTTTATAATAACACCTCTTTCTTCCTTAGCCTCTTCTAGGCCCATTCCTGTAAATAATTATTTTGGGGGGAATTCTAAAGTATTCACTTAAAGTGCTGATAATTAAGATGCTAGCTATTACTCAATGTGGCTTGTTAATACAGTCCATTCAGTCTCCATTACCTTAGACTTCTGGTTTGGTGCCTGAATCACTGGGGAGTGGTCCAAGGCACACCCACACAGTGGGTCCTCAGAGAGGTAAACTGTGAAGGGGAGCAGACCTGCATCCCCCAATTATGAACCACAGGTCACTTCCTTCACAGAGCCCATGCTGCAGAAAAGCAATCTATAAATGAAAACTTTCCACCACGAGTGAAAGGTGCTGGAAATTCTGAGCTTCCTATACTTTATGGGTTTCTCCATAGTGATTAAATAGCTGTTAAACCTTTTAGTCTGTTGTCTAGATAGTACAGTGGGGAAGTTTTGGTGATGAAAACTAGATGGACTTGAAGAGCATATTCACTATAAAATTATAGTAGTTCTAATTTACATAATTAATATGACATAAATGATCAGTTATCTCATTGCATACATCTATAGTAATCATTTTTATTCTCATAGAAGTTGAATTACTATAGTCTAAAGTGCAGTACTAGCTAAGTCTTGTCACCTGACATTTTAGAATTAAAATGTTAATTATCAGTATTTAATACTGAAAGATTACTAAGGATGAAGTAGCATTAGTGTGAGATGATTAAAAACTCTTGGCCAGTTTTACTATGATGCCAAAATATAATCGCATAGCTTAGATAATTTTCTTTTCTGCTTTTACAGATGTGTAGCAATGGAATTAAACTGATAAATAAATGAGTTATGAACCTGACATATAAGTGTTACTCAGAGCTATCGCTGTTGCTATGAGGAAATGTCCAGACCTAACATATACCATAAAGACAAGCAGAATCCCAGACTTCAGTCCTGGCATAAAGCCAACAGTTTGTCTAATCCGTGTTGGGGAAAAGCACCTTAAAACCCAGCAATGGGCAGAGCTGGTCCAGAATATGCAATAGGCTACATCTATAAGAAGTCATCCAATCCAAGAAAGGGGGGAAAATGGGTACAACCTACATTTCTTGGACCTGATAGGAATTCAGTTGCTAAAGAACCAAAAGGGCTGCATGATGCAGACTCATCTAATCTTTGGTTGCAGAGCATAATCTCCACAGTGGGTGATAGGGAGACCCTACAGCCGTCAGGGGAGACTTCAAATGATTCTGAATGACTTCCGAATTAATTCTGTCCTGGTAGCAGGCCCCTTCATTATCTATGGCCACATTGTGTGGTAGGCAGAGGGGGGGGCCTCAATAAGTATCAGAGGGAGATGTGCTTGGTGAATGGAGGGAGACAGTGGTATAATGTTCTGCTTAAAAAGCTTGGAGATGAACTTCCTAGGTTCAATTACTGGCACTATTCCTTAGCTGGTTTGAGGATTTTAGGCAAATTAGTTTGTCTGTTAAAAGCTTCAGTTTTCATCTTGCATAATGGGGGTACTAACAGCATAAATCTTACAAGTTCTTTTTTATTGCAATTTTTCCACTACTGTTTATCTTCCTTATAGCCCCTCCCCACCACAATCACCACACTGTTGTCTATGTCTATGAATTCCTTTCTTTTTGGCTTGATACTGCCACTCCCTAACCACCTTCCCCCAAACTGTCAGTATGCTATCTATGAGCCTGTCTCTGTTTTGCTTGTTAGTTCAGTTTGTTCATTAGATTCACATATGAGTGAAATCATAACATATTTGTCTTTCTTTGACTGGCTTATTTCATTTAGCATAATGTTCTCAAGGTTCATCCATACTGTCACAAAGGATAAAATTTTCTTCTTTTTTATGGCTGAGTAGTATTCCATTGTATAAGTATCCCATAGTTGTTTTAGCCACTCATCTACTGATGGACACTGGGCTGCTTCCATATCTTGGCAATTGTTAATAAGGCTGCAATGAACATAGGGGTGCGTATGTTCTTTCAAATTAGTGTTTTGGGTTTCTTTGGGTATATTGCCAGAAGTGGAATCAATGGGTCAAAAGGCAGATTCTTTTTTGATTTTAATCTCCATACTGCTTTCCACAGTGGTTGTACCAATCTGTGGGTGTATTCCCACCCACAGTGCAAAAGAGTTCCCCTTTTTCCATGTCTTCACCAGCACTTGTTTTTTGATTTATTGATGATAGCCATTCTGACCAGTGTGAGGTGATATCTCACTGTTTTAATTTGCATTTCTCTGATGATTAGTGATGCTGAGCATCTTTTCATGTCTATTGGCCATCTGTATGTCCCCTTTGGAGAAGTATCTATTCAGGTCCTTTACTCATTTTTTTTTCTGGAAAAAGCTTGATAATTTTGTTGCTGTTGTTGTTGTTCAATTACAGTTTTCCCAATTTTTCCCCGCTTGCTCTCCCCTGCCCCACCCACACACCCCCTCCCCCACTTCCTCAGTCAATTCCCACCCTGTTGTCCATGTTCATGAGTCCTTTATACATGTTCCTTGACTAGACACTTCCCCTTCTTTCCCCCATTATCCCTCTTTCCCCTCCCCTCTGGTCACTGTCAGTTTGTTCCTTATTTCCATGTCTCTGGTTCTATTTTGCTCATTTGTTTGTTTTGTTCATTAGGTTCCGCTTATCGGTGAGATCATATGGTATTTGTCTTTCACTGCCTGGCTTATTTCACTTATCATAATACTCTCCAGCTCCATCCATGCTGTCGCAAAGGGTAGTAGTTTTTCTTTCTTCTGTGTAATATTCCATTGTGTAAATGTACCACAGTTTTTTTGATCCACTCATTTACTGATGGGCACTTAGGCTGTTTCTAGCACTTGGCTATTGTAAAAAATGCTGCTATGAACATTGGGGTACAATAGGTTCTTTTGAATTGGTGTTTCAGGATCCTTAAGGTATAATCCCAGCACTGGGATCACTGAATCAAAAGACAGTTCCATCCTTAGGTTTTTTAGGAAATTCCATACTGTTTTCCACAGTGGCTACACCAGTCTGCATTCCCACCAACAGTGTACTAGGGTCCCTTTTTCTCTACAACCTCACCAGCACTTGTTGTTTGTTGATTTGTTAATGATGGCCATTCTGACTGGTGTGAAGTGTTATTATGGTTTTAATTTGCATCTCTCTGATGGTTAGTGATCATGACCATTCTTTCATATGCCTATGGACCCTCTCTATGTCCTCCTGAGAGAAGTGTCTTTTCAGTTCCTTTGCACATTTTATAATTGGATTGTTTGTCTTTCTGGTGTTGAGTTGAATGAGTTCTTTATATATTTTGGAGATCAACTTAAATATAAGTCTTGACACCATAAAAGCCCTAGGGAAAAACATAGGCAGTATAATGTCAGATATCCCACTCAGCAATATCTTTGCCAATATACCTCCTAGGGCAAGGGATATAAAGTAAATAATAAACAAATGTGACTACATGAAATTAAAAAGCTTCTGTATGGCTAAAGAAACCATGAACAAAATGAAAAGGGAACCAACTGTATGGGAATATATATTTGCCAATGATGCCTTGGACAAAGGTTTGATATTTGACCATTTTTTAATTGGATTGTTTGTTTTTTTGATGTTGAACTTTACAAGCTCTTTATACACTTTGTATATTAACCCCTCATCAGATGTATCAGTGAAAACATTATACCATTCCATGGATTGTTTTTTTATTTTTTTGATGGTTTCCTTTGCTATGCAAAATCATTTTAGTTTGATGTAGTCCCAGTTGTTTATTTTTACTTTTGTGTCCCTTGAGTTAGGAGTTATATTAGATAAAATATTGCTGTGAGCAATGTCAAAGAGTTTACTGCCTATGTTTTCTCTGAGGATTTTTATGGTTTGAGGTATAACATTAAGTATTTAATCCATTTTGAATTTATTCTTATGTGCCATGTTACCTAATATCAAACTATACTATGAGGACATAGTAATCAAATAAGCATGGTAGTGCCATAAAAACAGACATATAAATCAATAAAACAGAATAGAGAGTCCAGAAATAAACCCACACCTCTATAATCAATTAATATTTGACAGAAGGAGCAAGCACATACAATGGGCTAAAGATAGTTTATTCAATAAATGTTATTGGGAAAATTGGACAGAAAAATGCAGAAAAAGAAACCAGACAAAGTCATTTTGAGAATTAAATAAGTATATATATATGGGGGGGCATTTACTCACTGCTAGGCAGCTCTTTGTATGTTAAATTCTCAAGCTTCTGGAATTCTTTAAGTGAAAGAAATCACTGCCAGTAAATATATTGGAAATCTTATAATCTACCACTTCTTTTCTCTCCACATAGTTATGTAGCCTCTATAATAAAAAGAAATGGCATGGGTAAACAGGGATAGTTAGATTGTAATTGGCCCAATTATTCTTAAGCATAAAGTTAGTAAGTTTGAATAAATGGCTTGTGAAGAGAAAAAAACTGTTTAAAATGCTACTCTATCCCTGGCAGTTGTGACTCAGTTGATACTGAGGGTTCAATTCCCTGTCAGGGAACATGCCTGGGTTGCAGGTTTGGTTCCCACAAAAAGCAATCAATCGACATTTCTCTCTCACATCAATCATTCTCTTCCTCTCTTTCTTCTTCTCTTCTTCTCTCTCTAAAATCAATAAAAGAAAACATTTTATATGCTACTCTAAGGTAAGACTAACAATTGTCAATTTGGTGTTGGCACATAAGTAGTTGCATAATTTTTTGAGTAATCTGAAATAGAGAAGATGAAAAATGTGGGCAGAATAAGAATATGAAACTGGGTAGGAGGGGCACTTCTTGAAGCAATGTGATTATCTGGATGGGTTTCAGCTCTAAAACCTGAAAATCCTTGTAATTTAGGTAAATTTACTTTCTGGCACTCTTGAACTCCTTACTTGGTAAGGCCAAAGCAATAACTGCAGGAAGAATCATTTTGAGCCCAGATGCTCCTATCAGTTTGGTGGGGAAACCTGGAGCACGTTTTACTTCTTACAAACTTCTGGGGTTGCATTCAACCATGGATGGTGATGACGCTGTCATGATTGATGAGCTAGGTTTGCTGGGCAAAGAAGAGCAGGTGCCTACAAATATATCAGGAAAATGGCTTCCTCCATATCCTTCAAATGGTTCTCCTCTTATTTTTGAGGTACTGGTTACTTGGAATAAAATATTTAAGATATCTATCCTTATAAGAACTCATCTAGAAAACTGGAATGATTACCATACATGTCTTCCTTGATCATGAGAATGATTAAAATAACAAGGGCACCAAGCACAGAGCTTGGTGAATATTAGTTGCTCAGCTCTGTTAGGTCCATGAAACCACCCATGGGAGTATGCAGATTCACAAAGAGCTTCCAAATATGAGCAACCGTTGGCTAGCTCTGACAATGGTCCACTGAAGACTTAGTTCTGTGCCCAAGAGGAAGTCAGTGTATAGGTAATAACAGTGCGGGGGATGTGCCGTGGCAGTATTCTTTCCTTTACAAACATGTCACTAGATGGCAAGAAAATACTGTAAACAGCACCTGAATAGGATGCCACATCACTTAACATGGCATTCATTTGTCTTTTCAGAATGACCAGAAAAACCCTTTAGTGACAATGATGAATTATAATGAATCAGGTAACATGACAATAGAAAATTTATTTACCAGAATGACTCTGAGAATGCATGCAAACAGGAAGGTTTAGCAAATAGTTAGACCACTGCCCCAATCCCTTGACATGTTCCAATGGGAGTAGATGGTCATGAACTGTCTGCTGGAGGGAGGGGCCTGATTCAGTGCACTAGACACAGCAGTGAGGAGAATCATGGGAGAATGTGGAGAACAGAATTGCTCAGCCCATTGGACAAACATGATTTGAGGAAAAGGTAAGTAGGGGAGCAGGCAGTTTCGCAAAAGGGGAGAAAGTGGCAGAACATGTCTGCGGGCTGAGAAAGAAAACACTGTATTTTAATACCTCTCTACCCACAAGCCCCTAAGAAGAACAAAGGGAGAATATTTGGCCAAATGCAGTCATTCCAAATTCTCTGTCATTCCCCAGGATGTCCTGGTCCTCTCTCTGGAATATTTTTCCTCCCTTACCATCCCTGGCACATTTCTATTCATCCTCTTTGATTCACTGACCGTTTGAAACCTCTATGAACCACACTACTCTCTGGTATGTTTGGCTGTTCCCTCTTCTGTACTGTGTGTGCCTTCATCAGGCATCAACGTAATGTACAACTATGTCTGAATGTCTCCCTGAATGAACCATGAGGGCCTAGGGCAGAGATGGAAACTTATTCATGTTTATACCCTCTCCCTTCACCAGCACCATACCTGACACTAGTGATTAATGCAGTGCTCCACATGGAATTATTGAAAAATGAGAGATTATTTTTTAAAGAAATAGTCCATGCTATTTAATGATTACCAAACTCATTTAATTCACTAAATCTTTTCCAATTTGAATTGTAACAGGTGATGTGGCTTTTGTTTTCTCTCTCTCTCTTACCCACTCTGCCTCACCCCCGCAACACCTTTTTTCTTAGCCTTTTGGAAGAACTTCTTTGGAGAGAAGAAAAGCTGTTTTTTCCTTCCCATCTTCCTTCCTTCCTTGCACCTTTCCTCCCTCCCTCCCTTCCTTTATTCCTTCCTGTCTTCCTGCTAGTCTTCTT
The DNA here is from genome assembly GCA_028533065.1 of Trachops cirrhosus. Classification (NCBI taxonomy): domain Eukaryota; kingdom Metazoa; phylum Chordata; class Mammalia; order Chiroptera; family Phyllostomidae; genus Trachops; species Trachops cirrhosus. Next base: position 130,667,774 of record CM052541.1, on the reverse strand, counting down.
TCCTTCTTTCTTTCCTTCCTTCTATCCTCTTTTTAAAATTCGAACAATATTTCAGTTTTTACAATGTGCCAGGCAGTGTGCTAGGCATAGAAAATGGAGGTATGAGAGACAGTATCCTTGCCTTAAGGAAGAGAATATTTTAGTTAAAAAAAAAAGTAAGCACAGAAATTAGATTTCTCTGCTCAAGGTAAGCTATAATCAGCTGTTTGAGTACATAGGAGTGCCACAGAGAGAATCAAGGGAAAACATCCTAGAGGGGGTGATGATTGAATTTTGAGAAAAAAAGTAAAAGTTGGCAGGCAACCAAAGGATGATAAAGATAACATAGCTATCATTAACACCACTTACAAGGCAAGGAGGGAAAAGAGAGCATATCTCACTGAGAAAAATGAAAAGATTTGCGGTATGACAATAGTGAAAGTACAAGCTGCACATGGAGAAGGATAAAGAGGAAGAGAAGGGCAGGAGACACATTCTAAAGGACCTTTTGTAGTAGCAGATCCATCTGCCAGTCATCCTGAAGGTTTGAGGGAGTCAAAGATTTTAAGCAGGGAGATGTATGATGACATCTGAATTATAAAAGAGCACGTTGACATTGGATGAGTATGAAATGGCAACATGGGAGATGAGAGGCAGGGAAAGCAGTAGGGAGGTGGTTTTCAATAATACAGGTAAGAAAATCAGGATCGTCTGGATGAAGCAACACTATAAGGAACAGGAAGTGTTTTAGGGAGTCATTCAAATGTATGTCCAGCAAGCTGATGTATTCAGTAGAGTTATTAAAAGAACTAAAAATAGTAAAGCTGTTTTTAGTAAAGCTGAGTAGCTCAGTTGGTTAGAATGCAGTCCCCATACACCAAGGTTGTGGATTCGATCTCTGGTCAGGGCACACAGAAGAAGTAATCAATGAATGCATACATAAGTGGAACAACAAATCGATGTTCCTCTCTCTCTCTAAAAAAATCACTAAATAAAAAGTATAAAAATATTAAAACTAGAGACATTAAAACTGTTCTACAAGGGAAGAGAAAATACTAATAGTAAATAGGAAGGAGGAGATTTTTGCAATTACCAAAAATAAAATGATAAAAAGAAGGGAATTGTCAAGAGCATCAAATACAACTGAAAGCTCTAGAAAATGTCCTTTGGGATTCATAGCGATCTCTTCCGGCACCCTGGTAACCATGTTATGTCTTCAGATTTCAGAGATCATGGTCAAGTGGAAACTGAGGTTTTCTTATTTTCAGACTCTGTTTCAAAGTTCCATAATCCTCATTGAATGAAGGATAAACTTTTTAAAATGTCATCTTATGGCTCCATGCTAAGAAGGGAGCTAGGGAGCTCATTTATTTTCTCCTGCTTTCAGACATTCTTACCTTTATATTTTTTCCATCAAATTTGCAGCATGCAACCTTTTGGGTCTACAAATTAGTATCTTCATTGATTCTGTTTCCTTTCCCTCTATGAAAGTTAGTCCAAATCTCATTGATTCTTAAGACCCCCTTCCCTTCCCCTAGTCTACAGCTGTTATCATATTTCTGCCCAGGTGTGTCAAGCTTTTTGTGGCAATGGGTAGGACATACCCAAATAAAATAGAGCACCCATTTTTATTCCTAATTACACTGCAGTTTGCTTGCTACAGCCTCCTAGCTGGTTTCATATATCTTTAGTCTTGTCCTTTCATTCAGTCCTACACAAAGAGTGTGAGTCATCCCCTGCAAGTTGTTTTGATCATCTCTCTCCTTCTCTGAACCCTGCAGGATCTCTGAGTTTCTGCTTACGTCAAATCAAAAGTGATCATGAGTCACTCTTTATCTAACTGTCCTCCACTTTCATCATAGCCTGATTGTTCTCTCTGCTTAATTCAAGCTGCTTGGCTCCTCATTCAGAGCACATACACGCTGTCTCTCTCCTCCAGGGCATTCGCAGAGCCTTCCGCCCACCTGGCATATTTCCGCTCCTCTGTGCTCTGCCAGTCCCTTGCTGCTGGCTTCAGAGCCTAGCACAGTCCTCTCCTCTCTAAAAGGCTTTCCTGCTTTGCACACATTCGTCTCAGTTATTTCAGCAAATCTCTCCTCACTTACTACCTTACTTCCTCTTTACGTGCTACCACTGAGTAATTTTATTCATTCATGATTCATTTTTTATGTATGCATTGCTGTTGTAAAATACTGGAGATAAAGCTGTGAACATGTAAGCCATACTCTACACCACAGGGGCTTTCCCTCTAGTGTAGGAGACAAATATGAAAACATTATCAAGAAACAGTAATGATTATTAAGAAGGAAAGGATGCAAAGAGGTTTATACAAGGCACCTGATTTAGTTGAGCAGAGATCATCCTGAGGAGGGTGAGTAGGATTTCATCTGTTGAAGAGTTGGCGGACACAGTTCTAGACTGGTGAACAGCAGATGCAAAGTCCCTGATGCAGGAATAGGTTTGTAATACCCAAGGAATTGTAAGAAGGCTGGGTGATTGCAATACAAGCAGTGGGAGAGCTCCACACTGGGGCATGCCTCATACTGTGCTGCCATGTGCGCACAGGCCCCACATCTCAAACAGTTTCAAAGTTTGCCTAACACTTTCAGCAGCCAGATCAGTGCTTTTCAAACTTCCCTGATGATAAGAATCACCTGGGATACTTGCTGATTTCAGCTTCCCAAGTTCTTGGACATTTCATTCCATGAGACTATGATAGGGCCCTGGAATTTGTATGTTTATTTTTTGCTTTTTTAAAGATTTTATTTATTTATTTTTAGAGAGGGGGAAGGGAAAGAGAGAGGGAGAGAAACATCAATGTGTGGTTGCCTCTCACACATCCCCTACTGGAGACCTGGCCCAGGCCCACAACCCAGGCATGTGCCCTGACTGGAAATCGAACCAGCAACCATTTGGTTGCCGGCATGCAATCCACTGAGCCACACCAGCCAGAGCTGGAATTTGTACTTTTAAAACTTTAAACACTCCAGGTGTTTTTTACCATCAGGGTTGTTTGAGATTTATTGATTTCTACAATGTTTGGATAACTCTGGAATGATACAAAGAACAGGAAGTGAACAAATGGCAAACTGTAACATAATAGTATTTCGCCAATCTCCACATGGTTTATCTTTGTTAAAATCAAACATTACTGGTCGTTGTGCATGTTAACCTGTCTTTGGATGTTGATTACATAAATCTATTCTTACTCCCCAATTTAATCATAGACCAGTGAATTCCAGCCCTGACTTCTCGTCAGAATGCCCTCTCCACCCCAAGATTCTGGGGTGTAGCCTGGCATCTGTTGCCTTTAAAAGTTTCCCTGCCGATCCTGATCCTAGTCGGGGTTGTCAGGCTCTGCTTTTGGATGTTTGTGAAAGCAGGCGGTATGTTTTCCTTCCTTTGCTTCTTCTTTAGTGTTTACTATCAGTTCTTCAGATAGTGTAGGTTCAGGAATCTGGCTGAGCAACAGATCCATCCTCATTTGCTACTGTTGTGTAAAATGC
>CM052541.1:130643186-130663789 GCA_028533065.1 Trachops cirrhosus | reverse complement strand
CCTTTAAAAGTTTCCCTGCCGATCCTGATCCTAGTCGGGGTTGTCAGGCTCTGCTTTTGGATGTTTGTGAAAGCAGGCGGTATGTTTTCCTTCCTTTGCTTCTTCTTTAGTGTTTACTATCAGTTCTTCAGATAGTGTAGGTTCAGGAATCTGGCTGAGCAACAGATCCATCCTCATTTGCTACTGTTGTGTAAAATGCATGTGATCAATTACTATCCATCCCTCTGTATTCTAATTGAAGACTGGCCCCAGAAACACAAGTGCATTAATTGTTCTGTCACTGATAGAAGCCATGTGCCACCCAATGGCAGTGACCTGAATACCTAAGCTTCTGATTCTTTACTGAGGAATCATTTACAAGATTGCCTGTCTCAACCATGTTTTTGTTATTTCTTAAGGCAAGGGATTATTTTAGTTCCTATACTAAAAATTACAAGATGTTAATAGTTCATGATAAAGCCTTGACAAAAAGATAAGATACATGAAGTAGAATGAGGGACAAAGAAATAAATCATCTGTCAGTTCATGGCTGGGAGTGATCCTATTAATTGTAGCAAGTTGCGGAGTTAGGATGGTAGGACTTAGTACTGGAGTCAATTAACTGTAGTCAGCAGAATAAAATGCCCAGTCAACAGAAAGACACGGTATTCTCAAGTGCAGGCAGTAGTCACAAAGACCAAGCAAGTGACAGCAATTGGGGTTAACAAATGAGCAGAGAAAAGTCATAGGAAACTATGGGGCTGGGGCTGGTGATGCTCAGACGTCCTTGGGTACAAAGAGACAGTTGATACTGGGAATAACTTGGATCACATGGAAGGGCCTTATCCATTGGGCTGGACAACAAAGGAAAACATGATGCTATTCCAAAATGGTTTGGAACACTAGTCAGGTTGTAATAGGTAATCCAAAGAATGGCTGGCCAGGAAATAGGACAAGTCCATGTTAGCATAATTGAGATCCACTCAGCAGGGAGCAGATCAGAATCCCAAAATCCCAAAATTAAGATGTATTTTGGCTATTATATATATGTATAATATGTATATATATGTATATATATATACATGAAGATACATGAAGTAGCCCTGGCTGGTGTAGCTTAGTGGATTAAGCGCGGGCCTGTGAACCAAGAGATCACGGTTCGATTCCCAGTCAGGGCACATGCCTGGGTTGCAGGCCAGTCCCCAGCAGGGAATGCACAGGAAGCAACCATACATTGATATTTCTCTCCCTCTCTCCTTCCCTTCCCCTCTAAAGATAAATAAATAAAATTAAAAAAAAAATAAAAAAAACATTTAAAAAAATAAAAAAAAGATACATGAAGTAGAATGGGAGACAAAGAAATAAATCATCTGTCAGTTCATGGCTGGTCCTATTAATTGTAGCAAGTTGGGGGTTAGGATGGTAGGACTTAGTACTGGAGTCACTTAGTATTGGAGTCAATTAACAGTAGTCAGCAGAAAATATATTGTGGAAAATACACACACACACACACACACACACACACACACACACACACACACACACATATATATGGCAACTATAACTTGATGTTGGTCCCAGTGTTTTGGACTTGAGTGCCCTAAATTCCTCTTGCTCAGATTAAAATTACGTATTAAGACAGAGTGTGGAGTTTAGAGCATAAATCTGATGGTCAGGTGTCTCTAGCTATGGAAAAGAAAACATGTAGGCAAAATTGGGAAGAATGGTTGCAAAGAGATAGGTTGAGTGCTTGAAATCTTGTCTGCTATCTTGCAACTTTCCAATTGTGATTTTCCATTGTCTTCCAGAAGGTATCACCTTCTTTAGTCAGGAATAGTGATTTACCATTCCTCATACAAGGATGGAACCCCCAAAATCAAAATTATCTTTTGGAGGGTGGGCCCTTTGCAATACAGGCTTCCTCTGCTAGGTGAGTGTTCTAGGAACCCACCTGTATCAGTGTAGCAGCTGGTGTCATTGTGAACTTTTTTGAAGACTCTTTCAATGCATTTACCCACTTCATGATGAGTGATTTATGAGCATACCTGCCCACACTGCACTGAGTATTCAGCAGTTTTTGACCAAAAACTGCATGACTTCCTTGCTCTACCTCCCTATTCACCTGATCTCACCTGAGCAGCTTTTTCTTGTTTCCCTGGATGAAAAAAGTCCTCAAAGGGAAACGTTTGGCCGGTGTGGAAGAGGTGAAACAATAAAACAGCAGAAGCACTAAAAGGCATCAAAATTGACAAGTCCGAAAACTGTTTGAGGAGTGGAAAAAAATGTCTCACTTGGTGTATTGCATCAAATGCAGAGTACTTTGAAGGTGTCTGCAGTTTAAACATTTGAGAATAAATACACAATTTTTGGTAAATAAATTCCAGGTGTTTTGAGGTCCTCCCCTCAAATATGCTTTGTATTCTCCCACTTTGAGGCTTTTGATCAAGGTGTACTCTATACTTACAATGTCCTTCTTATCTTCACAAGTTTAAATTTTAGTCCTCTAGAAAATTCTTTCTTTTTTTGCCAATTGCCACACCAGTTTTCTATTGGTTTTCTACTACTTTTAATGACATAATGCAACCCTGAAAATTTGTTTAAAAACCTAAGAAACTAGAAGTCAAATAAAAAGCTCAATTATTTTATTCCCATTGTGCTAAAAATACTTTAAATGGTAACATCTAAATATGTATCTCACTCTTTAGTAAGAGGTGGTCTTTGATAATATTCTCTAAGCATTTACTCTTTTACTTAACTGTAGGACACATGGTCTATTCTCTTACTTTCATATGACAATTACATAAATTACCAAATTATAATATGAAAAATTTTTAAAGATTGTATTTATTTTTATAGAGGAGAGGGGAGGGAGAGAAACGTCAATGTGTGTCCCCTACTAGGGACCTGGCCCAGAACCCAGGCATGTGCCCTGATTGTGAATTGAACTGGCCACCCTTTGGTTCACAGGCCAGCACTCAGTCCACTGAGCCACAACAGCTAGGGCTAATTTGAAATTTTTGTCTCACCTGATAATACCTTTTCTCCAATTTTATTAAATGTGAGATACATAAATCTTAATTTTAGTTTCTGTACTGTTATTAATCTTTACCACCTTTCATGAAATAATATGGCAAAAATGCAATTGAATATCATGATAATTGCACTGAGAGGCATTGCTATACAAAGATGTAACACTGTTGAATTGGACCATTGTCTAGCATGTGATATCTGCAAATAATAATTTTTACCCTTCATCAGAAAATCTGAATTCATTCATGATGCTATAGGAGTGACAATGTATAATGTATAAAAAAGAGCAGATCACACAGGAAATCAAGACCTTTCTTTATGTATAACATATTGTTTTGATTTTTGTTTAGGACTGATATTTTGTGGTATACCCCGGCACTGTCTGACTGGTGGATAGCCATGTAGTGCTGATTTTATGTTTCAACCTTGAATACATGCATTATCTCTTTTACTGGGTTGTGAATTTCTTCTATCCATCACAACATCTAGCACAACGATTTGTGCTAAAACATCCCACGTACATTGGTATAGCCCTTAATTACTTTCTGAGTACTTTCAGGTACATGATCTCTTCTTCAGGTTATAACAGCCCAAGGGACAATACTGGGGTCTGGGTATGCTGGCTGTCTGTGGGGCCTCAGGCAGAACATATGTCTTTGCAATCACAAAGTAGAGAAAATGAAAATGTGGAAGAGGTGTCTTGCTCATATTCATGAATTAATAAGTGGAAAACTGGGACCTAAATCCAAATTTTCAAGTTCTTTTGTACAAGAGAGCTTCATTTATAATTTATTAAGTGTATGTCTGACTATATATGTATGTCGCCTATGAGTATTATAGTTAGTTAACAACTTTGTCTAATGTATTTGGTACCATGTCAGAACTATGCCTCCCATGACACTCAGGGTTCTCAGAGTTCATCCAGAAGCACAGGGACTGGCCTAGGTGTCTGCTGCCCGAGCCTTTCACTTAACAGTAGAAAGAAGAGGAAGGAATTATGACACAAACAGAGACGTAGTTTGTGGAGGAGTAAAGGAAAATAACAGTGTAAGTGTCAGTACAAGCGCAGATGTAAATTCTTACTGGGAACCAACTAAAGTTTGGAACTAAAGAAAAAAGAGTTTCAACTATAGCATTTTGTATTGAATGGTGGGAATCCAACACTGAACAAAGTAAATCGGGCAGGTAAGTAACCTAACACTTTTTGGAGGAGGGGTGTCATAAAAGCTTATTGCTATAAAAAGTTTTAAGAGTGTGTAATATGGGTCGTACATAGAGATTTTCTGTCATTCCAGTTCTTTATCTCGTAAAGAGTTTTATCTCCTCTTTGGTTTTCATGGAGTCTTTGAATAGAGAACAATAAGCTCTAACCTCATTGGGTAACTACTAAGTGATACAAGGGTCCCAGAACTGTTTGCCTTTCTGTGTATGTTGAGGACGGCCCGTGAGAACTGATGCCAAAATACGTAAGTTTTGATAGGGGACAAAAGCTCTTAGAATTTCTAAAGTTTCTTCTCATGAAAATCTGTACCTAAGTAAATACACATACTCTCTGATAAATTAATTTCCTCCAAAACCTGGACATATTCCAAGATAGATATTTTTAGCAAATATTCTATTCAGAGAGTATTTATTTTGGTTTTCCAAGTAAAGTAAATATTTTTTCTCCTGATCAAATATATGTCTTGATATATTTTGCTCCTATTGATATGTAAGTGAAAAATAACTACATTTATCTAAAGTTACAAGGGTTGGCCTTTGACACTGTGGTGACATCAGATGCAAATATTTATTGACATTTCTTCTTTCATCAGAGACTTTAGAGCAATACTGTGTTTTCGTTTTGAACTGGTATTAGTAAAGACAGAACAATAGGAAATTCTAAAATGGGAACATCCTAGCATTAGAAAATGAAATGCTTCAGTTAGGGAGGTTGAAAAATACTTACAAGACCCTACTTTTGAAGTCCAAAAGGCAAGATTTGGCTACTGAAGACCAAGTGGGAATAAATCCGATGGAATCTATGAAGTTCTTAGGAAGAATTGAAGTCTAGTGTACAGTTAGGTAATAATAACAACTTGGGAATTCCTAATTTTGTTTTTCTCTTGATAGAGAATACATTCCTCACACATCTGGCATAAAGGAAAGTTCCATTTCTGGCCTAGAAGAATGCGTGTTTTTATTTTCTTGACAATCTTTAATATGATTTTTCTCTCAATTGATACCGAGTAGAAATCATCATATATGAATATTTGGTTTACAGAACTGTGATAGTTTCTTGTGTCTTATCTCTCCTGTCTCACTGGAGACAAGTTATAAACAAAGGTTCAGTACTTTTTTCCTCATGAAAGCCTGAGGAAGCACCATTCTCTCGTTTTATTTTTTTAATTATATTTTATTGATTATGCTATCACAGTTGTCTTGATTTTTCCCCATTTCCCTCTGTCCACCCAGCACCCCTTACTCCCTCAGGGAATCCCCCCACCACTGTTCATGTCCATGGGTCATGCATATAAGTTCTTTGGCTGCTCCATTTCCTATACAGTACTTTACATCTCCATGGATATTCTTAACTACCTATTTGTACTTTTTAATCACCTTACCTCTTCACCCATTCTGCCCCACCCCCTCCCATCTGTCTACCATATGGTAACTAACTTCTTTTTTCTTGCTACTTTTAAGTCTCTCCTTATCTTTAACATTTGGCCTTTTACTTCTGATCCGTCTTGAAGTGGGCCTCTTTGCATCTATCATAAGTGGGATTCTCTGTGCTTCCTGAATTTGCATGTATACTTCCTTCAACAAATTAGGGAAGTTTTCATTCACTATTTTTTTTAGATAAATTTCCAATCTCTTGCTCTTTCTCTTCTCTGGCACCCCTATGATGTGAATGTTTGACCTCTTGAAGTTGTCCCAAAGGCTGCTAATACTATTCTCATTTTTTTGTATTCTTTTTTCTTCCTTTTGTTCTGATTGTTTGTTTTTTGTTTCCTAATGTTCCTTTTCTGGAGTTTTGATCTGTTCTTTCATTTGGGCCATGTTTCTTTGTCTCCTCATTTTGGCAGCCTCCCTGTGTTTGTTTCTAAGTATTAGGTAAAGCTGCTTTGACTCTGTGTCTTGGTAGTGTGGCCTAGTATAAGAGATATCCTGTGGGGTCCAGTGGCACAGGCTCCCCTATTGCCCAAGCTGGTACTTGAGGTGTACCCTTTGTGTGGGCTGAGTACACCTTCTTCTTTCAGTTGAGCATTGGTTGTTGTTGGTAGGTCAATGGGAGGGATTTAGTCAGGCCAGTCAGCTACAAAGACTGGCTATGACCACTGACCACCAACTTCCACCCTTGGTGGAAAATCAGCTATGCAGGGGCAGGGTGGCAGTGCTCTGATGTGGTCTGTAGCTGTCCACTAGGTGCATTGGCCTGGGGTTTCCCAAGTGGTGCAGGCCAAGGTCAGCCCCCAACTGTGTTTTGCCTAGGGCACCCTGACTGAGCTATAAAGCAACCTGAGTTAGCTGTTACTTGTGCTTGGCTTGGATATTCCAAGGCACAGCCTAGCTAGGAATCTAATCCAACTGCTGTTAGAGCTCAGAGAAGCCAGCTGTTACTTGTTTGATAGGATTTAGAAGTCAAGACCAGCCATTCTTATGGAAAAGAAGCTTGGGCTGGCCCATATATTGGGTGGGACAGAGCCTCTGGTGATTTCCAAGGCAGGTCAAACAGTGTTAACCAGGTTGTTGGAGTCTCAGATAAGCTACAAGCTTGCCAGCTCTGTGGAGGGTCATTTAAGAAAGGGCCTTCTATTCGCCTTGATGCCAGACATTTCAGTTTTTCCCAGTATGCCACGGGTGCCTTTCAAGATGCTGCCCGGGTGCTGGAGCTCAGAGGGAGTGAGTCTGAGTAGGTGAGTCTGTGTGTGGATTCTTTAAGAGGAACTGCTTGGGACTCCTGAAGTTTCTTCCACCAACTCAATCTCTGCTGGTGTTTGTAGCCAGATGTGGAGAATTATCTTCCTGGCACTGGAATCCTGGGCTGGGGGTCTTGTGTGGGTATAAGACTCCTTGCTCCCAAGATATCTCTCCTGAAATTTTATCCACATGGGTGTGGGACCAGCCCTTTTGCATCTGCACCCCTCCTATCAGTCTGGATGGATGTGGTTTCTTTAATTCCCCAGTTGTTAGACTTCCATTCAATTCAATTTCATGGTTGTCAGAATTCTATTCAGCTTGATTTCTGACATTCTTTAGTGATGGTTGTTCTATATTTTAGTTGTATTTGATGTGGGTTTGTGAAGAAGGGAGCCATGTCTGCCTACACTGCCATCTTAACCAGAAGTCCCATTGGCTCATTTTATAGGAAAGAAAGACCTCCATGTAATAGTGAGCCTATAGATACTTTGGAAATATGTGGCTAATTTTAAGAGCTTGGTTAGAATGTAAAGAAACTTTACAATCAAAACCACAGTGAACTGATAACAAAATAGTATTTGCCATAAAGTATATCAAACTATAGACATTTCACTGATGGATTATTTTTATTTTGTTCTGTTTTGTTTTTTGGTTTCTCAATGCAAATCTTGGGAGCAAACACCTGTCCTAAAATATTTAAATATTTCTAATTTGGCTTGAGATGTGATTTGGCTTGAAATAGGATATATAGTATAAAACAATAAAGGAAAGTAATCTAAACACCAATGTTGATTACAACATATTCACTGATCTTGCTGACTTGAAAATACTAATTGCTCAGTGCAGTGCATATTGTCTTCATATTAAATTTATGGACTTTTGGTGAATGAGTGGAGTTCAGCCCCAAATAGATAATCAGTGTTTACCCTGACAGCAATAGTAAGTAAAACAAGGACTACCAACTGAGTAATATTTCTTCACTATATTTCTGGGCTCTGTATCACAGCAGGTTTAAAGAAATCAAACATAAGTTCTCTATCTGGATCATCTGAAGCCAGTGTGGCATTGTACTGTTTATCACCCAACAGTCTGAATTGACTTTTGGAAAGGCCCTGTCTACTTTTCTTAGTATGTGGTTTGCCAAATTAATGTTAAATCCACATTTGCTTAATCTTTCACATGTATGGGCATTCAAATAGTCAGATCTTTGCTGGGAGACTCAGACAAATGCTTTGAAGAAACATGACAAGTGGCCCTGGGTCAGGGTATGAAAGGTGGGTGAAGCAAAGTGGTTGGGTGGGGATTTAGTTTCAGTTTGTCCCAGTTTCTTCCACGTCATTAGCCTTATTCCATATTGGCAGGATATAATAGAATATCAGAGCTGGAAATAGTCACTTTGTTGATTTTCTTGACACAAGGTCATTGCAGTATTAGCTTTTGTGTTTTAGTAATAAGCTTTCAAATTATTAAAAATTTCCAAGGAGAATAGCACTATGCTTTGTTCACATTCCCTTTCAGTTTTGACTCATCCTACATCAAGAATTTTTTCCTTGAAAAACTTGAAAAACAAATGTCAAAAATGATAGATAAAAGGAAAAAAATGTCTTCCTTATAACTGAACAAATCCTCTGTAACTCAGACTTCTTCTGATCTAAGTTTCAATAAAGTAAAAGCTCATCGCTCAATGTTTTGTTCTAAATAATCCATCCTATTTCAAATAATGACCAAAAAACTATCACCTATAACCAATAGATTTCTGTTTCTCAAAGAATCAGAACTTTTGTTTTTGTTTTTTAGTCTATGTACTTATTGTATTTATTTAATAAGCTTTACTTAATAGGCACTTACTGAACACTTTTAAATCATTATATTCTTAAATGATGAAAACAAAATTGAACTCATTTACATTTAATTTGTAGTGTCAGTTGGTTTTTACCGCTTATAACATAATTTAATTACCTATAATTTTTCCTAAGTATAAAATGTTAATGTAATGAAAGCCTGACTTTTAATCACTTGATTTCTAATGCAACCTGAAACTGTCCTCCTGCAAAGGATCAGAAGTTGAAAATATCCAGCCACTTTCATCTTTTCTTTGTCCCTGCTAAAATGTCTGTTATTTTGAGACAATTTTCCTTTTCTATAAGCATGGAGCATTGGGGAATAATTCTGTTGTTTTTATAAGACTAAAAGGGCAATACAGAAAATGTGCAGAAAGGGTTCACTCCAGAAAAACATTTGGTTGAGCTTAATAATGGACTTAATCATTTAGTCATCAATTATATACCTTATGTTCACTGCTGTACAAAGCTTGCTTTGAAAATGACATAATTTATTTAAACTCTGCTTCTCTTTTGGGAGAGAAATCTTATATTATGGAAGTATTTTTATTTGATTGTTTTTTCTGTTATTTTCTATAGGCTTTGAAAATGTTATTATGATAAATATAATATCTAGAGATTGTCTATTCTTTCAGTTTTTTTAATACATACACATTCATTATTCACTTAATCCCTCATCAAATATTCTGTATGGCTATTATGAGCCAGATACTAGTGTAGTGGGTATCTGCTCTGTTGAATGAAGGTTTTTCTCTTAAAACAGTTTGCGGTTGGGAACACAGATGATCAAAAAGTAAACAAAGATACATTTAGTAATACTAATTGTGATACTGATATAAAATGAACAAACAAAAAGGTGCCATGATGGAAAATAACAGAATTGGGTGGTTAAGGGAAGAGTCATAGGGAAGCTAACAGTTAAGATGAGCCCTGGAGGATGAGAGACAACAGCCATGAGGTCAGCAGGAAAAACAGTATTCCAGCCAGTGGAAAAATATGATGTGATTATATAAAGGAATGTGGACAATTGCCTTTGATTCTGTTAATTATGTAATGCCTGGTGATAGCTGCTTGATTCCCAAGACCTGATCTTCCCAATATGTCTCTGGTAACTTTGCTACCTGCTGGTAGATGGCTGATAGCATTGATAATGTTTTGACGTCTTGATCACTTGATCCAGTTTCAGTTCACTCAGGTGAAATATGCTCGCTGTTATAAAGGGAACATCAACAGAACTTGTGAAATGTTGTGGAGATGGTGGAAGGTAAGTCATAAGGTTTAAAGTACAGAGGAGAGATGCTCTGACGTCATCACAGCTCTTTATTTCAACTATGTACCATGAAGGCTGACTATACATAAGCTTTATTTTTTTCAATAACTTAAAACTAGCATGTAGATTCAATTGATTCTAATTTATAAATGGAAGTAACATTTTATTCTTTAATTTGTATAGGAAGATATGGTGACTAGAGTAAAATAGGCTTTCTCAAAAAATTTAAAAAACACCATTTTGGGAAGTAAGTTGAGGTTGACAGAATAGTCCAGCTTTTGACCATGTGTTTTATATCTGAAGGATGTCTATATCCAGTACATATCAGCATTCAGCATCTCTTTTTAAAATTAGATCAGAACAGAGCAAATGCCCATGTTTCATTATGAAAGTACAAGTGATATTCTTTGTTTCATAGAGAACTGCACCTTAAAATGTAAGGTCTACATTCCTTAAGGTCCTAGGAGGTTTCCTGAAGTGACATGAAAATTAAGTCAATTGAAAACCAGAATTCCAGATGCTTGACAAGAGGAATGCTGTGTGCAGACATCTACACTCAATGTTTAAGCTTCGGCTTGTGAGGTGGTTCATTCGGCATAAAAATTTTCTGTGGGTCAGAGCAATTGCTGTTTTAGTGCTTCAAATCAAACACACTCTGAGGTCTAGAGATGAAAAAATAAATATTTGCAAACAGTGGTTGAATCAGGCAGACTGTTCATTCTAGTTCTCTCTGAGGATTTTCAAATCTTCTATTTTATTACTATTTCTGAATTTACCAATAAAAATAGTCGCCTTGGCCACCAAGAAGGGACTTTATAGAAGGAGCTATTATAAAGTTCTGTGAATGTTAACAGAAGAGACTTAAAGCCTAAGAAGGTCCTTCAGAGTCTCCACATCCTAATACTGGTCCCTTCCCAACTGGCTGTCAGTCGTTGAAAGATTATTGCTCCTAATGCTCTGTAGAAAGGGTATATTGAAGAATAGAGAAATTGCTTAAAAATATGAGTAAAATTCAAACTTGATTTAAATATTATAAAAATGTATTACCCAGTATATTTTGAAAATATAAAATATGCCAATATTAAAGTTGTATAACTTTCTAACATATGGCAATGGATTTTTAGAACAGATTAGACCAATATAAAGGCTTTCTCATTTATTTGAATATTTGAATTAAATATACATGTGACTCAAACACGTTTATTCTTTTAGGAGGACTATTCAGGATGTATTTTGTTTTAATTCTTCTTTTTTGGAGGCTATTACAGGGTAAATTCACTCATTAAGGGAGAATAGGAAGAATATATGAAATGATTTGAGACTGGGAGTTTCACTTCACAAAGTCTCTGTGAAGTAGATGGATGGGAGTGAGGGTACAGGAAACCGAAAACATCATCCTGTTTAACATGAAGTATTGTGGAACCGAAAATTGGAACTTAAAATTATTCTTATGGAGCCCTGATTAGGGCAAAACAGCCCTGTTCAAAATCCTTACATTCCTGAAAAAAATTATCCCAATTATATGACTTATTCCCAAGTAATACAGTAAGTCTAACATGCAAATGTATGAAGGTAGCTCACTATTTGGGTTTAGGGTTCCAAATTCCTTTTTGTTTATATTATCCAAGGTTCTTTTTTTTCTCACTGTACAAAGAA
This sequence comes from Trachops cirrhosus, assembly GCA_028533065.1. Lineage (NCBI taxonomy): Eukaryota > Metazoa > Chordata > Mammalia > Chiroptera > Phyllostomidae > Trachops > Trachops cirrhosus. Next base: position 130,652,113 of record CM052541.1, on the reverse strand, counting down.
TATCAAATGTAGAATGTGAAAAATTGGTGTGGATTGAAGCCTCAGAGCAGGGCACGTTAGCCACAGACTTTCATCAGTGTGATATGTGATATGCTAATAGGCCTGCCAGACCTCTCTAGGAGGGCTGGTCATATATATTCCTTTGTTCCATGTGTTAGGGTTCTCCAGAGAAACACATATAACTTATATATATATAATTTATATTTGTACATATACACATGTATCTAAAAGATATACATATGTATAAAGATATAACATTCTTGTATACCATATACATGTATTGAGTTGCTAAAAAGTTCATTTGGTTTTTCTGTATGATGGCTCTAGTAGTGCTTAGTTGTCTTTAACTTCATTTAAAACAATTTTGTTAGATTGTATTGTGGCAGCTGTCATCAGTGTGCATTTTTAAAAGTTATCGAATTCCAGTCAAGATGGCAGTATAGGTAGACATGGCTCACTTCTTCGCACAACCAAATCAAAATTACAGCTAAAATATAGGACAACCATCATTTAGAACCATTAGAAATCAAGTTCAATGGAATTCTAACAACTACAGAATTAAAGACACCTCATACATCCAGACTGGTAGGAGGGGCATAGATACAGAACAGACTGGTCCCTCACCCATGTGTGGTGGATAAAAATTTGGGAGAAATATCTCATGACTGAGGAGTCCCAGCCCCACAATAGGACCCCCAGCCCAGTGTCCCAATGCCAGGAAGATGAGTACCCACAACTTCTGGCTGCAAACACCAGCAGAGATTGAGTTGGTGGAAAAAACTTCTGGAGCCCCAAGCTCTGTATATGGGATCCTCTTAAAGAAGCTACCCAGAGTTACCTACTTAGACTCACTCCCTCTAAGCTCCAGCACCAGGGTAACAGCTTGGAAGATACCAGTGGCATATTGGGAGGAACTGAAGTGTCTAGCATCAAAGTGAGCAGAAAGCCCTTGTCCCTTTTCTAAACCCTCCCCCACCCAACAGAGCTGGCAAGCTGATGCCATATCTGAAACTATATCAACCTGGGTAACATTGTTGGACACACCTTAGAGATCCCCAGAGACTGTCCCACCTAACTTATGACCCCACCCAAGCTGCTTTTCCATATGAATGACTCGTCTTAGCTCATACTTCACAACTTCTTTTTTTTTATTTTAATTGTTGTTCAGGTACAGTTTTCTCTTCACAACTTCTTAAATCCTCTCAAACAAGCAACAGCTGGCCTCAGTAAGACCCATACTCAGCACCAGCAGCAGCCAGCCTAAATTCACAGCTAGGCTCTGCCTTATTATCCCCAAGCCCAGCACAAGCAGCACCCAACTCAGATTGCTTTATAGGCTCAGTCAGAGTGGTCCTGGGCAAATAACGGGTATGTGCTGACCTTGGCCTGCATGACCCAGGAAACCCCAGTGCCAGTACAACCAGCAGACAGCTACAGACATGTCTGAGCACCACCACACTGCCCATGTACAGCTGATCCCCCGCTGAGGGTGGAGCTTGGTTGAAAGAGGTCACAGCCAATCATTGCAGCTGACAAGCCTGGGTAAATACCTCCCATTTATCTGCCAACAACAACCAATGTTCAACTACAAGAGGAAGGTGTACTCAGCCCACACAAAGGGCACACCTCAAGTACCAGCTTGGGCAATAGGGGAGCCTATGCCACTGGACCCTACAGGACACTTACTACATTAGGCCACACTACCAAGACACAGTCAAAGAAGCTTTACCTAATACATAGAAACAAACACAGGGAGGCTGCCAAAATGAGGAACATTTTGAAACATGGCCCAAATGAAAGAACAGATCAAATGAAAGAACAGATCAAAACTCCAGAAAAGGAGTTAAACAAAGTGGAGATAAACAATCTATCAGAGGCAGAGTTCAAAACACTGGCTATAAGGATGCACAAGGAACTTAGTGAGGACCTCAACAACATAAAAAAATCCAGTCAGAAATGAAGGATGTAATAATTGAAATAAAGATCAATTTACATGGAAATAACTATAGAGTAGATGAAACCAAGAATCAAATCAATGATTTGGAACATAAGGAAGCAAAAAACAACCAATCAGAACAGAAAGAAGAAAAATGAGGATAGTATAAGCAGCCTCTGGGATATCTTCAAGAGATCCAACATTCATATCATAGGGGTACCAGAAGGAGAAGAGAAAGAAATTGAAAACTTATTTGAAAAAATAATGAAAGAAAACTTCCCTAATTTGGTGAAGGAAATAGGCATGCAAGTCCAGGAAGCACAGAAAGCCCCAAACAAAGTAGATACAAAGAGGCGCACTCTAAGACACATCACAATTAAAAGGTCAAAAGTTAAATATAAAAAGAGACTCTTAAAACTAGCAAGAGAAAAGAAGTTAGTTACCTACAGGGGAGTCCCATAAGACTGTCAGCTGATTTCTCAATAGAAACTTTGCAGGTTAGAAGTGATTGGCAAGAAATATTCAAAGTCATGAAAAATAGGAAACTACAATCGAGATTGCTCTACCCAGAAAAGCTATCACTTAGAATCGAAGGGCAGAAAAAGATCTTTGCAGATAAGAAAAAACTAAAGGAGTTCATTATTACCAAACCACTATTATATAAAATGTTAAAGGGATTTATTTTAGAAAAAGAAGATTAAAACTATGAACAATAAAATAGCAATAAATACTTATCTATCAACAATTGAATCTAAAAAATCAACAAAACAAACAAGAAAAACAGAATTGGAATCATGGATACATAGAGCATTTTGATGATAGCCAAGTTGGAGGGTGTTGTAGAGGAATGGGTGAAGAGATGAGGGGAATTAAGAAGTACAAACAGGTAGTTACAGAATAGCCACTGGGATTTAAAATACAGTATAGCACATGGAGTAGCTAAAGAACCTATATGTGTGACCCATGGACACAAACAATGGTGTGGGGATTGCCTGAGGAAGTAGGGGGTGCTGGATGGAGTGGGTCAAGGGGGATAGATCAGGACAACTGTAGTAGCATAATCAATAAAATGTAATTTAAAACTTTTTTTAAATAACAAAACTTATCAAAATTGGTAAATTTTTGTGGTGCTATATTCATATTGAAGATGGAAGAAAATAAGTGACATATTCAGCATATTATGCCTTCCTATTTCAAGAAAAATAAGAACACAACTGAAACACACAAAAAATTCTGCGGTGTATGGGGAAGATGCTATCATTGATTGAATATGTCATAAGTGGTTTGTAAAGTTTTGTGCTGGACATTTCTGGCTGGATGTTGCTCCATGGTCAAGTAGACCAGTTGAACTTGATAGCAATGAAACTGAGAAACTGAGAACAATCAATGTTATGTCATGCAGGAGATAGCTGACATACTCAAAATATCCAAATCAATAAAATAATTGGTGAAAATGAAAAATGTATCTTCTATTTTATGGGAAAAAATCCCTAAATGGTCTTTTTGGCCAATTCAATATATAAAGAGATATATTATAAGAAATTAGGTCTTGCAGCCCTGGCTGCTGTGGCTCATTGGATTGAACACTGGACTGCGAATCAAAGGGTTGATAATTCAATCCCAGTCTTGGGCACATGGTTGGGTTGTGGGCCAGGTCCCCAGTACAGGGCGCATGAGAGGCAACCACACATGATGCTTCTCTCCCTCTCTTTCTCCCTCCTTTCCCCTCTCTAAAAAATAAATAAGCCCTAGCTGGTATAGCTCCGTGGACTGAGCACGGGCTGTGAACCAAAGTGTTTGCCGGTTCAATTCCCACTCAGGGCAGATGCCTAGGTTACAGACCAGGTCCCTGGTGGGGGCCACGTAAGAGGCAACCACACATTGATGTTTCTCTCCCTCCCCTTTCCTCTCTCTAAAAAAAGTAAATAAAATCTTTAAAAAGTAAGTAAATAAATAGATAAATAAAATCTTAAAAATAAAAAAAGAAATTAGCTCACACAATTATGGAAATGGAGACATCCAAGATCTGCAGTTAGCAAACTGGATATCCAAGAGAGCCAATGGTGCACTTCCTGTCCTCGTCCAAATCCAAAGGCAAGAGAAGACCAAAGTGTCTGCTCAAAGTCAGCCAGGGTAGTAGAGAGAGAGGAGAGAAGAACAGGGAGTGAGGAAGAGAGAATGAATTTTCCCTTAACCGTCTTTTTGTTCTATTCAGGACATTAAAGGGCAGTTTGGAGGACAATCTGGTTTCCTCAGTCTGTGGATTCAGATGTTAATCTCATCCGTAAACACTCTGAGAGAAACACCCAGAATTACATTTAACCAAATATCTGTCACCATTTATCTGTCACCTCATGATCAAGCTGATACAAAATTAACCATCACAACTCATGACTTTTGAACAGTTTAAGCAGACTTAGGATTCAGTTAGGCACCAATGCTATATATTTATTTTTTTTAACTGATAAAACTTGGTTGGAAAAATTAGCTTAAGTCTGAGGCCAAAATTGGAATTATTATATTTAATCTTAAATCTAAATTTTTTACATGTGAGGGAGAGACTAAAGCTTATGCTCATCTGGCCAGCAGCAGAAGTAATGTCACCTGACTTTTGCCAATTGAGCCCCAAACTGGGTGACAGGGAGAGGGGAGTTTATGAATGTGGCTCTGAAGTTTAAATCCCAGCTCATGGGATTATAAATTATACCTCAACGGAGTTTTGTTCTAAAAGAGATAAAGAGAAGGTAACATAAAACTCAGAATTGTGATCAACTGCCTTGTCATATGTTTCTAAATCTCATCGACAGTCTGAAATCTCTTCCCCTTCAAAGGTGGTTTTAGTTTTGGGAAAAGCCAAGAGTCTCAGGGCACCAAACCGGTGCTATAGGGGCAATGAGTCACCTGAGTGATTTGACATTTTGCCAAAAAACTCTGCATGAGATATGATGCATGAGCAGGTGCACTGTCGTGATGAAGCTACCAATCACCAGTGGTCCATAGCAGCAGCCTTCTGAATTGTTTGAATAGTTTCAGCAGATGAATGTTCAAGCTTACTGCAATTTGATGCAGATGCATTGCTTTACTCACTCAAAAGTCATTTTGAATGCAATGGTTATGCAGTACACACACTCACTTAATAGCTTCTACCACCCCCACTGACTCGTCAGTGAACTTGTCATGGTTCATACATGCACATTCCAGTCCACTCTCCTTGGCTGCTAGGTTACATGGATGTCATGCAAACCATTCTCATTATATCAACAATGGCTGGACTTTTTCCGAACAGATTTTGTACATTATACATATACATTTCTCTCGGGAAAATACCTTGGAGAATAATTTCTGGGTTATAAGAAAAGTTTCTGTTTAACTTCATCAGAAACTCTCAAATTGTTTTCCAAAGTAGCAATACCATTTTGCAGTCCCAACAAAAGCAGATGAAAATTCTAGTAGCTCTGAGTCTGTGGCAACATTTGGTATTGCAGGTCATTTTTATTTCAGTTATTCTAGTGAGTGTGTAGTAGTATCTTATGTGTTAACTTGTCCCGATGAATAACGATGCATCTTTTCATGTGCTAATGAAGTCCAGTTTACCAAATATTTTATAGTTCATGCTTTCTTTGTTCTATTTATGAAGTCTTTGCCTCAACTTGGTCCCCTTCCTCCTTGATATAGTAAGATTACAATTTTCCATGGGGAGCACTTTGGGAAAAAAATCCATAAACTCACAATTTTTACCTGTCTCAGTAGCATTTCTGTAAGAGTAAACTCTTCTCCTAGCTCTGTCTGCTTTTAGATGCTTTTATTTGCCTTTAAATAATTGCCTTTAAAGTTTTGTTCAGCTTTTGTAAACATAAAACATGTGGCACTATGATTGAATTGGTATAAAGATAAATAAGCTAGTCATTGGAAAATTGTTTTTTTTTAGTGTGTGAGCAAGAAAAGAAACAGGAATCATTCTTTATAGTGAGTAGCAATTAGGACAAGATACTTAGAAAAGAAACAGGAAATTTTCTTTCTTCAATAACATCTTGTTTATTGGGCTAATATCCAAAAGAGACAAATAAAGTTCTCACTAAATTTATAGTTTTAGGGGTAATGAGAAGTTTTTTTCTCCCTTCTGTCATTATAATGTGTCCTCTACACACACATGCACACACAAAATGATGTTTTAGGAGCTACATAGTAAATCATATAACATAAGTATGATAGCACATAAACTATCTTCATAATTAGTATAATTTATTGGCTTAGTTTGTTTAGTGACTGAGTAAAAACAGCATTTTTATCCCTATGGGAGAAACTTTTAAGAAATAAAAAGAAAAATGGTTCTATCTCACAGCTGTGGGCTCCAGCCCCTAGCATCCATTTTACAACAGCCACCCTCCCACTTCCACAAGCATTTCTGTTACATGGTGCTTCTGGTTCCCAACAGTCCCAAGAGCAAAGTACCTCTAGATATGGTCTGAGAAGAACTTACACTACACAAATACAGTAGAGGGTCTCGCATCCAGAGATTAAATTAGTGATTTTTGTTTCTTCAGTAAGAGTAATTAGCATCTGCCAGAGGGACAGAAAAATAGGTTTTGTCTGGTGCTGGGAAGGTTCACAGAAATGTGATTTCCTTAACTTTACAAGAACAAGATAACAAGACACCATTTCTACTGTCCCGAGAATAAGGAATGTCTTTAAAAGAATTTAACTTGTAATTCTGTGAAGAACTGAAATCACGCAGGGACTTAATGACCTGGAGAGTGGGCAGAGAGAGCGGGCCGGAGTGGACCACAAGGAATGCCAGTGTTTATGGTCTGAGTCACTCTTATGGACCCTGGGTCACTCTTATGGACCCAGTGTCACTCTTGTGGACGTCGGCAGGTGAACCCCTCAATCTGGACTACAATGTCCCACAACAGGAACGGCATTCAGGCCTTACTTTTAGGTCAGTTTTTACTGTTGTGAAATGTGTCTTTCCCACAGTTCCACATTAGCTTTTGTGTCTTTTTTTCTTTGCTGCTTACAATACACACTTGATGCTCTAGAAGAGCTACATGAGTTACTGGCGTTACTTCAGCTTAGTGTTTATGGTGTTACCTGCAACAGTTTTGACTAAACAGTGACAATAAAACGTGAGTATTTTAATGAAGTTAGAATAGAACAAATAAACAGGATTTTGGAAGAAACTAAGAGAATAATACTAAGTTTCTCCTACACTAAGAGAAGCATCATGAATGCTGACACATAATTTGACATTTGAGGTTTCAAATGCTGTGTGAACATCTCTAAATCTTGTCAGACAGGAAGCAAATGACTATTTTATTGACATGGATTTTTTTAAAAGCCTCAAACTTTAAGTTCTCTCCATAGTTATAGAGCAGAAAATTGTTTTTTAAATGCTAGTAATGTTAATGAAATATTCAACATATTTAATTACATATAATATGCTACTTAGTGTTCTAAGCAATTATTGAGAAGTTATACACAAATATTAGTTAATTAAACCCTCATAATAATCCTGAGAGGTAACTTTCATTTGTCCAGAAATAAGGTTCATCTCACATTTTTTTTGTGTGTGTGAATTGGATTGTTCTTTTTCAAACTAATTTCATGATTATTTTTTCACAACATAATAAAAAACCTTTTTTATATTCAATATATAATATTGAATATTATACATATGTATATTTTAAAGGTGCCTCATTGTACATCTACATAGTCACAAATCCCAGCTGGTTTACTGTTGCATACAGGGGTGGGCAAAAGTAGGTTTACAGTTGTTTATATGAAAAATAATATTATAATTAATTAATAATAATGCAAGAATAAACTGTGTCTTGCATGTTCACAATGTAAACTTAACTTTTGTCCACCCTGTGTACAAAACAAGTATAAAATAAATGACATTTTTTGTTCTTTCCTTGAATAATTCCAAACAATCATGCTGCCATACATTCCGAGCTATCACTACAATTGCAAATAATCTTTCCATTAAATGATTAGTTAAAAGTTTTGAAAATCATTAGCTTCCATAAGCAGCTTAACAGAACTAAACAAATATACTTTCTGTAAAGCTTGGCCTAAGAGCAGGAAAAATGGGTAAATAGTTGGTCTGGTGGGTTGAGGAAGGCCTAAACTGTCACACACTCTCAGTATTTTCCCCATGATCTAAAAATGTGATGTCCTGTCAATCTTGAGGGCATATCTTCTGTTATCTATGAACTTCCTAAAGAGCATTGCTTGGTAGTATTTTATATCTTGACATTTATACTTACCATATTTGGTGACTGTTTTCAAGCAAAGGACAGATCTTTAAGATTATCAGCCACATACTTTGTTCATTTTACAAACATTTATTGAGCACCTGTTATATTCTAGACATATTCCTTAACTCATAACCATATAAATAAAAACTTGGTAAAAAGTCACATATTATGTGAGGTTAGAATAAAAAGTCAATATTTAAGGTAAAAATTTTATGTTATGAAAATTATCCTTGAAAATTCCTGAAGTAGTTGTCAGGTTGGAGACTTACATACTCTCTATCAAAGAATATAAAGAGCCTGCTTTTCTTCAAACATTCAGAAAAGATTGTGCTTTTCAGTTGGTTATCAAATGAAGTAGTTTGCTTGCATTAACCAGGTTTTATGAAATATAGTTGCATTTTAAAAGAAACATCACATTCAGTAATGCAGGACTCCCACCCTATGAGAGAAACATAGCAGGAAAAACCTACCAAAAGAAGGTAGATTCTTTCATGTCTTACCGTGGTACTTATACTCAAATAACTGACATATGATTCACTTTTGCTATTTAAATTCTCAGAAAACTAAAAATGGACCTGCCTTTTGATCCGGCAATTCCACTGTTGGGACTATATCCTAAGAACCCTGTAACTCCATTCCAAAAGAACTTATGCACCCTAATGTTCATAGCAGCACAATTTACAATAGCTAAGTGCTAGAAACAACCTAGGTGCCCATCAGTAAATGAATGG
>CM052541.1:130594974-130642686 GCA_028533065.1 Trachops cirrhosus | reverse complement strand
CAGGGACCAGAGGGGAGAGGGGAGAGAATTCCAGGGGAGAAGGGAAGGGTTTACAGGAATATAGAGGACACATGGACTAAACTAGGGGGGTTGGAAAGGGGAGGGAGGAGGGGAGGAATGGGTGGGTGGGCTGGAATGGGAATAAAGGATAGAAACTGTAATGAATAAACTAAATAAAAAAATAAATTCTCATAACTGAATTGGGGCAAGTTAAATAACTACAATGTAACCCCCAGTGAAAATTCACAGTGGGAGTGTCTAGGAAGGTTCCAGAGCAGAGGAGAGAATGATGCTTGACCTGCACTGTGAAAAATAAGTAGGAATTTGATAGATTGCTAACGTGGAAATTCCAACAAGCAAATAGCATGAACAAAGTCACGGAAGACTGAAAGTTCCTGGTGCGTTAATGAAACTAGGAGTTCTCTATGGCAAGAGGATGAGGCTAAACAGATACAAAGAAGCCAGATCCTGAGGAAGTTTCTTTTTTGGAGAAATCAGAGAGATCATTTTAGCACTGACAAGAGTGATTGATGGTAAGACAATAACAAAAGTGGGGACTATGGGACAATAGGACCTTAGGCAGTGACAGCTAAGGGAACCAGGCCCCAGAGATTTACTCCAGGAAACTTTCTAATTCAAGGACAGGCCCAGACCCCCACGTTAATATTTTCTCCAGTTCAACAAACTCTTCCTCTTTCATTATTTTCTTCTTTATGTCATCACCAGTTCTATCTAAGGATACTTCAGGTTTATTTATTTTCCAAACTAAATATGTTATTTATTATTATGTTAACTTTTTATAATTTTTAAAATTTAAAAACAGTTTTGTCAATGATACATCATTAGCTCTCACTTAGAAAACTACTAGCATGACTTAACATTCACAAACATATTTTTTATAAACAAAAAGTGAAATTTTAGTTTGGGTACATGAGCACCAAAAACAACCCCAATTTTTAAATGATATATGCAAGTTTTTATTTTTACCATCCTTGTCAACTCTGAATATTCCTATGATGCCAATCAGGTAAGAAAAAGATTTCCTCTTAGTCTAATTAATTTTCATTCTTTTATTGTGATAATTTTATCATTTTCATGTTTATGACCTTTGGCTCTCTACTTTCATAACATATTCATGTTCTTAGTCATTTTTATTGAACTATTTATCTTTTTGTTACTGAGTTATAAGAATCCTTTATAGAACATAAATCATTATTATCTTTAATCTTTGTTTCAATTATATGTTCAAGCTTATCATTTGCCTTTAAATTTTCTTTATGTTGTTTTAAGGTGTATGCGGTTGTGGTTTTTATGTCGTTATTTTATCATTTTTCCCTCTTTATTTGTTTTGTATGTTAGATTTTCCCAGCTGAAGATTATACAACCCAGCTGAAACAGATTTTTTTTTAAGAATAAACTGTTTTTGAAGATCAAGAGACCTGACAGTGGGTCAGGGCTGAGACTCAGGCATTTGGAATGTGGAGCGATTGAGTCAGCAAGTCCTTGATGCCACGCCTAAAACGGTGCATGATCTGGTGCCCAGCTCCCTTGACTCCCGCTCAAATTCTTCACTGCCACTCTTCCCCTCATTCATTCCAGGAGAACCCATGCTGTTGTTTTGCCAGAAATGCCTGTATCCTCAGTAATCACATGGCACACTCTGTCCTCAAATGTCATAGCTTTGGCAAATCAAACCCTAAAGTCACCAATTCACCTAAAGTAGACATTTTATTTTCTGTCTCTCACTTTGCTTTATTTTAAATTTAGTACAACCAGAAATCATATTACTTTTTATTTATTTGCCACCTTCCTTGCCAGAAGGTAAAGTTCTACAAATTGAAGGACATAGTCTGTTTTTTTCACTGGTAAATCACAGCCACAGGATGGTACTACACTCAATTGTATTTTTTAAATAAACAAATGTAGAGTCACATGATTAACTCAAGTTAGGGGATATTAGAGTTGCTCTATTAGCCTATGAGGTCTTTTTGTTTCATAAGAAATCCATTTAATATTATCTAATGCCTTTTTGTAATTTTGCACAATGATCTCTTTTTTCCTCTGACTTCTTTTTGTCATAAATTGTGTTATTTTCACAAATATTATATCAACCATACATTTCATTAAGAAACCATGCTTGGTCATACTATATTAATTTTTAAAATGCTATTTTGAGTTCAGTTTACCACTACTGCATTTTATTTAGATTTTTCTCATCTATTTTCATAAATCTATTGATAGGTATTTTAAATATTATTCTGTCTTTATCAATATCAGGGTTAGTATAGCTTTGGAATGTATTGCAAAACTTCCTACCTTGTTTAATGCTTTTAAAATAGGTTTTTAACAATTGCATTTTTATCAAAGTAATATAAGTACACAGACACAACTTTATATTGTAAGGACGGGCTTTTAATAAAATTCACTGATCTCCTTTTCCATCCCTCCTCTCTCTGAGTCTTGTTTCCTGGATGCATCTCCTTTCATCCATTTCTGTTTCAGTTTCTCAAAATTTCTTCCATATTCCAGAATAATATTCCTTTATTTATCAAGGGGGATATTATCCATAGACTTATTGAGGAATTGGCTGCCTGTGCGACCTTCCATCTCCCAGCACCCCCTTCCCAGTGCATTGTATCTGTCTTGTTCAGAGCACACAGTTTTAAGCTGTGGACCTCTGTCTCTTGTGCTGTTAACCATGGACAGCATCTCAAGGCCTTGACTCTTGCACCAAACCTATACGTATTTATTCTGCAGTTCCTCTCCCCTTCTCTCTACATCCTACTCTCTGAACTTTCTTTAATGTTATTTTTCATTCTTGTTCAAGTTATATGTGCACAAAGTTTAGAGTCAATTAGTTTTATAATATTCTTCATGCAAACTGTTCACTGTTACCTCCTTCTTAATCTCCCCTTTTGGAAGCCACTGCTTTTGACTCTCTCTTCGCCCTCCTGGCTGATTCTTTTATTTCCATCAATAACCTCTAAGTAACTTCACGGCCTTGCTGCTTCATAATTTTTCCATTTTGACTTTCCACGAATTATAAAGGAGCTGAGGTCCTTTTTATTTCTTTACCCTTACTCCATAAAATAGGCCCCATCTTTCTTGCCAATACAATGAGTTTAATATTCATTTACTCTATTTTGCTTTGTAAACACTAACAGCAGCAGAACTATGCAGAAAATTAAGATTACTTATCCTTTTCAAAACACTTTTTATTCCTCTGTAGTTATTAATGATGCTTAGTTCCTTTGTTTACTTAGTTTTCTGTGTACTTGCTAATTAAAAATCAAATTATCCACATGTTTCTAAATTCCATCTCAGTAGATTTAGATGTATAAAGTTTTTCATGCGTTTCAACTCCTTGAAGGAAAAAATCTTTCCCTAAAATTCCTCACTTCTTCCTTCTCTCCCATTCTCCCGTCTACACCTGGCATCTCCTCTGCCAATCTTCTGTAACATAGCTCTGTTTTTCTGTATCCCATGACTTCATTTTCCTTAGTTTACTTTCTTATTTTGGGGGGAGTACATATTCTAGCACCTTCCTGAGAAATCTGCATGGAAAACAATAATAAAAAACTTTTAATTTATTATTTTCTAACAACAACAAAATCCAAATTACAAAAATGTCACAGGGACAAGAATAGTACAAAGGTATTTATATACCTCCTACCCAGATTTACCTATTGTTATCTTACTTCCTTTGCTGTGTCATTTATCCTGTGTGAGCAATATTTCACGGGAGGCCCATAAGGCAGAGACCTGATGACCACTGGATGCCCAGTACCCAGACCAATGTCTGTCATGTAGTAGGAGCCCAATAAATATTTGTTACATGAATGGATAAATGAACATCTACTATAGCCAAATCACATAATATTATAATTTTTTGCTTATCTTCTTTTAATCCTGGTTGATAAAGATTTATTATTTTTTTCCCTGTTCTCCAAAATACTACTCTTTCCTTTGCTGTAATTTTTCAGTTTGTGTCTTTTGGTCTTTCTCTTTCATGTTGCTGATTTTCCTCAAATATCTGGTGATTGTGGGTTATCCATGCATATTTTAAGAATAAAGAAACAGGCCTGATGTATCTGGATAAGTTGTGAACTGACAACAATTGCCTCAGCATGGGCAGGCAGGGCTGTTTCCACTGATCTGCATGATCTCGAGGTACTGGAACAAAGAGGGCTGTAAGGGCAAGCATATCTAATCTATTCTACCCCAGAGAGTTGTGCTAGCATATTCTCTCCCCACCACCCCACACTTTATCTGCCTCTCCTCTCCTCTCTCCTTTTCTCTTTCTCTCCTCTCATTCTTCCTTTCAGAAACTTTAGTTAAGTAATTCCTGGATCCCAACTCTTCTGTGTGTACATATAATAGTGATGGAGGAAGGATGTAGAGGAATCAATTTGTACAGATTTTGAATTTTAGTTAGTGTGGCTATAAATAGACCCACTGGTGCCTTCTGCTCTCCGTTGCCCTGCCAACCATGAGTTGTACACTCTCTGCTCGTGCAGGCAGGTCTGCCTTTTCTCTTGCCCCAGCTACCTCAGGCCAGTTTCACTGAGCTTTGCCTCACTGGTGAACACACAATCACCTGCATTCTCCTAGAAATGTGCTGAAAATCTTTATGCACCTTTAGCTTCCCTGTATTTGGTGTGTAGTTTTACGTATATCCCTTCTGCATTCCTTTATTATCATTTATTGTAATACCTGCATAAGAGTAAGCTAACATCTATACACATTCAGTCTCATGTTTTGGCTAGGAAATGCAACAATTACAGCCTGGAAATTATTTGTGCTTTAAAACTTAAAAAAAATTTGCAAAGGGCAATAGAGGGTAAACAGTGAAAAGCAATGCTATTTGGAGGGAGGAATTGAAATTCGGAGTATGTGAAAATTGATTTTTTACCCACTTAGCCATAAAACCCATCTAGGATTGTGCCATTATTTTGAGGAATTTATGACAATATTTAAAATTCCTTGATATTCATATTTTTTTACCTTTTCTTAAGCCAAAGTTGATGATTTACATTTTACTAGAGTTCATCAATCCGTTACTGTACAGGGAACTGGGCCCCGAATGGGTCTGCTTAGGGCTCGCCAGTAGTATGTAAGTTCTTGACTTTGTTTAGGAAAGATTTCACAATATGAGTGCAGGTGACTATGTTGTGAGTATGTCTATTAAAGCTGGGGACAATGAAACAGGGGAAGGCTTAGCAAAGAAGTGGCAACAGGAGAGCCTGGGCTGGGCTGCCTTAGCTTAATAGGAAGTCAGAGAAAAGGGGGCCTTGGAGACAGGTTCAGGGGGTTGGCCTGGGATGAGCTGCTGCTGCCCATTGCTCTCCTGGTTGCAAGTCTCATGGGGACCCTAAGAGTTTAGGAGGCTTGTGCTTGTCAGGAAGAAGTGAAGGAGGTAGAGAGAAAAGGGAACGGTGCAAGCTGCTTCCCAGAGGGAGAGGAAGAGCTGGGTCCTTTGTCCTGAGGCCGTTACGTTTGTCTTGCAGGTGGGACCTCAGGGGAGGGTTTCAGTACGATATTCATCAGTTTTCCAGTTTTCATGGTCTCCACTGATTGGTCAGTGCCAGGGCAGGAGGTTGTTAGTCACTGCAGCTTGTCTTGGTGTCACCCACCTGGTTTTGCAGCTTTTCTAGGCCTGGAGCTGAAATATAACTGAGGCCTAGATGTTATCTCTAGGGAGCTGACCTTCTGCATCTGGTTATAAATTGTTTGGCCAGTTTTTTCAGCTCTCTGTCTGAGTTTCCCTATTGTATTTGTCCTGGCTTACTGGCCCTGTCTCAAATCTTCAATATTTTCAAGTAAGAGAGCCAAAAATTATATCCTTTTAAATTTTATGAATATATTTATATCTGTAATCATACCATCTTTTTTATTTCTAATAATAGGTATCTATAGTTTCTATTTCTGTGTTTAGTTTGTTTTTGCTAATAACTAAGACTCCCTGCATCTCAGGTTCCTCATCTTTAAAATAACATTGTTAGTAGTGTCTTTTATATTGGGTGGTAGGAAAGATTAGATGAAATCCTACATACAAAGAAACTGAAAGAGTAAACTCAAATGTTAGCTGCTATTTATTTCTCCTGTTTTTATCCTGTGTTTATTTTTTTGTTCTACTTCTAATTTACTGAGTTAGATATTTAGCTAATTTATTTTTATTCCTTCTTGTTTAATCATGAAAGTTAGTATTTCTTTTCTGAGAGTAATTTTGGCTGCATCTCAAAATTTTTATGTGAAACATTTTTCATTATTGTTATTTTTTTAATATTCTCTGATTACAGGTTTTAGCTCTTTCTGTTTTAGGAAGTGGCTTCATTCAACCATAAAATTCAGTGACAAACCAGTGAGGAGCCAGCTTTCCTAGGCATAGCTGGGCTTGCCTGGGAATTTCTCATTTACAGCAGTGACTGGGGTTCTTCTGAAGGCTTTCTGTCCTTTGCTTCTCAAAAGTGCAAAAATTAATCAGGCTGCTCCTGGCCTGTCTGCTGTTTGCTTGTGAGACTGTAGTGCTTTCTTAACAAAGTGAGTTGCTTCTAAATATCTTCATTCTATCTGGTTTCACTTGAATTATATAAGGCAGAAATTTCTTGAATTTTGTGCCTATGTGTGACACCTTTACTAGTTTTCAGTGTGATTGGAGTATTTTAAATTATAATTATTACTATGTTTTCTGTCTTTGTAGCTATTTCTGTTTGTTATAGTCAAAGAAGTTGGACTATTTGTGCTCCTCTGCCATTTTTTATTGCTTTTAGAAGGACAGAAAGGAGAGAGACAGAAACACTGATGTGTTGTTTCACTTATTTATGAATTCATTGCTTGCTTCTTTACACGTCCAGACTGGAGATTGAACCTGCAATGGGGCATATTGTGCCAATGCTCTAATCAAATCAGCTACCCAGCCAGGGCTATCTGTCATACTTTTAAAAAGTCTAAATAGATATTTAAAAACCAATTCATCACCATAGTTTTATTTGGTATGTATTTTTAAACCTGTTTGTCAAGTTGTGACCACAAGTTAGTGTTGTTTGTTTTTCTGTAATTCTTCTGCAATATTTTGCTATGTGAATTCTACAAAAAGGAAAGATCAGTTTGATAAAGAATATATCAGATTATATTTATATATTTCTAAAAATATATTTAGTCTGTGTCCCTGTTTTATACTTTTGAGTATACTATAAAGAATGCATAATTTCTTTAAAACAATGTCTTGGGTAATTTAAAAATTTTATTAAAAAATTAACAAAAAATTTTAAAATTTATTTGGCCAAGTGAATTATATGCCAACTTTATAGTTTTAGATTGTGTCCACACTGGGCAGAATCAATCACTGTACTAGGAAAAAATGTGCTGTTTTATAGATGTCTCAGATTTCTACCAACAGCCTAAGTATAAATTGGCTATAACCTGGTTTTCATGTTTGTAAAAACCATTTGCAGAAGCAAGCTAGAAACTATCTAGTAATCAAATCCCTGCAATTAGTTTACAACCCAAACAAAACCTTCTGCATGAAAAAGCTTTAAAGAAATAAAAAACTACAATAATTTAGGATCCTGTCCTTAAGTACCTGGAAACTAGAAGTCTAAAGTTTATTCCCTTCTGCAGAAGGCTTGTGAGGTCTTTTTGCAGGATTCCTTGGTTTCTCTATGTAAGTATTTTTTCTCAATGTGGCTTTAATGATAAGCAACACACTTCTGTGTATGTTTTCACATTTCCACAGTAAAAGTTCTTCTCATATGTTTATTCCTTCCCTTTGGTCATCTGTTACCTCATCATCTTACCTCTTTCAAAAAAAAAAACGGTGCATATGTGTGTGTGTGTGAATATCTCAAATCACTTACATTGTTCATTTAAAAAAAATAAAAATCTGAATCCCCTAACACTAGTGAAAGACCAACCAAAACCACTTAGAATAGTTTCAAACTCAGGGGTGCATGATAAACATGAGGCTTGCTTGAATAAAGTACACTCACATTCCTTTATCCCTTTCAGGAACTACTGTATCAGAATCTCTTGGGTTTGGCTCAGGGACCTGTAATTTCCAAAGGCTTTCTAGGTGACTGTGAAACAAGTAATCTACAGATCTTCAGTATGAGTAACACTGACTGGAAAGGGAGAGCTAGTCCATTAGAACAAGAACTTCAAGTGGCTTTATTTCTTTAGTTGCACAATGAGTTTAGATGCCAGTTTCAAAAGAGAAGCAGATTGATTTATTTCATTTCTCTCTGCCCAATAAAAGTAGAATTAAAATTCATTTGAAGCAAAAAAAACTTTTCTTGACTAAATCCTAGAAGACATTTATAATGGAGAGTCTTACAAAAGGGACAATGTCTATGGTTTAATTTTACCTTTATAAAAGCTTAGGGTATAACATTAAATTTTAACCTTTACAAAGTATTTCTGTAAAGAGCTAAAAAATCTAGGAACATTTCATTCTCATGCTATAACTTAAAATAGAGGTGAAACTGGATAGATGAATATATAACTAACCTTTTTTTAAAAAAATGATTGATTTATTTTTAAAGAGAGAGCGGAAGGGAGGAAGAAAGAGAGGGAGAGAAACGTCGATGTGTGAGAAATACATTGATGAGTTCCCTCTCGCACACCCCAAACTAGGGACCTGGCCCACAACCCAGGCATGTGCCCTGACTGAGAATCGAACCCTTTAACATTTTGATTCACATATCAGTACTCATTCCACTGAGCCACACCAGCTAGGGCTAACTATCCTGTTTTTTTTTAATTCATATTTTATTGTATTTTTTTCCATTACCATTTAGTCCCCTTATGCCACCCTCCCTCCTGCCATTCTCCCCACCCCCCCCTTAAATATCCTTTAAACAAACTCTTTCAAATATCAATGTTTCAACCAAGTTTTAGGCAAAGACAAAATAGCAGACTATGAACTGTCTTCCCAGGGACAAGGATACCAAAATCCTTTGCCATGGATGACGTGCTATAGATTTCAGATCCCAGAAATAGAGATGGCAAAGTTGACATAGTGAGCGTTTGAAGATAGACTTTGGGTCTACATGGAAGGAAGACCTGCAGACAGTGCCTGACAATGCCTTTTGCCACTTCCCATTTTTTTATAGCTCCATCTACCCTTATTTTAATTTTCCTATCTTCAGTTATTTTTTTTAATGTAGCCCTGGGGTCTGATGTTCTGTCAGATGGTGGGGGTAAAGCTAAGTGCAGCTCTTCCCCTTCCTGACTTCTATCTGTCAGGTTGTTCAGAACTGAGACTTTCTCCAGGAAAAGAGGAATTTGAAGGATTGGTGTTCTTTATCAGGACTTTCTCAGATCTCTGAGAGCCTGGGACACAGGCACAACTCATTTGAAGTAAAGCTCAACTTGAATTTGACCATCAATTTTATTTCTTTTTATATTCTACATGGCCTACTATCTCAAACTTCACATATGCAGAAAGCAACAGAACTTTCACACTTAGAAGGAAATAAAATGTGATCCTAAATTTGATAAAGAAAATAAGCGGTTTACTTGGACTTTGCTGTAATTTGTACAATGAATTAATTCTCTCCATAATAGGTAGGGTTAGCTTTGTCGATGATAGACTTGCCTAGCTGCAAATGAAACATCAAAGTGCAAACAGAGATGTTCATTGGATTTATATGGTGATTATTTGCAATATATTCAAATATCAAATAATTGTGATGTACACCTGAAACTAATATAATGTTATGTCAATTATGCCTCATTAAAAACATTTTAATGCAAAGAGAGAATAGTATTACACCTAAAGAATTAAAATATTATACCAACAAGCTATCTTTTTAAATTATAGGTTTAACATTATATATTCTTTAAGATCTTATAAAATGTTCAAGTCACCTGTACAAAGTTTATATTTGGTTAAATTCTTAACTTGGCACTCACTAACTAGGAGGAGAAAAAAAAATTGCTCCCTTATAAGGAAGAAGTCATGGCCAGCACCAATTGCTTCTTAAAATTGAAACAAGATTTTAGTTTATTTCATTTTCTACTTGGAGTTATCATTAAAACAGAGAATATATAAGGAAGCATTTCTTTATATTTTTCTAATATGAAGAGCATCATTTTGGAGTCTTGTAAGTTTAAAGTCTTGACATAAATTTGATTTTCCCCAATTTTTCTTTATTGCCACCTCAAATACTTATAAAATTGAAGATTTCTTTCTACACACAATCCCCAAGATATTATTTTTCTTTCATTTAAAAATCATGTACCCATTTTTAAAGTTCTCCAGGAGAATATGTTTTATTGACTCTTTCTTTGAAGTTCCTTAAAGCTGGATGGAAACCCCAGAGGGATAATTTTAGAAGCACTGTTGATAATGATAACACCCTTATGTCTGGCGAAGTATGTCCTATAAAAGGGTAAATGAGTCATGTGAATACATTCCATTAGTGACCTTGTTATAAATTCCATTTTAACCACATTCATGAGGAAGCCCCAATTTTAAAATGCCTTAAGATGGATGCTACCCTCAAAAATGCACCCAGAAGTCACACACAAGGCTAATAATCTAATATGTACAGAGTTTATTTGGTTCAACCAAAGCTTTTATATTTGCAAAGTGTATCAAGTGCAGAGAGAAAAGAAGAAAAAAGAAAGAAAGAAATTTCTTTGACAGCCAAAACCCCTTTTCAGCAATGCTCACTTTCTCACCAAATTATCTAGCAAGTTCAAGTTGCTGGGGTTTGACTGTTAGCAATGTTGACTTTCATGGCCTACTTCAAATGCTGTGTCCAGGTTTTTTTTTTTTTACCTAGCCTTTATAAGAAGGTGCCATTATTAAATTGTCAAAGCTCCTTTACAAGGGGTTAAATCTGTTGGAATTCAGATGTAAATGCTGAATCAGCTGGTGGTGAATACTTGGTTCTTAGCCTACCTCTGAAACCTGCTGATTTGCCACTACTCAAAATTGCCCGAGGGGTTTGTGGCCACTGCATTGAGGTCTATAGGAGCAAACAGAACATAATCCCACTGTTCGTTTTGTCTCTTCTATAAAAGAAATGAGGCAGAATACTTGCTCCCAAGAGCAGACAAGTTGTGAATATACAACCCAGACCCAGATCAGATGCAGGTTCATCTACCCTATGAACTCGATCTGAATGCTTTCACTTGCTCTCTTGCTCTCTTGCTTCTTGCCCCTTTGGTAACATTTAAAATCAGTGCAATTCATCAATGCAAAAAATATTGCATTTATTATTCTGTGTTCACCAGTTTGGGCTCCAAATTGGTATAAAGCTGTGCATATATCAAGAGAAGCAGAGTCAATGCAAAATGAACACTGTAGGCTTTAACTCAGTATTCCACGCCCATAACCCAATCAGGGAATTTAGCTACTCTGTATAGATAAATAGGGACATAAAGCAAAAGAAACCTTAATCGTATTTTGAGGCGTTTTTGTTCTATTGGTAGGAGTTGCTCTTTGATTATTAACAGCTGCATTTTGTTTTCTGATTTGTTACCAAAGCTTTTGATTTGGATAGCTATTGGTAGTTTTTGCTTTTCGCCTATGCTAAGGTGACAAAACCCAATGTAGATAAATTCAGTTCAAATAGCTCAACTGACCCATTGCTTAATGGGTAGCAATTCTTATGGCTGCAAAAATAGAGGTCAGGCCCAGATACCAGGGAAAGGCTGGAATGACATTTCATTATTTCAAAAGACAGGAAACCTCGCCCTTCTCATTTTCATTACAGGGATTAGTAATTGAAGCAGGAATTTTTTTTACTATTATCAATCTTTGAAATAACTAATACTTTCTATGACATTATGCATTTATAAAAACAGATGCCTTGAGAGCAATTCTGCTTCATGAAAGCATTTTTCATAGCTACTGGTGTGTGTTCTAAGTGTGTGTGTGATGCCAAATCCGATGATCTGACTTACAAAAGGGGCAAAATGGGTCTATCCTATTGTAATGGTCATGGGTGACTCCAAGTCCTCCAGCTATTGAAGGCACATGCATACATTTTTTTAAGTTGATAAAACTAAAGGAGGCAATGAAATAAGTAGATAAATAAAATTAACACCGAGTATTAGTATTCTCAAAGGGTTTGCTGAATACGATTCTATGTTTCATTATCTTTTCTTAGAACGTGAGCTACTTTTAGAAGTTCCTTTGTTCCTTTCGTTTCTACTAGGCTCAGACTCTTAGACTGTAGGTGAGAGTGGTATGTATCAATGATAATGATTTGGGGACATTTTACTGATTAACTTGATCACCAGGAATGTGTCAAGTGAGAATTCATATTTATCTGAGATAAAGAAGACACTTGTGTCTGTCCATGTAAAATGTTTTAAGTTTATTTGTTTTCTCTAGTCTTCAGTGTGAGAAAACTTAATCCAAAATTCAAACTCATATCTTAGTTGTGTCTCTCTTTAAAGGAATTTTTTAAAAAAGTCTAAAGTCATGAGGTGCTTATTTAAAGAACACTTTGCTGCATCAAAAAGTAATCTGTATCAGAGACTGATTAAGTTACATGAGTCCAATAAATACAGTAAATGCCAGTAACTGGGCTGATTTGAATAGTCTGAATTCAGAACAAATTTTAATTACCAGTTTTTTGAAAAAAAATTCCATCTTACTGCTTTCAAGTAACTGCAGATGGTAGGCAAACACATGCCTCTCTGCACAGGAGATCGCGGTCGTGGGAAATTGTTAGACAGGACATATGTGGAATTTATAACTGGACTGTTTGCTGTTTATAGATATGTGAAATGATTGAAAGTGTTTACAAAACACTATTTTTAGGATTTTCTTCAATTTCTTCCTTATAATTTTTGTTTACTCTGAAAATATGTTTCTGTTTTGGAGTGGGGTGGGATATACCACTAATGCTAAATGCCTGACAAATTCTTATAAGATCAAAATTAGTGCTAAAGCCCAAGATTCTGTCCAGTAAAGGGACTCTTAGGAAAAGCTGCTTTGTAGAAGGTCCCCATTAATTCAAAGGGATAACCCATGAGATGAAACAATGAATAATTTGGTAACAGTGCTTAGGACATCTGCATAGCAGTATAAAATGCCTGCCAATGAGTCAAATTGTCATTTTGGTGTAATATTATGTAAACAGAATGCTGACTGTGAAAGAATTATCTATACATAATTTCCTGCAGTAGAAATAAATATTAGGTTATTCTTTCATTGACTCTTTTAGCAAGTAATTACTGTGTACAGTGCTGTGTTAGTGAAGTAATGGTTTTGTCCTTTTGTTGTAGCATTATATTATTTATTTATTTACTCTTTTAACAAGTACTTTTTGAGCCTTGACTGTGTGTCCAGACACTGAAGGCAAACTCAAAACAAATAATTAACCCCCCTCAAAATACACTCCTGCTCTCAAATAAGATTGAAAAGATAAGCAAATAATCATAATACAGTGTGATACATCTACGGTAGGTGTTCGTTCATTCATCCATGTAGCAGACATTATTGAGCTCTTACTAACAGACCCTGGTCTAGGTTCTGGGCATACAGTGATGCCCAGGACGCCCCTTCATGGGCCTTCCATGATGTATCAAAAAAAAACCAAAAAACCCTTGATCTTTAAATGAAACCTTGAAGCACTGCGATGTGTTTGAGTAGGGTACTGCAATAACATTCTAGGTAGAAGAAAAATCACGTGTGAAGAACGGTGATATTAATGATCATGACATTAACGGGAGAATGTGATGAGATGTCTGTGCAGGTGGAGTACAGGGAGTGAAGTCCGAGCTGTGGCGTGGGCCATCATGATAAATGTCAGCAGAGTAGCCTGGAAACAATATGATTTCGTTTCTTTCGGTGTAGATGACTTTCTCAGCTGTGTGGATAACGTATTGGAGGAAGAGAGGAAACCAGTTACAAAACTGTTGCAACAGTCAGGTGAGGTAATGGGAGCTGAAACTGTGGCGGCAGCAAGCACAGTCCTGACCCACCTCTGCACACCTGCCCTGAGTGCCGTGGATCAATGATTTGCGTGACTCACTAATTCTTGAAATTTGCCTTTTTTATGTGTTGCATCTTGGTCACTTTGTTTTACCATATTTGAATAATTTAGATAAACTTTCACATAATATTTTATTAACAAAATATAACTATAAAATATTTGAATTATTACAAAACATCAAAATCAGAACAGTCATAAAAGGCAATATGACTGCCCAATATCTTTTAGTATCTATAGGCAAGTTGCCCCTAGTTACTGATATTTTTAAAATGTTTTAGAACATCTTGTCCATTATCATGGTACATGAACTTTAGAATCATTTCATTGAGTTCCAAAAACAATCTCATTGGAGTTTTTATTGGGCTCATATTAAACCTAAAATTAATTTGGTTAGATGATATCTGCAAAAACATTCAACCTTGCTTTCTAAGAACTTGGCCTATTCTTCCAAGTATTAAAAGTTCTATCTCTTAAAGTAGAGTTTTACGATTTTTCCCTCCAGGACTCTAAAGAAAGCTAATCCTAGATACTTTAGAGTTGTGGTCGCTGCTGTGAGAGGGTCTCACCAGTCATTGCTAAAGTAGGAGATGGCTATTGACATTTGTATGTCTTGTAACCAACAAATTTACCAAATTATTTCATTGATTCTAAAGGCTTTTCCTTGATGTGGTGGGTAATGGTAAGTCTCTACAATAGTACTTTGATGTCTATAGTTTTGAAAAATACATTACTAGTTTCTATTTTATATCATGATGAGAACCTTTATTAGTTCCTGATTTTAATACAATCTTAAGTGTTATATCACATTCTTGATATTTTTATTGTTAAGAATGAGAGTGATGTACTTTGACCTATTGATATGTTCTATCACAGTAAAAAATTTCTAAATTTTAATCATAACTTCCATACCTAAGATAAATCCTATTTAGTAGTGGTTGAGTACTATTTTTTCTCTTAAGTCTTCACTCTTTTTTTTTCAAGGTTTAGCCTTGAATCAAATCATACAAACATCCTGTTTCATTGATTTAATTTTATATGAGTTTTAAATTTAGTTGAATATTTTTATTCTCAAAGGCTTAAATATTCTGTACTATTTCTTTAAATAAGAGAAAAGGGGGCCCTAATTATTCATTTCACAAGCACCATTTTTTTTAGTCTCAGGAACTTGCATGAAAGACACTAATGATACCTAATTATTTTCTTTCTTCTTTTGGCAAACATAATCATATATCCTGTTCTCATTCTCACGTAAGACTGTTAAAAATCTCGATGACATTTACTTTAATTTGTTTAAGTCTTGGTTTTGCTTTATAGTGTTAAGCTTCTAATTCAGTTATTTTTCAAAGTAGAATAGTAAGGGATAAGCTTAAAAGTCTTAAACTCACTAGATTACCTGATTTTTAAGTCCTGGCTCTGCTTCTTACCAGTGTGAGACTTTAGAGAAGTAACTGTTCTGGGCTCAGCTTTCTTACATGTAATGGAAATAGGGTGCTATGCATAAGGTTATTGCAAGAATGAAATAAATTAATACATGAGACTGATAAAATAGTACTTTGACATTGTAAATGCCAATAAGTGTGACCAGTTTTATAAATTTCCCTTAAAAGCCTATACCCTAGGCATGTCAAATCTTATAAAATGTTATAAATACTTACTTAGCCTGCAACAATACTATCCTCATTTTTCTCCTTTTCTTACCTAGAATTATTCTCTCAACACTGCTATTTCCTGAATACCTAGTATTAAAATCCTTTTTGTTTTTTGCTTGTTCATTCAGTCTTTTTTTTTTTTTTTACTTGTTCATTCCTTCCACTAGACTTGAACTACTCTTAGTTTCAAAACCAAGGGTCAAGAAATATAGGCAATACAAGGTTTGACAATGTATAGAAGATTGGAAATGACATAACCTAAGAGGCCCTGTTTGCCTCTCCTCCTGGGTTATTTATTATTATTTTAAGATTTTATTTATTAGAGAGGGGAAGGGAGAGAGAGGGAGGGAGAGAAACATCAATGTGTGGTTGCCTGTAGCATGCTCCCTATTGGGGACCTGGCCCGCAACCCAGGCATGTGCCCTAGACTGGGAATCTAATCAGGGACCCTTTGATTCTCAGGCTGGCACTCCACCACTGAGCCACACCAGCCGGGGCTTCTCCTGGGTTATTTAAATGGGAGAAATTAAGGATTGGAACTAGTAAGAGAGAACACTGGGAGGTATACAAGGAGAAAAATAAAACAAAGCAAATATTGGCTTCTGTTTCTCAATATTGTCTTACTCCCCATTTTGTCATTCTTGGTCACATGTAAGAGCAAACAAGGCATACATCTTACATTCTTATTTTTTAATTCCACTTTCTTCTTATACTTTCAGTTAATTTCCAGTGGACACCTTAGTGCCCAGTCTTCACAGACTTTCAAGGGTTTCTAAAGTTTGCTGTGATCCAGAGAGTTATGTGGAAGACATCTGCTATGTGCAAAATTTGGCCTAAGAAAGTGGAGTAGCTCTGTAAAAATTCTAGAGCATAGGGCCTTTGTATAACCTTTTCTACAAAATGGTGCTTTAATTTTTCTAATTAAAATAGGTGGTAAAGGTTATTGTGGTTTTAGTGTCTTCATTATATTAATGAGCTACTTTGGTAAAAAGTTCTGCATTTGTCTTATTTTTTAAATTAATGGCTACAAAAAGGCTTTTGTGTTGACCATAGAATACAAAGACATCTGTGGAGAGTTTGCTACACCAGGCACCATTCTATGTGTTTTATACATCGCAACTCATTCAATCTTTGCCGCAACTCAGTGAAATAGGTGGCATTATTTTATTCTCCATTTCATATATTAACAAATTGAGATATAGAAAGATGAAATAATTTTTCCAATGGAAAAAAGCTAGTCATTGGCAGCATTAGGTTTAAACCCAAGCTCGATGCTATTGGTAGCCATGATTAGAGAGAAAGAGTTGGAGGTATGCAGGAAGAAGCAGAGATCCTTGGGAGCAGCCAAAAATATTCCTTTTATTCTATGAGACACTCAAATATTACTATGATTAGTTCCTCTCTATCTCTCTTCTTTTTTTTTTTAACTTGGGCTTAAATGTAACAAGTTTGACCTATGTTCTTGTTACTGGCAGCAAAAAATCCAAGCTATTGAACAATTCATAGAAGAAAGGTAAAATGGTTTTATGCATGCAATTTTTTTGCTTCTAATCTATTCTAGGATACACTATTTGTTATAAAATATTACATAGCCCTGGCCAGTGGGGCTCAGTTAGTTGGAGTGTTGTCCTGTACACCAAAGGTTGCAGGTTTAATTCCTAGTGAGGGCACATACCTAGGTTGTGGATTTGATCCCTGGTTGGGGTACATACAGAGGGCAACCAGTTGCTTGCTCTCTCTCTCTTGTTCTCTCTCTCTCTTTCTCTCTTTTTCTGCCTTCTCTCTAAAAGCAATGAAAAAATGTCCTAGGGTGAGTATAAAAAAATGAAAATAAAAATAAAAAAGTAAAGTAAAATCTTATATATAAATACAAAATAATTATTGTTTGGTTTCTTGTACTATACTGAAATATTGTAACTCAATCTTTCTCTTTAAGAAGAGATTTTATTTTGCTTGGCATGATAATCTCCAGATCCATCTACACTGTCACAAAGGGTAAGAGTTCCTTATTTTTTACAGCTGCATAGTATTTCATGTGTACATATACCAAATACTTTTTATCCATTCACTAAGTAATGGTCACATGGGATATTTACAGATCTTGGCTATTGTAAATAATGCTGCTATGAACATAGGGGTACATATATGCTTTCTGATTTATTTTTCAGGATTCTTAGGATTTCCCAGAAGTGGGGTCATAGGGCATTTCCATTTTTAGTTTTTTGAGGAAACTCCAAACTTTTTTCCACAGTGGCTATACCAGTCTACATTCCCACAAGCAGTGCAAGGTCAGAAAAAAACAAATACCATATGACCTTACTCATATGTGGAATCTAATGAATAAAATAAGCTGACAAACAAAAAGGCATGGATATGTGGAATGGACTGACAAATCTCAGAAGGAAGGGGGTTGAGAGGTACTGGTAGAAATTAACCAAAGAACATGTATGCATATATGCATAGCCCATGGACACAGACAACAATGTGGTAAAGGCCGGGGCCAGGGGGCAGGGGCTGGGTGGAGGGAGGCAAAGAGGGGAAAATGAGGGAGATCTCTAATAGTGTCAACAATAAAAAAAAGAACAGATTTTATTCATCCCTGTTTTTGTTGACTTTCTCCCAGAAAATTATAAAGGGAACACACATAACAATGGTATATAAATACCAGTATTGCAGCACAATTTAAATCCTTTAGAATTAGCCAATTCTATATGTTTAATAACTACTAAAATTCTTTTTTCCTTAGAAAAATATTATATAGTTGAAATGAATCATTTTTCATTTTAAAAAATGCTGTCCATGTAAATAAAAATTGTACTTGGTATCATATATTTTTCTTACTGATCTTTCTCCTTAAAAGTAAAAACTGACTTCTACATTCATGTTTTTCTACTATCTCATTCACTTAGTTACTTATACTTTTAAAGAAGCACCAAAAGTAGCTTTTCTATTAAAATAAGCTAGTTGAGCGTGAAAAACATTCTATTTATCAACCATATTTTAGGAAAGGGAATGAAGAAAACATTAACTTTGAGCCCTATGAGTAAGTTTAATGAAAAGGCAGGTTTCTTATATTTCTAGTTCTGACTTGAAAATAATAAAGCTCAAATAGATTTTGTGCTTTTTATGAAAGAAAGTGAGAGTGTTGTAAGTCACAAAGAAAAAAAATTTTGCTTCAGAATCAAAGAGAATGAGTTTCTTTATGGCTAGCCCATTAATCAATAAATTTTTTAAAAGTGAGACAATGTTTGTTCCACTCAACACTGTATTCCTACTGCCTAGCAGAGTAGCTGGAACATAATAAATGCTTAGTAAATATTAAGCTTATGAGAAATTCAAGTATTTACAATATGCCTTCATTTTTTTATACATTATTACAGTGAAGAATTCTTCATCATGGAGTGCCTTGGGGAAGCTTCAATATCTATATTAGAATTTGCATAGTTTCTGAGTCCACAAAGCATTCAGGATCAACTTATGTCTTATTGTTTCCTTAAACAAGTATTAGGTTAAACAATCAGGATATTTGAAATTATGTATTTAGTGAAGAAGGTACTAAACTTCTCCAATGTAAGGGTACAGTCTTGGTTGCAATTGAATGAGATTGTAGATAATCAATTTCTTAGCACCATACATCATTTGGGCAGAAATAAACAAGAAAACATGAATAATTTTATTGTAACTTTTAATTTTGAAAAAATATTATACTTATAGCAAAATTATAAAGATAATACAGAGAGTTCCCATATGCCCTTCATCCAGCTTTCCCTAATGTTAACATTTTTTTTTGTTTTTTAAATATATTTTATAGACTATGCTATACAGTTGTCCCATTTCCCCCCTTTATTCTCCTCTGTCCTGCACCCCTCTCCCTACCAATTCCCCCCTGCCCCAGTTCATGTCCATGGGTCATACATATAAGTTCTTTGGCTTCTCCATTTCCTATACTATACTTATCCTCCCCCTGTCTATTTTGTGCTTACCATTTATGCTTCTTATTTCCTGTGCCTTTTCCACCATTCTCTCCCCTACATTTCCCTGCTGATAACCTTCCATGAGATCTCCATTTCTGTGAGTCTCTCCCTGTTCTAGTTGTCTGCTTAGTTGTTTGTTTTTTTTTTAGGTTCAGTTATTGATAGTTGTGAGTTTCCTGTCATTTTACTGTTTATATTTTTAATCTTCTTTTTCTTATATAAGTCCCTTTAACATTTCATATAATAAGGGCTTGGTCATGATGAACTCCTTTAACTTTACCTTGTCTGGGAAGCACTTTATCTGCTCTTCCATTCTAAATGAAAGCTTTGCTGAATACAGTAATTTTGGATGTAGGTCCTTGCTTTTCTTGACTTTGAATACTTCTTTCCAGCCCCTTCTTGCCTGCAAGGTTTCTTTCAAGAAATCAGCTGATAGTCTTATGGGAACTCCTTTGTAGGTAACTCTCTCCTTTCCTCTTGTTGCTTTTAAGATTCTCTCCTTATCTTTAATTTTGGGTAATGTAATGATGATGTGCTTTGGTGTGTGCTTCCTTGGGTCCAACTTCTTTGGGACTCTCTGAGCTTCCTGGACTTCCCAGAAGTCTATTTCCTTTTTCAGATTGGAGAAGTTCTCCTTCATTATTTTTTCAAATAAGTTTTCAACTTTTTGCTCTTCCTCTTCTCCTTCTGGCACCTCTATGATTCAGATGTTGGAATGTTTAAAGTTGTCCCAGAGGTTTGTAAGCCTCTCCTCAATTGTTTGAATTCTTGTTCCTTCATTCTGTTCCAGTTAAATGTTTATTTCTTCCTTCTGCTCCAAATTATTGATTTCAATCCCAGTTCCCTTGCCTTCGCTATTGGTTCCCTGTATATTTTTCTTTATTTCACTTTTCATAGCCTTCATTTTTTCCTCTATTTTGTAACCATACTCAACCATTTCTTTGAGCATCCTGATTACGAGTGTTTTGAACTCTGCATCTGAGAGGCTGGCTATCTCTTCATTGCTTGGTTATATTTTTTCTGGAGTTTTGAACTGCTCTTTCATTTGGAGAGAGTTCATTGGAGAGACCCATAGGGTCCTACAATGTACACAAACCCACCCACCAAAGAGTCAGCACCAGAAGGGCCCAATTTGCTTGTGGGTAGCTGAGGAAGTGACTGAAAGCCAGCCAAGAGCCGAGCAAGCAGTATTGTTCCCTTGTGGACCCCTCCCCCACATATAGCACCACAACACAGTCACATGAGTTAATCTGCCCTGGCGAATACCTAACGCTTCTCCCCTTACTATTAAACAGGCACACTGAGACAATAAATGGCCCAAATAAAAGAACGGATCAACACTCCTACTGTTAGCATTTTATATAACTGTACTACATTTGTCAAAACTAATAATCTCACATTGGTGCAATACTATTGATTAATTTACAGATTTTAGTCAGATTTCACCACTTTTTCCAGAGTCCTTTACTTAGCTTGGATTTAATGTAAATATGGGGTAGTACATTGAACATAGCTTTCATACATTCTTGGGCTCCTATAATTATGACAATTTGAGTTTTTCCTTGTTTTTTAATGATCTTGATAGTTTTAATGAATAAAGATAAGGTCTTTTGTAGAATTTCACTCCGTCTGAATTTTTTTCATCAGTTTCATGACTATACTGGAATGATGGGTTTGAGAGAAGAATAACAGAAAGGTAAGGTAAGATGCCTTTCTCACTGTGGCAGATCAGAGGATTCATGATATCAATACGACCTATCGCTAGTGATGTTAACCTTGGTCACTTAAATAAAAGTGTCTGCAAAGTTTTTTCTCTATAAAGTTACTATTTTCCCATTGTTATCATTTGGAAACAAATCACTAAGTTCAGCCCAAACACAAGGGGATGGGAATTAAGCTCCACCTCCTAGAGAAGGACGTATCCATATACACTATTTGGGATTCTTCTGTAAAGATGATATAGTCTTTCTTTCCCATTTATTTATGTCAATATGGACTTAGATATTTATTTTATTCTTTGGGTTATAGTAATTCAACACCATGGTTATTTATTTTGCTGCTCAAATTGTTTCAGCTTTGGCCATTGGAAACTTTTTTCAGGTTGCTCCTGTGTCTTTTGAATCCATCTTTTTTTTCCCAGTACTTTCTTAATTTCTGGCACTGTAAGATGCCCTGGAAATATCTTGTATTTTCTTTTCATGAGCCTAGAATCAGCCATTCTCCAAGGAGCTCTGGTTCTTTTTATTGGACAATAGTATGTAGGAACCAAGATCTGGATATGGATATGCTCCTAAGATGTCATTATGTCTAGGCCCTGTCAACAGATGGAAATAAAAAAAAAACATATGTGTATGTTTATACAAATCCATATACACATAGGCACATGTACATATTTATTTTTATATATATATTACAACATTAAGATGGCCAGATTTAGTGTAATTTAAAAGATGATATATAGAACATCCTTCATGAAGGGTTGGTAAAGACATTATTTTTAGTAATAAAGTAAATATATTTTTCCAAAGACCAATTTAATAGTATATATTTCTCTCTTATGATTTTATGGCCTTACAATTGGATGACTCATTTCATTTCAGATGTGTCATCAGAGTGTTGGCTAGGCATTGAAATGTATTTTTAACTCATGATGTCACTTAAGGTGTTTAAAATCATCTCAATTTGAAAGTAGCAATTATATTAGAACTTCTATTTTTAAATTATTTAGAAAAATCAAGAATTACATCAAGTGTCATGAAGCCAGCATTACTGTGATTGCCCTGTGGAGGGAGCAATCGTGTGGCCTTGCAAAACCCTGTAAGAAAAATCCATTAATTTTTTTAAAGATTTTATTTATTTATTTTTAGAGAGAGGGGAATAGAAGGAGAAAAAGGGAGAGAAACATCAATATGTGGTTGCCTCTTGAGCTCCCCCAACTGGGGACCTGGCCCGCAACCCAGGCATGTGCCCTGACTGGGAATCGAACTGGCGACCCTTTGGTTCTCAGGCCTATGCTCAATCCACTGAGCTATACCAGCCAGGGCAAAATCTGTTAATTTTTAGAATAGATTTCAGAGAAATTTTAAACTATGCCTAGAAACTTCAATAGGA
Organism: Trachops cirrhosus; assembly: GCA_028533065.1. NCBI lineage: Eukaryota > Metazoa > Chordata > Mammalia > Chiroptera > Phyllostomidae > Trachops > Trachops cirrhosus. Next base: position 130,619,997 of record CM052541.1, on the reverse strand, counting down.
ATTTCCTCTCTTTTTAAATAAAAAAATATCAAATTTGTGTATCTCTAGATTAATTTTAAGTATTGTAGTTCAGTAGAGCCAGGCTAGATGTGTTATAACACATTTTGTTGATGCACATAAAATTATTCTAGTTCAATTTGAAAGCTTTACAATTTATAGATATTGTTTTTTTTGTAGAACAAGGAAGACAATTGACCAATCTTTAACAGACTTCATTTTTATTAACTTAGATTAAATTTGGATACATTCAAATCCATAGACAAAGCAGTTGACCCCAAATATCTGACAAAACTTCAACAAAGTAAGAGCAACAATAACAATACTGACAAATTATGTTTTCTGTAATTAAATATACTGCAACCCCTTGCATCTCTTGGAAGCGTACGATGGAATTTCATGTATTTGAATTTGGAGTTCTAGAAGTGGACAGAGAGGGAAGACTAGCCAGGACATGTTCATCAAGTTATATTTGGCTGGCTAATGTTACCAAGTGTGTTCAATGTATCAACTCTTAGTGTAACATCAGCTGGCAACTCTAAAATCATAGAAAATGCTGCATTTGCAAGGATGGAGATGGGGGGAAGACTGATGTCAACTTGTCAATTTTCTCACTCAATATAAACATAAATGTTAGAACAAAGGATGCCACTGATTGAGGAATACATGACTCTCATGCCATTCAAACACATGCAGTAACTTTTCTAGATTCACTGAAACAAATCTGGGTGAGTTTGGCCTTACTTTTTCAACAAGGTTTTAGGCACAGATAAAGGGGAGGGTTATGAAAAGGAAGGGAAAAGAAATTGTTTAGCATCTGCCAAATGCCAAGTACTAGACTGGGTCATTTATAGATTATTAATTCAATAACTCCTCCCAATTATACTGCAGTATAAGTATTTTGACCCCTATCTATCAGTTTAAAAACTAAGTCTGAAGTGGAAAATGGAAACTTACCACCCATAAGTGCTGGAATTGGTGCCCTAATACAGTATCAGCTTATCTCCAAAGACTTTGCTCTATATACACTATCATGTTGTTTGAAATACCCTTTTTAATAGTAACTGAGGAAAATGTAAGTAAGGAAAAAATCTTCCATGAAAAAATATCAAGCAATTTCTGTTAAAGTCAAAGAAGAAAGATCTTTTCCAAGTACTCTCTGCTTTAGATTCTACCAATAAGTGTTAAATTCAGCCTGTGGTTCATGATTTTTATGACAAATGACATAATTAGATTCTCTTTCTATGAACAATCTATGTCTAAATCAACCTTTCAAATTTCTATTGAGCTCATCACAAGGACTGGCATGGTTTGAATCCTGTAAAACAGTCAGCAAATGTGATTTTTAACACAACACAATTTGATGAGATGCAGATGCTATGCTCTTATGTCTACCAATAACACACCTGCCTGAAAATTTAAAACCAAGTAATAAATATGATCACATCACATAAAATACACTGACTTTATTTATAACTTTGTGTAAAATAAAATTAAATAGTGGCTGCTATTGCCTTATTCCAGACACTGGAAACCAAATGTACTTCTTGATCTTATAGAACATTTATTTGGATTGAGGGAGACAGCAAATAAACAGATATATAATACAATGTCAGAGAGTGGTAGTGCTTTGAAAGAAGTAAAGCAAAAAGAAGATCGAGTGACTGGAGGGTGTTCTTTTAAGGCCATTGTTCCATCTCCCTCCCTGAGAAGCTGAGTTTGAGCAGAGACCCTAGAAAAGTTAGAGGGTGATCATGCCCATGTTTGGGGGAAGAGAACGCCAGCAGAAGGAATTCCAAGTACAAATGCCCTGAGAGTAGAGTGTGCTTGGTATGTCAAAGGTACAGCAAAGGGAGAATGTGGTTGGAACAGACAGAGCAAGAAGGAATGTTGTAATAGGTGAATTTTCAGAGGAGCAATCTGACATTCCTGATACTATATTAAAAACAGTCAGAAGAGGACAATTATGGAAGTATGGAAAGAAGCAAGGAGGCTGTTGAAATAGTCATGGCATTATATGAACTTCTACCTGCCCCCCAATGAAACATTAATTATGTGGAAATTAATGTTTTAAATCATCCAAATCCTTTTTAACAGTACTTAGAATTTTGAAACACCTTGCATTTTTGGTTTGAAACATCTGTAGGTTTTACTCAGAATAAGGGCTTCACCAGATGTCAGCTGATATCAAGGTTTCATAATGAATTTTCAAAGCATTTGTTAACCAAGTGCTATAAGGACTGAAGCATTTATACATGCTTGTTAAAAATCCTTGTCAGAAAATAATATGACAAAGGGAAAATGTAACATTTTTTAGTCCTTCGAAGCATGGCTTTCACCTCCAGGAAATTGCGGGATCTCTAATTCTCTCCTTAGTAGCCTTCCATTTGTACATCCCCCTCAGGGACATTGCTAGCAGGTAGTTTTCAGCTTGATTACTAGTTCTTCAGATGTAAAGTGATATAACTCCTGGTATTCCTGGGGCCTTCCATGAGTCATCAGGTTTTATGGGGTAGTTTATGAAGTATAGGCACTTATACAGATCCTGATGGATTATAGGGGCTAATGGCTTTGAATGCAAAGATTTCTGGTTATCCCTCTGATTTATTACCAATCTCAGGGCATATGATGGCTTATCTTTAGAGACAACAGAAGGACCCATGCTCAGAAAAAGTTGGCCTTAAATTCTTAAGTTATCAAAGAGTGATCCAGAGGGACTCTGGATTGGAAACTCCTTCCTCTTCAGTATTGTCATCAAAATTAAGGATAGTGATTAGCTGGTAGAGTAGGAAGAGAAGGTAGGAAGACAGACATTGTTGAACTACTACCAGATTTGCTTGTTCTGGTAGAAATTCCATGACAATTATTCAAAATGTAGACACCAAGCTAGCATATCAACAAAAAGCAAACATACAGATAATAAATAACAACAATTATAAAATATAACATGTGGCATTGTACAAACAAAGAAAGAATGTCCAGTGTCCCATGCATGCCACAAATGAGCTGAAAAGAGACTAGAAAAGTTCATTCGGACCCTACACTTACCTAACCAGCTATGTCTCTGAGTTGCTTTAATACTCTTCCTCCTGCCTGGCCTCATGTTGGTGCAGAGGCAACTTATGAGGCCATCTCGTCCATGTCCCACATTTACTGGAGACCAAAAACCCTCCACTCTGTCCTTTTTCTCTCAACATAGCTAGTATTCTTCACTCTGTCTGACCTAAGTCATAAGAGTGAATAAGCAATCATCCCGGACTAACCTTCCAGCTTCTTCTCCTGTAACCCTCCTAAGCCAAAGGGATGGAATGTTCTTTTAGCTCTCTTATCACCTACATTGGTGTTCTACCTTCTTGACAAACACTCATTGCTAAACCTTGATAGCAGTGAGGAGACGCAGATCTTGGCTTACTAATGAGCTGACCTACTATATCTGTAATTAGCCTCTCCGGTTGCATTTCATTTCCATAGATTTGTACATATAAAGCCCATAATAAGAGTAATAGTGATTTTTCCCCACCCTCTCAATTTTGATGGGGGTCTATTTGATCTAATATTTATGTTAACAGATTCTGGGTGTGATCTCAAAAGTAGGGCATGTTTGAATAAAATTAGAAAGAGAAAAGAAATATCACAAGAAAAAATGAAGACTAACTTGTCTGTATGTATGTCACGCTGTTTCAGAGCCTAACGATAGCTGGTAGAACTGCAGAGCCCAGAAGGTTGCCTATATGTATGCTGGCTTTGTTAATGCTTCGACATACATGTTTACTAAGTGTTTCAATCAATAGCAATCTTTTGTACCCTGTTTTTCTTTCATGAAATGCCATGACTAACTAGAGTTCCACTGATTTTATACCTAAAAAAAGATAATTGGGATATTTATGAGTTTTGGTGTGGAGGAGAGCAGTGGTGAGATTTTGGTTCTGAAATATAACACAATCTCATTTTGAAGGATTAAATCTTTAGCTGGGTATTCCCAAACCACATATGAAAATGGTTTTCAGACTCCTAGTTTGAAACTACTGAATAGGGGTTGGATGGAGTTGAAGGTTAGGCATTAGGGAGAAAAGTATTGAATTTGAGGAGGCTCAAAAAATTCCACTCAGGTTTTCCACCAGTTGATAAACGCGGCTCAAAGTTAAGACACATTTTTCCACTGATAAATGTGATACGTAGAATGTGACTTAGCACATGGTAGCATTAGTTTCTTATCATCAAACTCATACCAGCTTATTCACTGGATCAGGCAGTGCTGACCAACATAAGCTTCCCTATGTGAACAGCTTGAAGGCCATATATTTCATAGGAGCAGAGCAGATTGACTTCCAGGAAAAAGTACGGAAAGTCTCCACGTGCTCAGTTTCTCCCTCTAAAGGTACAGCTTCAGATTAAGTTCGTCCTGCTTCTATACTGGAATTCCTTTTACATGAAAGGACATGTTAGGAGTCTAGAAAAATCGTTCCCTACCCAAATTAATTGCACTGTTGTGAGTGATTCTACCCTTTTTGTTGAAACTTCTGCCTTAATACCCAAGTTTAACTCATAGACATTCCTCCATGCATATCACATAATACCAGCAGAGGGAAAACAGAAAGGCAAGCTGCTAATAGGTGAAAAGGCAGAGAATAGCAGTATATAAGATAAAGGTGGGTAAAGTGCTAAGCTTTTATTCAGTGTATTTGTTTTTCTTTTATACTTGTAATAATAAGATAACATATGTATGTTATGGACTCATGAATCTAAAGAAGAAAATTAATGTTGAAAAAGTGAAAAAAATTCTTATGACACTTTGATTATATTTCTAAAAATTTATTTTTCTGGAAAAACTAAGATAATATGCTGTCATTACTCAGCTTCTTTGGGGGCACTACAGGAATAAACCTTCTGAAATGTAATCAAAATGTGAGGAGATTTTACTTCTTGCCAAAATAATTAGGGTGTGATGTGTCCTGATAACCAGCTGTTGAAAATAGATTCAATTTTCCTGAAGGGTGGTCCACAAAACCAGGAAATCTTCTCCATATTCTTCAACTTAAACAAATCTACAAATGTACACAGTCCAAGATTTTATTTAGAAAATAGATTGATGTTGATGTCACATAAATTATATTAAACTCATATTAAATCCTTGATTATATGCAATTTAATAGAAGAAAGCTAAAGACTTTCTGGTTGTTTCTGTTTATTAATAAAAGGGAGTGTTTTTTTTAATGGACTTAATGCTATTATTTTGAACATATTTTAGAGTGTTTGAAGAATAATGTTGATGTTGAAACCATATATAGAACAAATAAAGCATGATAATACATATGCTTCAGTTTCTTAATCAGAGATAGATTAATTTTCAAACAATTACGGTATATTTACCACTTAATGACATTTTCTAGTTTTGTTTTGTATAAAACTAGATTTATATGGAAATACATTATTCAACACAAATTGTGAATAATAATTATAGTAATACACTGAAAAATCAATAACAGGCTTCATTGGAAATTGAACAAATAATTTCTAGAGGATGAGTAGCAGATTGAAACCAGAGTCTGGTTTATGGACCATGTGGAAGAGGGGTAAGATAGAACTAACATTTGGAGGTGATTTTGTGGTGCATCATTATAGAGTGTCCCCCGGCTCATGGTGGGTAGATGTGGGTAGAGGTGGGTAACTTGACAAAAAACAAGCAGGCTCTGATGGGTACCCTTAAGTCACAGCTTGGTAATTAGCTAACTATGCAGCAATAATTCGAGATATGATTTATGGCTGATTATGGCAGAATTACTGAACTTTCTAAGAGAAAAGTCTATAGTCACTAGGAATTGCAACTTTTTAACCCCAAGGCAAAAACAGAGTATGTGTTTGGTTAATAAGGAATGAATGCCTGTGGGTTTCATTTAGATCATATTCCTCTTCTCTTCTTACTCATGACTCTACATTAGACTGTGCTACATAGTTAGTTTTTCTTTTCTTTCAAATTTTTTATTTTAGATTATTCAGTACAGTTTCTATCCTTTATTCCCATTCCAGCCCACCCACCCATCCCTCCCATTTCCAACCCCCCTAGTTTTGTCCATGTGTCCTGTAAACCTTTCCCTTCTCCCCTGAAATTCCCCTGAAATTCCCTCCCCTTTCCCCTCTGGGCCCTGACAACCTATCCTCTATTTCAGTGTCTTTTGTTATATTTTACTTGTTTCTTTGTTTTGTTGTTTAGGTTCCTATTAAAGGCGAGATCATATTTGTCTTTCAATGCCCAGCTTATTTCGCTTAGCATAAAAGACCTGTATTCAGAAAACTACATAACACTGAAGAAAGAAATCAAGGAGGACACAAATAAATGGAAACATATACCGTGTTCATGGATTGGAAGAATTAACATCATCAAAATGTCCATACTACCCAAAGCAATCTACACATTCAATGCAATACCTATTAAAGTACCAATGGCACATTTCACAGACATAGAACAAACACTTCAAAAATTTATATGGAATCATAGTTAGTTTTTCTTTGAAGTTGAATTTACTCTGGAAAATATGGCTGTTCTCTCATTTAACTTGTTAGGAAAATGAACACCAAAATCTATTTCACAAAGTGGGACAATAAGACTGGATTCTAAGGTAGTCTTTTTCCTTCATCAAGTATCTTTGTGTGTTTTTGAAATCCTTTTCCTATAAAGGAAACTAATGTCATTGGAAGGAAAAACAAACTGGTTCAATCCATTGTTTTCTCTTCTTCAGATAAAAGTAATCGCCTTGGCCTTTTACTTTCCAATCAGTTGGTTGGGTCAATCTTTGTGGAGACACACTTCACACCGAACAGTTGTCCTAAACCAATGTAACAAAGATTTGTATCTGGAATGTATGGGATTTGATTTTTTATAGTGTAGCTTTATATATAGAAGAATACATGTGCACAGTTTTCCAAATTCTTCACTTGGTATGTGGACATCGATATCAAAAAATTTGTAAAAACCACCATGGTTTTATTTTAAGCTTTTTTTATATTGTTGGTTGTGAGAGCGATCCAACTGTAATTTTTGCTCCTTTCATGAGCATTTGGATTGATCCTGTTGCTGTGGTTGCTGTCCATCCCTCCCTTACCTCCCCGTGAACCTACATCATTAGAAAAGGATATTTCCATAAATTGGAACATAGCCCTTCCGTCCAAAAATACAGGAGTAATTGTGCCTCCTTCTCATAATTCCTATGATTTGTTGACCTACCTGCTATCATTAAGATGGCAATTAAAACCTCTGCTTCACATGTGTTTTAGAGACACAACTTCGCCCTGCCATCAAGTTATCAAGTTGCATATACCCAGCATTAGGAAAGTGTGGTAAATGATGCAATCTTCAGTTCTACATAAATGTCATGTTCCTGAAAATCCACCTGCATCACACCTCATGGCTTATCTTCACTACCAGCCTTTGCTATGAGCCAGTCTATTCCAGGGGGTAGCATTAGGTAACTGAACTCATTGAGGCTGCTTGACCCTACTCCTGCACCACTGATTAGGTCATAAATCAGTAAATTAAAAGCTCTCCCACCACCAGTGTATCACCAGTGCATCTGTTGAGGTGTAGACTGCCTGCTGCAATCCCAAGACCCTCTGAGCCATCACTCCTTGATCTCTCTCAACTCCACATCACAAAGCATTTGGATTTAGTTTTGCTGGCACTGTGCCCAGGTCTCCACAAACTTTTCCAGTTGAAAGTCTATTTTGAATACTACTGTGAATGGCCAGGCCATTCTGGAGTTCATTGAATACCTGTACTAGACCTCCTCCTTCATGCTTTAAACAGTGCCCTCTCTCCATCAGCAGACTAACCTGAATCCCATTTAATTCCTTTTCAGCATTTGATCACCAGGAACTGGGGCCAATCAATTCTGATATTTCTGTCTTCTGCCTAGAAAGAAGTCCTGAGGTGAGTAAACTTGAAATTTAGTTTTCAATTCACTTCCTTCTGCAGTTCTAGAATTGTCTGTTCTTTACTCGAGATCATATATCCTCTGCCACTCTGCCCCTACGTCACTATCCCTCTTCCCCGAACTTGGCCCCAAAGCTAGTTCCTGGACTAAATCTGATATTCCTTTTTTCAAACTTGTTCAGATTTTTTGGTCCTTCCCCCAGGCTTTACCATTTAACCTATTTCCCTAAAACCCAGGAATTCTCCAAACTATTTCTGCATGAATGCAACTTTCTCACAGGCTTGAACATCCTCTGTAGCTGTGGAATCTATACCAACACTTTACTGAAAACTTAAGTGGAAACAGAGCTACCTACTGCTACCCTGCCCTGACCTCTGCCCAGGGTTAAATAGTTCACCTGGATAACTTTTGCAGAATGGATCTCTTCCTTACCAGAACTTTGTCTTTCAGGGCAAAAGCACACAAAGTTATTGAGGAAGTAAGAAGACTAGTTCTATATTCTACCTATTACTTTGGGGCTTACTTTATTGTCAGGATCATTTTCTGTGAGTTGGACCTGATTTACTTCTCAGCATCCAGTTTTTGAGGGACTCTTAGAATGCGGAGAATTAATTTGCTTTATATTTAACAACCCCTGTGTCTTTGTATTCATTTCTAAAGTCTTACTGTCACTGATTATTCCCAGAATTAGACAGGTTCCTCATACTCATTTGGTCTGAATCTTCCATGCCATTGTTTGCACAAGCTCTCTGACATGGCATTATTGTTTGATTCCTGAGGTTTGGTCATTTGCCTGCTTCCCTGGGCTCTGATGAGCTTCTCTTATAGAGATCACCAGTCCTGGGTATAATCTAACTCACTGTTTTTCCCAAACTCTGCTAATGATCAGGTGAAATTAAACTCAGAGTAAATGCTTCTTCCTCCATAGTAGCAGACATAACAGACACAGTGCATCTATTTCCATTAGTCAAAATAGATGAAGTTAGGTAATACTATGTCTTTCATTTTATTTTATTGGGAACAAGCTCTGCATGAGGCAGCCAGATGATGGCTTTAAAAAAATTCCAGAAAACTGCTGCTGCTCACAGCCTGGAAAATCCTAGCAAACCTAATACCATCAAGGGATGTAACTACGAACATATAATTGCACAGATCTATTTTCAAGACTTTGTAATGCATTTCCTAAATTGATATCATTTGGCAAGAGCTATAAATTTATGACAAACCAAAAAGGGTTACCATTATGAATTATGGGTTTGTTCCTAAAGATCCCACAGAAAAACTGAAAATTCAGAGCCCTATTTAAGGCAGTAAAGTTTCAACCATCATTTTTTCCATATTTCAGACCAATTACATTGTTTTCTCAAAACTATATAATAATGGTGTTTTAAAGCTTACTCCAAATAGCCACAAAAACCTTTGAAGAGATGTATGGTTCCAAATAGCCATTTTAAAGTATTGCAGAAATGGAGTCGATTTATTTTATTGGTAATAAGTATTTTGTATGGGGTTAGTTAATAAAAGTTGTACAGACCACCCTACTTAAGTAGGTTATCCATCCTATTTTCTCTGTTTCTGTCCATTATCATACTTATTACACTTTGTAATAAGTGTAATATACATATAATATATGTATTTGTTTGCATGTTTGTTGATTTTGTGTCTTTATCACTAAATTATGATTCATGCATTCCATGATACCTTGTCTATTTTCTTCACCAATATATGTGCATCATCTATGCCTGTTACTGTGTTAGGTGCTGAATAAATATTTGAACATTACAAGCATCCAGTGAGTATTTTATTGTGATGGACCTAAATGGGATTATATAAACTTGCTCTCTAGAAATAAGACAGAGATATCTAATTAAAATAAATGTAGGCTATATATATCATAAAAGTGATATATATAAATCATTTCTACTTATTTATATATATATATACATATATATGACACAGACTATATGAACAAGTAGAAATGCTTTGGTAAATAACACTTTGCTGTATTTATTTTTCATAATAAATAGATCTTGAAAATATTTTTAACATCTGAACATTTTAAAAAATTCAATATTAATTCATTTAAATAATATTTCCCCACCACATAACAAGTCTATTACACTTGAGAATGGCATGGTATTTGGAAGAAAAGTTCAAATATTAGGAAAAAAATCAGCATTCATTTTGTGAACTGATTATTCAAGACAAAAACAATAAAATTTTATCAATAAGTGCATTTATTTCTACATTTACATTTAAAAAAATGAAAAGATTCATTATAGATGGGGGATATTTAACTAAATACAGCATGTTGGTGCTGGGTAGTATGAAAGAGACTTAAAAGTTTTAGCTGACTCTGAGTTCTGTGTGAATATTATTCTGATAATTGCAAAATAAATAAACAAGTAAATAAATAAATAAATAAATAAATGGAAATTTTAGCTTATATTATAAAAACTAGTGTTTGGAACAAATTATATGATAAACTAGCTGTTTAGGCACACCTTGGGGTCCCCTGTTTCCTAAGAGACACAGGTAAACACGCACTTCTCCAGAAGCGAACACAGTGAGGGCCTGGGGAGAACTTCAAAGTGTTCCTGGGAAGGAATGTTTGCTGAATTAAAGGACATAGGTATGAGCATTGTCTTCAGGTCTATGAAGGGCTTATCCTGTAGGTCTAGAACTGGTACTGATAATGGGGCACCAGAGGGCAGATCCAGAACCAGTCATGGGACTTAGTAAGGGGAAGAATTTGGTTCAACCTAAGGAAAAACTTCTCAGCAAAATAATCAAATTATTGGGATGGGAATGCTTTTTCATGAGCTTCATGAATCCTGAGATCTTCAAAGAGAGAGTAGAAGTCAGCAAAGAAGTTCATTTAATTACCTAGGAGTCTCTTCATAATATACTAAAATTGAATAAACAGCTAATATAATGAATCCTTTAAGCCTTAACTGGTTTCTATTAAAAATCCTGGGCTTTCTTCCTTAACCTCTGCTTATTTTATCTTATTACTTTTGTAATTTTCTTTCCCCACTACAGTGCATTCATTTGTCCTTTTACTGAGTTTATGAAAGCATGACCAATTATCTCAATGACCTGTCATTCAAACAAGAGGAGAGTCATGACTTTTAATAAAAACAGTAGCATGTTGACTGGAGAGATCCTGTTGACACTCTCCATTGTTTAACAGGCCTTCCCAACCTCATCCTCTGCCTCACTGGACAGGGACCAGGCAAGTGCCCTATGATCACCTGAAGTGGGCTAATAGATTGAATACCTGCCAATCAAACAGCTGCTGAGTCACTTACGATCTCTCGTTCCAGTGACTAGGCAGGGTGATGGAGTTCACTTATCCTTATACACAGTTGAAAGGCTTTCACTCTCAATGGCTGCTGGCCACTGAGTCAGGTGAAAATGCATCTTCAATAGCTATAGCAACAAGATGGTCGGTTGTGTGGTGGGGTGGAGTGGGGTGGCTGGAGAGTGCTGGTAGGGAGTGTGAGATTTGATGCTTCTCGGGCAACCTTGGTTACTTTCATAAAAAGACGTGACCGGAAACTTAGAAAATTAAGATTTTATGTTTATATCTTCAGAGTCTCTCCAAATGAAATTCGTGGAAGAATTCTCCAGTAATTTCAATTCAGTGAATCAAGGACTGAGTTTAGGGAATCTGCCAGTTTAATATGTACCCCAGGTGAAGCACAGTTGCACAGTTTGCAAACCTCACATTGAAAATAACTATTGGTTTAGACAAAAAGTCTTGCTCTTTATATTTTTCAGGTGTACCTCTTTGAACCAAGAACCAGAAACTAGGACAAAAGGCTATAGCAAATGCCCATGTGTATGTGTGTATGTGCATGTGGGATAATGTTTATTTAAGTATTTGAAATATGCTTTGTGGACTACTATAGGTAAAAGAAATTACTGAACACTGGGAAATAGGGTAAAGTAGAAAAAGGTGGAATAGTGTTGAATTCCAAACTTCAATAGAAAATAACTCAACAGTAAGATAGGGTCACAGAGTTTGCTCAGGGGTTGGGTGTCAAAGTTGTGTGCAATAATTCATAGCAGGTTGGACTGCACAGTTTGCTTAGGCGTTAACCATCTCTATAAGCTGGAATGTCAGACCATAATTCTTGCTATTGCACTGCTAGTTTTACCAGGACAAGGGCACACATTGCTATTCAAGCTACCTACTGCTCTAATGCTATCAGTGAGCTTAGGAAACAGATGATATTAAGAGGAAAATGATCACATAATGTTTGAAGCAGCTTTTCTGCACTGATTGCCCCTCTAGAGTTTGATGAGGTGTTTACTCGCCTCCTCTCAACTCTTACTGGAACAGCTACATTGAATAATGCAAGATCACAAAGGTGATTTGCCTCTGTTTTTTCATTTATGTGTAAACGAGAAGGCTATTCATAGAACTGTGGTCAATAACCACTTTTTCTTCATGTTTCTATGCTTTACCTTTCAAGCCTAGGAAAATTATGTGAGAACTTCAGTGAAAATGTCAGCCTGAATCATGTCAGTCAAGGTAATCTGGATACCAAGAACTAAACAAAACAAATTGAATAAAAGCAGCCTGAAGTTCATCGGGTTTACTTTGAGTCAGCCTGCTCTTGTAGAGACCTAGGTTTGCAATGCTTGACTGCAGTTTCATATTTACAGAGGTGGATTAGAGACAGAAATCATCCTCAGGGCTTAATCCCAGGGCAACCAAAAAACAACTCCTTGTAAAGCTATTTACAGGGTAGCAGATGTGAAGGTGTGTTTCAGATAGGCATGGCATAAATAATTTTTAAAAATTAAGTATTTCATTAAACAACTCAAAACGAGAATTAGAAATTTTGAATCCTAACTTTTAAAATTTAGCTTATCAGATTATTGTTTGGCTTTATTTATTCTCTTTCATTCTTTCTGTAATGTTACTTTATTTGAAATGTTTAAATGTATTTTTATCTCTTCTCACTATGTTATGGTTTCTCATTTTTTAAGAGAAAATAAACTGTTAGTTTCTTTTTAATATATTTTTTAAATCCTCACCTGAGGATATGTTTATTGATTTAAGAGAGAAAGTAAGGTAGGTGGAGAGAGCGCGAGAAATGTCAATGTGAGAGGGAAACATTGATTGGTTGCCTCCCACATGTACTTTGACTGGGGATCAAACTTGCAACCTAGGTATGTGCCCTGACCAGGAATCAAACCCATGACTGTTTATTGTAGAGATGACCTTCCAACCAATTGAGCGTCTGGCCTGGGCATTAGTTTTATTTGTTTGTTTTAAGTGCCTCTATTTCGTCCTAAACTAATATTATAAAACATTAAATTCATATTAATATCACTATTAGAGTTTGATTGGTTTTATAAAATAGTAGAAATTAGATCACTTCTATTTCCATTCTACCTTAAACCTTGTCTCCCATTTTATGATAATTTGCCTACTTAATAGTTAGAACCACTAATAGGACAAAGTGCACAGAACCTTAAGACAAATGAGGCAGGATGGTTTCATTTTGCTGAAGGAGGCAAAGATCATACCATTTCTCCCCAGTGAAACAACAGTGTAGGACAGTAGTTGCCATCTAAGGGAATCGGTCCCACTAACATCCTTGGCATGATGGGCATGTTTCTTCCCCAAGGAAAGGCTGACTGAAAGTCAGTTCATCTTGTTTCCACCAGAATAGACTAGCTCCACCCTTTGGAATGAACAGTATTTACTTGGAATGAAAGTATTCATTATGGATTGCAAAGTATTCTTTATCAGTAAAGACTTTTGCTTCTTGTCAGGACCTTCCCAGGATTGCAATGACATTTCTCTACATTCAAAGCTGCCTTAGAAGAAATTCAGCAGGCAAGTACATGTGAGAGAGAATAGAAACATTGCTTCTTCAGTGCCAAATTTAAGATAACTTTTAGATTTCTTTTTTTGCCAATTGTTTAAAATTATTCAAGATGATAGGCAAGAGAGAACTTACAGAACAGTTTATTCAAGATAGTCAAGCTTAAAAAATATGAATCCTTAGTCACATAAAATTTTCCATAGAATTTTAATATATAAAATAAAAAGCAACATTATTAGTATCACTTTCTTTTACAAGTTCAATGTCTATAATTTTTTATAAATTCAGTAAAAACAAAGGAACAGTTTGATAAAAGATTTGAAATCATGCAATTGCTTTCCACCTGGTTCATTACAAAAGTATCTGTAGGAACATATATTTAAAGCAAAATTCCTGAAACATCTCAGGGTATTTTTTAATCAAATAGAAATTTCAGGGCATGCCTTTTTTTGAGATCAATATGAAAGAAGGTAATGCAACAGTGCTAACTACTGTGTTGATGGGCTCTGCCATATTGCAACTACAAAAATACATATTTAGGCAGGCAAGTTGCTTTGTTTCTCTTTTCAACTATTATATATGTAGGTGTTTATGTGTGCATGTAAGGTTTTGCATAAAGCACCTACATGAAATCCTGGAGTTATGTAAAATTTGGTTGGAAAGCATTATTCTTTTCCTCCATATCAGAAAAAAAAAGTGAAAAAGAAACTAAGACCCAGAGTAGTGATTCATTCTAGATCAATCCACAATCTACTGACAGGGAAGCAATTCGAACTTACATCGCCTGACTCCCATTGCTGTGTTCTTTCTACCATTTTCCAATGCCTCTCTCATCTTAGTATTGTTATAATTATTAATATTATTTTTGTTAACATTGTTATTATGGTAAATATGAAACATCCAAGAAATAATGATCATTAAATGTTAGCACTGGAAGAAGCTCTGGAGATAAACACTCACATCATCATTCCTCAGATTAAAGTTGAAGTGAGTGACCTGCCTGAAATCAAATAAATTGTTAGTAGCAGCAACCTGAGGATTCTGAGTCTCTGTTTAGTGTTTCGCCCTATTTGTCTTCTTAGTTCAGCAGGAGAGTTCTTGAGAAATAGGTTTAAAGAAGAGAACCCATATCACCTGAACATTTTATTTTTTATTCAGCTTTAGTTCATTTCATTGAGTAACAATATTGTCTGTGGATATGGTTCAGCTTTAAATACAACAATAAGTTCCTATTTAAATATTTTCTAAAAATTCTTGTCACTATTCTGAGAATTAGAAGAGAATACCAGCATTCTTTTGTGTTTATTCCTTTGTAAAACATGTATTCTTCAAATTAAATCAAGATTCTTACCATAATGTTTTATCCCTAGTTACTGTATACCTTTTGCTTAGAAGAGCAGATATTATTTTCTGTGTTCTTGAATTTTAGTATATTTGTCCTCCCAATAGGAAAAATGCGCACCACATGTAAAGCATTTTCCATTGTACTTAAAGACGTTGGCTTTGCGACTCATCCAAGTCTTCAACTTTCTTTGAATTGACCCTGAAACCACCACAAGCAACTATTAAGTATCCCTCAGCACTAGTGAATTTGCAGTCAGAGTGGAAATATGATGCCTTCTCTTGGTTTGAATACCAAAAAGGAAAATTCATAAAGTAAAAATAAAATTGCAATTTGGCTCTTTTAAAAAATTATTTTATTGTTGTTCAAGTACAGTTGTCTGCATTTACCCCCCAGTACTCCCCCTCTACCCCAGTCATCCCCACCTCCCTCCCCTGATTCCACTCCCCCTTGGTTTTGTCCATGTGTCCTTACAGTTGTTCCTGAAAACCCTTCCCTGGCTTTTTTAATGAATGTAAGCAATGCATACTGAGTTTGTAATTAAAATACTTTCTGTCATTTTGGGGATCTTAATGTTAAATGATGTGTGTGCTATATTTATAATCACTTTCCTCCCCATTAATAACAAAGCATTTCCAATCTAAAATGAGAGTGGCCATAACTTTTGCTTGTTCTCATTTGAGATCCCAGAATCTAAGGCTTTTCTTTCGGTCTCTCTGTGTGTCTTGTATTACAATTTATTACTATTCTGTCTGCTTTGGGAGAATATTTTACCAATAGTTTCCATATATATGTTTAATATTTTAGAAAAATTATAAAATACAAAAAAGGTATATCATATCAGATAGATGAATTATAATGTTTTGGAGGTATTCAAAATGTTTAGACAATACATGCAGTTCTTTTTTGTGTATGTGAAAAAATGAGAAGTTAAAAAATGGATTGTTTTTAGCCACAACAGTGATTCATCACTTTCAAACTAAGTTGCATTTAGGACTGGAATTTCATGAAACATCTCTAGTAGACTTTTGAATGACATGAAAACATAATCTTTTCTATTCTGTTCACTTCTAGGTCTCTTACTCTATAGATTGGTATTTTGATTCATGAAAAATAATGTCCAAAGTTTTCATAAATTAACAGCACTGAGCCTACTGTACAAATAAAACATGAACCTGAACACAATATCCTAGGGAGGGTCTAGAATCTCAAAGGAAGTGAACTGGTTTCCTTTTTTTCTTAATGTCTTTTCCTGTATGTAAAGGGGTGAAACAGCATGTCCCATGGAAAAAGAATGAAAACATAAAACTGTATTCAGGGGGAAAATACATATATAAATGTTCCTCTTCACTTCTGTTTTAACTTTTACCAGTATATTATTACTTAAAACTGGTATATCTGTTATGCTTTATTTCAATTTTGTTATGAAAGCTTAGTCAATACACTGTGTGTGTGTGTGTGTGTGTGTTTTTATTAAATAGACAACTCAGCTAAGTTCAGCTGGATCTTTATTTATCCAAAATCAACTTTTTTCTCTACTGTAATTAAATTTTAAAAGACTGTTCAAAGTACCTTTAATTATACTTTGTAGTAAAAATTTAAAAATTTGACATCTGCCATCATCTGATAGATTTTGTGATCATTCCCTGTTTTTATTACTAATTTCCATAGTCTTTCTACCTCCTGTTCTGAGGGGAAGGGTTATCATCAGGGGAAGGGTTATAAATGAATTGGAAAAAGAAAACATGAATGGATAAAGATAATTGTTTCCCAAATTTGGTTACAGAAAAATTTAGAGAAAAAGTCTTTTGTATCATACATTTTTTTTCTATAAAATGTGTAATCCTTTATTCAAAAAAATAGTATCAATTGATTGCATTTCTTGGCTCACTATAGGTAGAACATAGGCAAAAAGAGACAGAAGCAAGAGTGACATTTAAGTACAATGACCTCTACTTTCATTTTAAACTTTGAATGCTATCAATCTTTGTTAATGAACTTTTAACACTCACCTGTGGTTTTTCAAGGTGCTGCTGTGATTCACCTGGGCTTTGGGAACTTGGAAGGATCTACCTACACACCACAGTCAAGATTCTAGGGCATGAGGGAGTCACTGATTGAGAGGTAAGGAAATATGTTTATCCCTCACTGGATGCACAAACTGTGGCTTCGTGATGACACACTCTAATAATCTTCTAATTGTATTTGAGGCAGTTCTATTTTTTAAATTTATTTTTAATTATTTTTTATTGATTATGGTATTTTTCCCCTTTGCCCCCTCCACCCAGTACCCTCTACTCCCTCAGGCAATCCCTACACCATTGTCCATGTAAATGGGTCATGCATATAGGTTCTTCGGCTACTCAATTTCGCATACTGTGCTTTACATCACCATGGCTATTCTGTAACTACCAATTTTTACTTCTTAATCCCCTCACCTGTTCATCCATTTCCCCACACACTCCTCCCATATGGCATCCATCAAAATGCTCTCTGTATCCATGATTCTGGCTCTGTTCTTTTTTGCTTAGTTTGTTTATAGATTCAATTGTTGATAGATATGTATTTATTACCATTTTATTATTCATAGTTTAGATCTTCTTATTCTTAATTAAATTCCTTTAACAGTTCATATAACAATGGTTTGGTGATGATTAACTCCTTTAGATTTTTTCTTGTCTGGGAAGCTCTTTATCTTCCCTTTGATTCTAAATGAATCAAAACTTTGCTGGATAGAGCAATCTTGGCCGTAGGTCCCTGCTTTTCATAACTTTGAATATTTCTTGCCAATCCCTTCTAGCTTGCAAAGTTTCTTCAGAGAAATCAGCCGACAGTCTTATGGCAACTCCCTTGTAGTTCCAACTGCTTTTCTCTTGCTGCTTTTAAGATTCTCTCTTTATCTTTAAACTTTGGCATTCTAATTGTGATGTATCTTGGAGTGGGCCTCTTTGCATCCACCTTGTTTGGGACTTTCTGTGCTCCATGGACTTGCATGTCTATTTCCTTCACCAAATTAGGGAAGTTTTCTTTTGTTATTTTTCCAAAAGATTTCCAATTTTCTTTCTTGCTCTTTGTCTTTCTTGCACCCCAATGATGCTAATGTTGGAATGCTTGAAATTGTCCCAGAGGTTGCTTACACTATCCTCACTTTTGGGGAGATTCTTTTTTCTTCTTGTTGTTCTGATTGGTTGTTTTTTCTTCCTTATGTTCCAAATCATTGATTTGATTCTTGGCTTTATTTATTCTACTGCTGTTTCCCTGTAAATTATTCTTTATTTCAATTAGTGTATCCTACATTTCTGACTGGATCTTTTTTATGGTGCTGAGGTCCTCACTAAGCTCCTTGAGCATCCTTATAAACAGTGTTTTGAACTCTGCATCTGATAGATGGCTAATCTCCATTTTGTTTAGTTCTCTTTCTGAGTTTTGATTTGCTCTTTCATTTGGGCAATGTTTCTTTGCCTCCTCATTTTGGCAGCCTCCCTGTGTTTGTTTCTATGTATTAGTGAGCTTCTATGACTCTCTGCCTGGCCAGTGTGGTCTAATACAGTAGATGTCCTATAGGTTCCAGTGGCACAGACTCCCTATCACCCAAGCTGGGTATTCAAGGTGTGCCCTTTGTGTAGGCTGAGTACAACCTTGTCTTGTAGTTGAGCCTTGATTGCTGTTGGCAGATCAATGGGAGAGGTTTACCCAGGCCAGTAAGCTGCAAGGACTGGCTATGACTAATGACCACAAACCTCTGCCCTCCATGAAAAATTAGCGGTGCAGGAGCAGGGTGGTGGTACTTTGACATGGTCTGTAGCTGTACACTGGTTGTACAGGCCCTGGTCTTTCCTGGGTTATGCAGGCCAATGTCAGCCCCCACCTTTGTTCTGCCTGAGGCCACCCTGCATGAGCTATAGAGAAATCTGACATGACTGCTACTTATGCTGGGCTTAGAGGTTCCCAAGTGAAGCCAAGTGTGAATCTAAGCTGGCTGCTGCTAGTGCCAGGCCCAGGGCCACTTAGCAAGTGGTATGGGCACTGAAGGCTCACTGAGGCCAACTGTCGCTTGTTTGAGAGGTTTTAGGATGTTGTGAAACATGAGCCTAGACCAGTCATTCATGTAGAAAAGTTCCTGGTAACAGCTTGGGTGTGCCTGTAAGTTGGGTATGTTGGAGTCTCGGGGATCTTCAGGGTGGAGCAAACAGTGTCAGCCCAACTTTATGGAGTCTCAGATATGACACAGCCTGCCAGTTCTGTGGCTTTGTCAGGGGATGGTTCAGAAAAGGGATGATAGCCTCTGCCCTCCTTTCTGTCTGGGAGAAAGCTGTCCCCCAGCTCTCACCTTGATGCCAGACACTTCAGCTTTTTCCTGTGTGCCACTGATGCCTTTCAAGCTGCTACCCTGGTGCTAGAGCTCAGAGGAAGTAAGTTTGAGTAAGTTTGCATGTGGGTTCTTTAAGAGGAAATGCTTGGAACTCCAGAAGTTTCTTCCCCTGATTCAATCCCCACAGGTTTTTGAAGCCAGAATTTATGGGGACTTATATTCCTGGCCCCCTGAGTTTGGGGGCCTTGTGTGGTGCTGGGTCTCCTTGCTCCCAAGACATCCCTTCCCAATTTTTATACACCACATGTGGATTTGGGACCAGTCTGTTCTACATCTCTGCCCCTCTTACCTCTCTGGACTTACATAGATTCTTTAATTCTGTAGTTGTCAGACTTCCATTCAACTCAATTTCTGGTGGTTCTGAGTGATAGTTGTTCTGTAGTTTAGTTGTAATGTTTATGTGGTTGTGTGAAGAGGCAAGCTGTGTGTCTACCTATGCCACCATATTGACCAGAAGTCCAAGAGGCAGTTTCAATGGTGACATAAAATTACTAACTCTCTGGAACATTGAGGGCATGTCCTTTTCTATGCCCTAAAACATAGAGTTAAAAAAGATAAAAGAATTCTTTCTAGACAGAGGAAGAATTCAGGTATCTTATGTATATTGTACAATTCTACCTTTGTTGCAATCTGTATAATTATATTTTCTGTGAAGGGATTATGCCTTGTTTGAGAATAATGATTATAGATTATTAACACTACTTGTTTCCTATGAAAAGGCAGAAGTGGCCAATGTCAAATCTCTACAACCTCTGCTTAAATGGGGACCCTCTAAGGACTCCCTGGTAATAGCAGGAATGCCCTAGCCTTCACTGCCCAGTGATCACTCACCTTGATGTCCCTGAACAAGATTTATTAAAGTCTGCACTGACACTTTATTTAATTGTCCAGTACTTCCTGTTAAGAAGAATTTTCCTTCCAGTTCCACTAGGCACACAGTACTGTGATACCCCATGGCACTTATTAGTCCTTTCCTTGTTTACAAAAGTTAGTGATTACATCAGACTGAGTACAAAAGTTAGAGCTTGGAAGTCACCTGGGTTCATGTCCTAGCTCTGTCACTTACTAGATATGCCTGGGCTAGTCACTAAACCCACCTAAACTTTGATTTCCTTGTTATTAAAATAGAGATAGTTCCTGCTTGTGGCACAACAAGGGTAAATTATGGCTCAGAGTTTTTCAAGTGTTAATTTGCATACAAATCACTTGGTAGGTTATAATTCTGAAGATCTGGTAGGGACTTGATACTGTGCATTTTTTACAAGCTCACTGCTGGTTCATGAATCACTCCTTGAATGGTAACAAGATTGTAACTAAAAACTGAACATACAAATAGGTAATGGCCAACCACATATAAAAATAGAACTGAACCACTATATGCAGCAATCTGTCCAAGTAGTCAAACCCTTATCTTCAAAAAGCAGCTCAGGAACTAGCCTGCTGAGTCAGACCTGTAGGAAGTCAGACTGCTATCCCCAGTAATAACTCAGGAAGCCAAACAATAACTTCTGTAGCAGTCAGACCAAAAAAAAGGTCAACACTTTATTAGTAACAAACAGCTTCCCTAATTTTTGCCCCCACTTCCAATTTAGGACCTACCAGAGCAAAATATATATGTACCCTTAAGCAATCACATAGGATGCTTCATTTTGTAGTTGGCCTGCCTACAGCTTCCTCAGGCCAAGAGCCTCCAATCAGGGCATGCAGGAAGCTTCCCTGTTTTCCACTACAGAGCTCTCCCACTCCTCTGCCTGCCCCTAAGTCTCTGCCTAAGTGCAAATGATGGTGGCTGACTCTCTTGCTATAACACGCTGTGAATACCATATTTTTTGGACCATAAGACCCACCTAGGTTTTAGAGGATGAAAATAGGAAATTTTGAGGCAAAAAATGTGGTAAAATATTTAATAACATAAATAACAAAATTTCACCAATGTAAATGTAAAGCTACATTTGGATTATAAGCTACATCCCCATTTCCCTCCCAAATTGGGGGGTGCATCCTATAGTCCAAAAATGCGGTAAATAGCTTTTGCTTGTTCTCATTTGTTGGATATTTGTTTAGTTCTACATATACATATTATGAAAACTAACTGTTAATTTAATGAGGGCTCAACAAATTGTAGTCTTAAGTCTTTAGAAGAGAGTGGAGTAGAAGAGAGTGGACCCTAAACCACTCTCTAAGAGAGGTCATTTACTGGTGCTATTAAAGTTCTTGCACATCCTGCTTAGTTCTCCTTTCCATGGTAGTATCTTCTCTTGAATTGGAAGCATCTTGATCATTTGTTTGTTTTTTTATTTGTTTTCTTTTGGCTTTATCCTTTCCCTTCCTCTAAGCTGCAGAGAAGCCCAGCAGGTCACCAGATCATCAACTCACATCTTCCCCCTTCCATCTAACAACCATGGTAATAGGCAGAGGGTACCTTCCATCCAGGGGAAGGTAAGATAACTTCTCATTAGTGAGCACAGCACTCTCATCTTTTCATTATCCTGTCCCATATGCCCTGGACCAAAGGTGGTAAAGGGGTCAGATTTAGGTTTCAGCTGGAAGGAGGGAGAGAAACCTCCATAAACCTAAATCATGTACTCTGTCCCAGGTTTGTAAGAGTGGCTATATCTAAGTTTGGGTCACTTCTCAAAAAAACTCAGGTGGCATTTTGCTTTACTCTATCATTTACCCTGCATTCATGTCTCCCTTGGGAAACACACTTGGAGGAGAAGTGACTGGGGTGAGGGAAAGTTTGGAAATTCCTGGCTTCAATAGCCTTCAGATTTCACATACCTTTTTCATACTGCTTGTTTAAAACATAATTAGACATAAACAGGGTTATGCTTAGAGGTATCTTGACAGAGGGAATATAGAAATCACCCAATGAAGAAAAAAGGAAAAGGGTGACTCCAATTTCCAACAGTCCAATCCCAAATTTAAATTCCATGACCCACAATGGCATTTGCAAACCTATTTGGCACAGTGTAAAGAACAATATATAAGTGGCTGTGAAAGGAATATTTCAAACATAAATATAACTGGAAATGGTTGCCAAGCATCTGAATTATTAGGGATGGACTTACTTTTAAACATCTTCACAAAAAAAGAGAAATATATTTAAAAATTTTTATCTTTACCAAGTATTTTTCCCATATCCTTGAATAATTTAAACTTCTGTCTTGATAGTGGTTTTTCAGTATACTTTGTTATTTGATGTAGTAAAAATATATGATAGTTTAATGCACTTATTTTGTGAATGCTTTTCAAGTCACCCTGCTCTCCTACAAGCTATCCAATCAAATAGAAGGGTATCTGAGATATTCCTGGGGAGTATCTTCCCATTTTCTTCACAGTACAAAGAAATTAAAAGTTTTCTAGTAAAAGCTGTGGTTTAGGAGAGGATTGGCATTGCTCTAAAACTCCTTTAAAATACCATTTCTCAGGCTTCTCTCAGGCAGATTCTGATTCAGTAGTTCTGGAATGGGGCCCTTGAACCTGAACTTTTAAAAGCTCTCTAAGTGACTATGCTGCCTGCCAGGTTTGGCTCAGTAGTTACAATTGGATGGATGCCAACTGGCATGATTCAAATGCTCCAGGGTTGGAATAGCCTGCAGTCCTCTGTAAAGCAGAGCAATTTAATTTAATTCAACAATATTCATTAAACAAACTTTGGTGTGTGCTGCAGACACAAAGGCGAACAACATACAGTTTTTGTCCTCAATTGGCTTAGAGACTAGAGAGAAGGACAGAGAGGGAGAGAGAGAAGCAGAGTGGGAGGAAGTGTAAAGGAAAGAGAGAGAGAAGGAGGAAGAGAAAAAAGGAAGAGAGAGAAGAAATGAAAACTTACCTGCAGAGCGTGGCAAGAAAGATGACAGTGAATTCTACTGGAATTAGTAGAACAAGAAGGGAAGAAAAAGCTAGAGAAGATAACTTTGAATCTCACTTGGGGGCTTATAAGAAATAAGGTAGAGTGGTTCTCAACCACTGTGTTAAGCAATGTATGGGGGCAATTATAGCTGTAGTTTGTGGGGCTGTGATTAGCATTTAGTAGCCGTGGAGCACTCCTGCATGAAGTGTCCACAGCACTCCTGTGAAAAATCCTGCATGGGTTGATGACATAGGAGAGATGTTAAGATCTTTGGCAATCACAAGGGCAAGGAAATGTGAGATGAGAATGTTGGCTGGGATCACTGTTGTGGCACCCTGTCTAACAAGAACAATAATAGAAAAAATAATTAAGTTGTATGGTGGGTTTTAGATGACAGGTTTTTAGTAGTCTAGTAATAGAATACGTGTCAAGGTTTCAGTTTGGTAGTTTAGAATAGATACTAGTGACAGTGAAAACACTAAAATGGAGTCAGATTTTATTTATTAGGAAGCAATGTAGGATGATTCCTTACTTGGAGGTCCTCAAAAACTAAGCATTAACCAATTGCTTTATCACTCCAGCATTTAGTATTATATGAATAGTATAGAGTCTTCTTGAGAATGTTCTCAAAACTTCATTGATATTATTAAAGTTTTTTCCCTAAACCAACAACGTTTCTGAAATATGTTTTCTTTGTTTAGCTATATATGGAAGAATTTGTTTGTCTTTTGATTGCCAACCCTGTTTCTAGAACGTTTGAACAAAACAGTGACCTGGTAGTTTCCTACTAAACTGGAAATCAAGATGGTAGGGTCAGAATTTCTGAGGCTATCTCAATGCTGAGTGTGTGTGTATTCTGTTAGAAACAAACCTCAGAGAGCATAAGGAAAGTGTTACTAAATATTTATTAAGAATAACTCCAGCTCTTTTGAGGGGGGAGTTATGGGGGGCAGGAAATGGAGACAACTGTACTTGAACAACAATAAAAAAAGAAGAAGTTAAAAAAACTGCATCTGGCTAAGTTCTTGAATATCATTCTTCACATTCCTCTTGAAAAGATTAATTTCGGCTTCTCTGTATTCAAGAAATCCTGTCTGTTTGTAGTTGCTTTGGTATGCTCACCTGAATGAAACTGTGAAAGTCTTATTTTTCTTTAAAGTTTCAAATAAACAGCCCTAAGTAGAACTGAATAACTGATATTAAATATTTTGCAATTATTGACATTCCTATATTTCATTACTATTATGCCTACTGTCTAAGAAAAACTTCCCTAAGATAGTGCATTAACAATATGACTGCTTTTGCTAAAGAACTGTAAGAGCATTTTGAAGATATTTAGTTAAAGCCAAATACCACAGAATGGAATTAGGAGCTCTGAGGTTCTGATCCTGGGCTAAGTAACTCATACATTTAAGAAAAGGTCCTCTTCTTCAGTGTTCCATATAGATGCTCTACTGGGACACAATCTAATATCAAATATTTGTGTCCAGGTTTCAGCAACAACCCGACCTATTACTTTCAGTCTTGCAGGACTGTGTCAGGATATTTCTCTTTTTTTAATATATATTTTATTGATTATGCTATTACAGTTGTCCTATTATCCCCCCTTCATTCCCCTCCACTCTGAACACCCTCTCCCACCCACAGTCCCCCCTTTAGTTCATGTCCATGTGTCATAAGTT
>CM052541.1:130550882-130594474 GCA_028533065.1 Trachops cirrhosus | reverse complement strand
TTTGGGACTCTCTGAGCTTCCTGGACTTCCTAGAATTCTATTTCCTTTGCCAGATTGGGATAGTTCTCCTTTATTATTTGTTCAAATATCTTTTCCACTTGTTTTTCCTCTTCCCCTTCTGGTACCCCTATAATTCGGATGTTGGAACGTTTAAAGATGTCCCAGAGGTTCCTAAGCCTCTCTTCATTTTTTTGAATTCTTATGTTTTCATTCAGAGCCCACTGGTTTCACAGTTGATATGAGACTGTATGTGAGGACTAACTAAAATGATATTATGAATAAAATTAATTTGTTTGTAATTATTCACCATCTAAATCTTGGCCCATGGTTCAAATTTAGAAACCAACCCACTTTTCTTTTAGTCATTTCACATCTATTATGAACCACAGAACATACCATTGTCTTCCTTTACTTTGTCAACCACTCAGCATGTGGAAGTTCTCTATTCTAAGAGTAAAGCCAAAGACATTCATTAAATCCTGGACTGGCTAATTAGATCTGTACAAAGAAAGACAATGAAGGCTGGGAGGAAATACTGGAGATTATCTGTTCATTCTTCAAGTCACAGCCAAGGAAATAGACATCCAGAGTGGCCAGCTGGTCTGACTCCTCTAAAGCAAACCAAGGCCACGTGACAGAATCAGGAGAACTCGAAGACTCTGACTTCTTATTTTCTCTAAGTCACATATAATGCTGCCTCAATGTGGCAGACACCACCTCCATATCTGATGCTTGGATGGCTAATGGCCAGCAGGAATAAGGCTGAAACTGTGCTTGGGTCACTGAAAGGTCATTCTTCTTCACATGGCACAACATAAAAAGCACAGCCTACTGTTGCAAGATTAGAAGCATGACCAATATATTTTTCTTAGCTCAAAGAGTAGTGAACTTCTTGTTGGAAAATGCTGGGGTTTTTTCCCTCTGCATATTTCCATAGAGTTTCTTTTAACTTAACTTTAAAAAGCACAATAAGTGACTTGTTTTTTGATTATTTAATTATACAAAGATTATAAAATAAACTAAACAATTATATTTTATTCTAATGAAAAACTATATTGAAGTCCTATTTCCCTTCAGTTTTCAAAGTAGCTTTGCAACATTATTAGAAGCATAATACAGTGTTAGCTCAAAAATGGATAAATTACACCTGTTTCCTAGGCAAATGGCTGAATGGATTTTTTATCACCACATCTCTCTTTTATGTGTGGTGTTTTTTGTGATTACATTCAAATTAAAGATGCTCTAATTTGAGGATAGTAGTTAAACACTTAACAAAATGAAGTGAAAGTAAGCCTTTTAAAATTGTGCCAAAGCAAAATGGCAACATAATAGGGATTCTAACAGGAAGACACACTGTTGATGTTAGTCTGGGCCACCAGCATATTGTGCAGAACAGACTCTAACACTGACAGCTGGGCTGGGAGGCAATGTGTTAGCCCGTGCATGAATACTCTGTCTTATGATGGTAAGAGTTTTCTTTGAAGAGCTGGGACATACTGCATGTAGGGAGGGCAAATTAAACTGGCCTAATTTCATTTTACTTAAAATGTTGCATCTCAAAATTGAGAAAATATTCACTGAGTGCCTGTTTTATTCCAAGGACTAAACTCTTCTTATACTTATTTTCATTTGTTTATGAAACATTTAAATTCAAGAGGTTCATATAAAATTTAGTAGGTCTAGAACCAAATAGATTCTTTCCCACCTTCATCATCTAATCTGTTCTGTTTTCTTCATTTCTTATGTTAATGTCTATACAGCCATCAACCTAGTTGCCCCAGAAAGAAACCTATGTGTCATTTAAATTCCTTCCTCCCCTTTACTTTTCTACATATAATTTGTCACCAAATCTGATTCATTTCGTCTCTGAAACACTTCTTGAATTCATCTCCTATACAACAACTGCTTCTGGTCTAATGCAGTCCTTTATTCTGTCCTAGATTATTTCAGTAGGCTACTGTCCAGTCTTCCTCCCTCTATTCTCACCAGATTCCATTTCTTCCTGAGCACTGACACAGGGTCATTTTCAAAACATATTATAACCACACTTAATATCTTTCATTGGGTCCCCATTGCCTACAGAACTATAACCATGTCCTAATTCCATAGAATTATTGCCCTGCTTCCTACTCTTACCTTCCTTTCTCTGCCTATGCCCTGTGCTCCAGTCACCTTTATAGCCTCTAATTTACCATGTTCTCTCAGGTCTCTGTACCTTTGATGTTTACTCTGCCTGGAATTCCTTTTCTTCCTGTATGACTGAAAACAATTTGTTAATTTCTCAAGATCCACTGTAAGGATTACTTCCTCACTAAAGCCATTCTTGGTGCTTGTATTTATTTCATTTTTTTCTCTTCCCCCACTCCACTGTATTTTGTATACACTCTTGTTATAGCTCTTGCCTTAGTTGCACATATGTATTTATGTCAGTAGATGGTGAGTAGATTGTGGCACGATTGTGGCAAGAATGTTCTAATTAGTGTCTGTCTCTAATTGCTCCTCATCCTAACCTGTCTTCCACATTGTTTCCAAATTATCTGAAATCCTTTGATATTTCTTTAAGTCCAACTTCTCAGCATGGTGCACAAGGTCCACCATTCTCCATCTCGAGGCCCAGTCCCATCATCCATACTGTGTATCCTGCACCTTGATACACAGACAATCACCCCTTAATGCACCATGGTAGTTCATAGTTCTGTTCATTTTTCTATTTTTGAGGAATGCTCTTTTCCTTCTTTCCAGATGGTCTATTCTTGCTCATTATTTGAAGGCTCCCACAGCACACAGAATCTGTACAAAGCCTTCCCTGTACTCTATCAGAAAGCAATACACCCCTTTGTTTCTACTTGCAGAACATCTTCTGCAGAGAGCCATATCTCACTTGGAATCTTGTAATATAGCCTACTTGCACCACTCCTTCCATATTTGCTCTCTTTAGTCAATTCTCATCACAGTAATGATAGTGATTCATTTTAAAAAGAAAGTCAGATCTCATCAATCCTCTCCTTAATACCCTTCACTGGCTCCCCAGCTCGTTCAGTCCTGACAAGGCCCCGCATCACATGGCCTGTGTCATTTCTCTGACCTCACCTCATGCTAGGCTCCCACTCCCTCTGCTTTAGCCTCACTGGCTGGTTGCCTTGCTCTTCACTGAACTCCTCAGGCAAGCTCCTGGCTCTGGGCATTTGCACTTGCCTTTTTCTTTACCTGTAACCCTCTTCTCCAAATAATCACATAGCTTACACCTTCTCCCCTTCAGGTGTTTACTTAAGTGTCACGTTCTCAATAAGACCATTCTCAGCTCTCTCCTCTTTGATACTGCACTTGACTCTTTCCCTACCTCATCCCTTATCCTCCCCCATCACTTTCATTTTCTTCACATCTATTTTTACTCTATTTTCTGTTATTCCTCCTGGAAAATAAGCTCCAAAATACAGGGATATTTTTCCCTATTTTGTTTTCTTAGGTGTCCCTCGAGCTTAAAACAGTTTTGGGCATGTAAGAGGACTCAATATGTATGTTGAATAAACACATACATTCATGCTATATAAATTATATGAATGAAGAATTCATGTTTGACTCAATTCCATGATTCCATCTGGGAATGATTTTTGGCAGATTATTAATAAACCCACAAAGGTTTTTGTTGAATAAATGATTGTATTTGCCAACCCTTGGATACAATATTGGAGAAGCTACTTAAACATGTAACAGTTTATTTGCTGGATTTCTTCCATCTATAGTTGTTTAAATAGTTTCCCAACCTATGTGGAAAAATGGTCAACTGTTATGTGAGAGAAAAGTTGCTTGAAAAAGAACTTTTCCTTGAAAAGTTTACCTGACAGAGTATTAGAACTCAATCCACTCTACCAGTAGGTAAGATGGTATTTTTGTTCCCTTGTATTTTATCCTTTAATAACTTAATTATCTTATATTGTTGAAAGACAATGTGCTTTTCATCTCTGTTTTCAAGGTAGGACACTGGAGCAGTATTGGAAATTCTGATGCCTGGTATACAGAACCAGATATCCTGATTCAATTAGTTGAGGTCTAGCCTAAGGTTTGGTAGTTTTAAAAAGTCCCAGAGAAATAGGAATGAGGAACCAGGATTAGGAACCACAGTTAAGAATAGTTGTATCTCAGACTAATGGTCAGGCCTCAGTGACTGCCACACGTCACCTAGCTCTCACCATGACTGGTAAAGCTGGAACAGTATTTTACACAGACTTAACAGAAATTAGGAAACGCATATATGTAG
This sequence comes from Trachops cirrhosus, assembly GCA_028533065.1. Classification (NCBI taxonomy): domain Eukaryota; kingdom Metazoa; phylum Chordata; class Mammalia; order Chiroptera; family Phyllostomidae; genus Trachops; species Trachops cirrhosus. Next base: position 130,590,216 of record CM052541.1, on the reverse strand, counting down.
TCATTTTTAATAATGCAAAATATCTAGATATTTTCTGACATTAATCATAGTTTGCTTTGTACTTTTAAAAGTTAGTTTAGTGAGCTTATATGTAAAATGCCTCTTTTTTTCTTACTTATTAAATATATGTGAATTAAGAAGAAAAACTGACATCCAAATTTACAAATTCATGATTTTCCTTTATAAAACTGAAACTTATGGGAGGTTTGCTTCCATTTGTAAATCACATTTATATGGATTTATTTTTCACCAAAACTAGAGTCAAGAAACTATAGTTTTAAGGGTTTTAGGTGGGGCATTAAATGATATTAGAAAGATTTTTTTCATTTATTCCTTTCTGATAGAATAGTGAAGAATCAATGGTAATAGTTTCTTAACTAACATAAAATAACCCCATTTGTATGTGTGATGATTTAAATTTGTCTAGGAAGTCAGGCAGTTAGTTACAATTTACTATGCATGTAGAGCAAATACAGAATATAGAATTTATTTTACACAAATACTTCAATTTGTATATCCTTTATACAGAATGAGTTGTATATGAGACACACACATTATCTATATAATGTTTTTATTAAAAAATTAAAAATCTTTGCCCAATAATGTTTCACCTACAGTTTGTAATAGCTGTGTCTCCAAGAATGACATTTTTTTTTGGTATTGAATAATTGAAAAGACTTATAGGGACAATAGGACTTATTTCCAGGTACACTGTCTGCATTTTCAGTAACACCTGGGCCTTGGCTTCCCTGCTGAAACTGAAGCATTTCCAGTACTACACTGTGGGGAATGAGTTGGATAAAAGGTAATTCTTCTTACTCATCAACTCAGTGAGTAATGACAAGAGTTGTCTTAGTGGCACCTGAAGGAATAGGGTCCATCATCATGCCCTCACTGCCCGGTGACACTACAGGCCCACAGCTTCTAGGAAACTTCCAGTTTTACAATACACCCTGAAACTTGGGTACATCTATGTTGGCAACAGAAAAAAAAGTCTGGCATGTTTAAGTTCTATAGTCTCTTTTAATCCACTGTTCTTAGTTCTCCATCTTTTTTAGGTCTTTTGCTTCTGATTTTTAGGGGATGAGTTTTTAATGCCTTCAGGTCGACTAGAGGATTTTTCTTGTTCTTCTCACTTCCACCTCTATTTTTAACTCTCACAAGATAAATAAGTCTACATGTCAATCATAAATTTGCCTAAATTCTTAATAAGTGAAACTCTTTATATTCTCCACAAAACTCTTAATTTTATTGGGATCTGTCTCTACATACTAAGACAGAAAAATAAAAATGAATTTAATAGAGAAACATATAAATATGTATTCACCAAAATTTATTCGGGGTACTTGTATATAGCTCAAAATGGAATAAGCTCAATTTACTGTTGCTTTAATATCATGAGTTATATAGCCAAGATAGTGTCAATTCCATTTGCATACCTTACCATTTTGGCCTAGATGTGCATATTTAACCTTTGTCTTACTTTTCTTACTAAAAAAAAAAAAAGCTTTTTAACAACACAGGCTTGCAGAAAATAAGAACTAACAAACCCCTCATTCTGTAACTTTCTTGCATCTTCATTGTCTTAAAGTAAAAAAAAAAATACTTTTCTTCCTTTCGTTGTCTTTAAAAAAACACTGAAGTATTTGCTTGACTTTATGTTTAAAGTTAACCAGTTTAAAGGCGAGGCATTTGAAATCTTGGAAGAAAACAATATTTTCTGTATGGATGCTTTATAGTCATCTATACCTCCCCAACACTCTGATAAGATCATGGGCCATTTTTTCTTTTTTTTGGTAATAAAGGGAAGTTTTAAAGGGACAAAAATGACTTAGGTGGAAGTCGATGAGGTGTCCTGAGAAAAGCACAGGGCTTTAGAGTCAGGCAAGTCTGACTGAATAACCCGGATAAGGAGCTGAGTGTTTCTGTACCTTGCTTCTAAATCCTCTAAAAACATAGATTTGTCATAAAACCTAAAATAGATGGTGCAGTCTCTGGCTGCAGAGTGCACGCTGGCATGAGATGACCATCTCAGCATCTGGTTAGTAAATTACCTCAGCAGAAAATGCTCGCTTTTGTTGACAAATGGTCTAGCTACTTTCTTAGTGAGACTGGAGGATGAGAAACCTCTGGAAACATAGTGGCATTCAGTACCTAAATGTGGAAATGTGTTGAAAAATTCTCTAAGCCAGGTGGAATTATGTACCAAATGTTATTATAAACAAACTCAATGTTTCTCTTCATGTCTTTTCTTTGAAAGAATAACTAAGTTTAAGAACCTATATTTTAAAAATGCTTTTATGCAGTTTATTACTATCAAAAACTAATAAGAAACAAATTTCATATGACATTTTTATTAAAATAAATTTAAAAAAGTTTATAAGTTAAACCATTGAGTATTTCAAGCTCTATTTATCAAATGATATTGGCTAAGACAATTCTTTACAAAGGTAACATATGAGATAATTGAAATGTTGATTTCGTTTATTTATACTCTGTCAATGTTTAAAAAACATAAATAAACTACAAGTTGGGACAGAAAAAAATCACTTAACTAAAAGAGAACTTCAATATCTTCTATTCCAACCTATTCATATTACAGAGAATGATATAATTATATGAGATCTAAGCAGGTTTAAAAAGTAGTCAAGTTTCTATAAAATCCTCAAGTCTCTTCTTTTGTACTCTAAATCTAGTATGTCTTCCACCACATCAAGGTTGATCTCCATGGTTAGTAACTAGTAAATGGATTAATATGACCAGAGTGTAAGGGACACATGGGAGATGATAAGGCTGGAAAGGCAGGAAATACAAAACTATGCAGATCCTTCAGTGATAGGCTGAGTAGCTGGGGCTTTATTCTTCAGGGATCCACAGGAACCAGTGTGAAAACTCTATTAAAGAGCTGTCACGAGCCCGTAGGACAATCTTAGATCTGGACATTTGTGTACTGCCCATGAAGCTCAGGAAACAATCTGTTACCTATTTCATATCTTACACTAGAAAAAATTCATCTTTTTGCATAGTGCCTGGGTACTATGGCTATAAAAGCCCACTAGAAGTATATAGGGAGATTATACTCTCCAGAAATAAATAGCATAATGTATTTAGAGAAGAAAAAAAAAGAAAAGGTGTTATTAAAACTTGGGTTTTTTTCCCACCTAGTTCTCTTTATTAAGACTGAAGTTCCACTTCTAAAAGCCAGTACACTTTGAAAAACATGGTCAAATACCTAAAATCTCTGACACAGTGTGGTGAGAAAGGCAGTAAAATGAGTATGGACTTGGATCTAAGGGAGCTGCAACAGTGTTGTAACTTCTCGCAAGTCTTTTAGCCTTAATTTCTTCATCTATAAATAGAATATCAATCTTATGTTCCTCAGAGGGCTGTTCTGAGGCACAAATGAGATAATGTATATGAAAGTACCTACCGTAGTTAGGGTCTACAGTAGAAATCCAGATGCTTTTGTTTGAATATGAATTTGTTAAAGTTATTTTACTTTATGGAAGTAGCATCAGTTTCGAATGTCAGCCCTTCTGGCTCTAAAACAACACAGTGATCATCAAAGTTGACCCCCAAAAGAAAGAGTCATAACTTTCTTTTTTAAAAATCTTAAATTATACAGGTCATCTTACATTCTGAGAACTATGATGATGCAGGTATTCATCTGAAGGTCAAACATGGGTCAAATAAATAGGATACTTAAAAATTCACTTTACCTAATCTAATAATCTATCATAATTAATCTTTTAAACTAAAAGATCAATTTGCTATCTAAGAAAGTGATTATGCAAGGGAACATTTAATGTGGAAGAAAATTTTTTATTTTATGGTAATTATACCTCAGAATCTTAAATATATTATTAAGAAATTATAAAACAATTATATGGGCCTTCTTCTGGTTATGATATAGAAAAGCAAAGAAATCATTGCTTTCATCCTAACAACTAAAAGAAGCTGGATAACCTTCAAAAACACATAGGGTTTTTTAAATCTTTCAGAGACCAAAGAGGATGCAAAGAAACCGAAATAAGTGAATTTCCAGAAAAATGACAAGCTCTGCCCAGGGGAGAAGTGCTCCACAGCTGTTCTCACTTCAGGTTAAGTAGCGGAGGAGGAGTACCTGCCGTAGAAGGGGTAAGGAGAAACCAGCTAAACTTATAATGAACTTTTAATGGCTATGCGTAGGCTGGCATGAGAGATTAGATTTTCAAGGAGCCTAAACCACAGAGCAAATCTGCAACCACCCAGCAAATATTTTCCACAAGGCTTTACCTAGTGCTCGAGTGTACTGTGTCAAAAAACTGGGGGCAAGTCCAGGACTGCAGAGGGAGATACCCCCGAGGTATGCAGAGTTTCCACTAAGTGTTCTGCAGCACCCACTGGAGGGGAGTGGGTTGGTGGGGAGGAGAACTAAGTAAGACACACAGGTCTCTCAAGCACACAGGCTAAAGCAGGACAGGAGGGAAAATTATGAGGCACTTCTGTCTCTCCTGGCATGTCAGATAGCTGCCCTAGTATGGCTGGAGAATGGCAGTCAGGGTGGAAAGAGATCTCCAGAGTTCAAAACCAGGATGACACAAAAAAGCAAAGAGTTTTTGCCAGTGAATCAAAAAGTTGGCAGCTGAGCTACAAAACAGAAGGTTATCTTTCATAGTACAGAGAGTTGGTGGCTCAGTTCTAAAGCAAAAATAAAACTCCCACATCATGCCAATGCTCAGATCCCAGTCCATACCAAAAGGAAAACGTAGATTCTTAGTCAAAGCTTGTGAATGAAGCCAGTGGTGAGAGTCAGCCCGGTTTCACTGAATATCATGCAGTGTCAGTTTTCTGCTCTAGCATTCAAACAAAAGAAGAAGAATAACCTTTTTTGGAAGTTAATATTGTCTTTCAACTTGACTATTCTTTTGTACAAAATGCATTACATAAAATTAAAAAATCATGAAACATTAAAAAGCAAAATAATCAGGCCCGTGAATAATAAAAGAAAAAGTCAGTAGAATCAGACACAAAGATGACCAAGATCTTGAACTTATCAGAAAGAAAATTTAAAACAGCTAGAACAAAATTGCTAAGGGATATTTTGAAAAATATGTCATGAATATTTATTATAATTCAAAATATGTAAATATTATAATAGACATAAATAATAGCACAATATATGGGACAGAATAATTGAATTGGTAGAGAAATAAAGAGAAGATTTGATTCAAGACATATCATTTCAGTGCCGTATTTAGAAACAGAAGAAGAAACAGGGAAAGGAATTCCAAGAAGATAGAATAGAGAATACAGATGTAAGCAGTTATGAAAGTAGATTGTGGCATTAAATAGCAGGTATTCCAACTGACAGGAATAGATGATGCCAGGGTCAGGCCAGGGCAGTTTCATGCATATGTGAACGGTACATGCACACGGATCCTTATGCTCTGAAGGACCCTGTGTTTGTAAATTTGAAATATTTCAAAATTAAAAAGTTAAAACAGCATATGAGCTATTTTTTTGCTGTCTTCATGGAACTTGTAGTCAGGTTGGTGTTATAAGATCTACTATAAGCACTAAAGTACAAATTCAATTGGTAATAAGAAACTACAGTACAGCATTTCACCAAATGACTGACATTTGATCTCTGTATGTGCCAGTCACTGTGTGTGGTCTCACACCTTGATGATGAAAACACACAGATCTGCTCCTCAAACATCTCAGAGGAGTGCGAGACTTCTAACCAAATATTTCTGCCTGGGTGGAGAAATGTGCTATCAGAAGTATCTGTAGTACTTCAAAGGAAGAATTAGCAGCTCTATCCAGGAATGCTGAGGAAGCTTCAGGAAGAAGTGCATTATGAGTTGGCTTTGAAGGGGGTGGTGGCCGTGAGAATGTACCTGCAGACATATTCCACTTCTAGGAGGCAATCGGCCTGAGCCCATTGCTGCACTTTGTAATTCACCACCCCACTGGTTTGCAGAGGCCAGGCTCCCACAGTGCCAAAGATCTGAACCAATGACCTGACTGCATGCAACAGGGAAACTAAAGGTAACCTCAGATCAAGGACTCCAGAAGGCTTTGCTGAGCCTTTCTTAAACTGCTAGGCATCCAGGACACTTTCATCAAAACTTACTTATATTCTTCTCCCCCTCTCTGTAACTTACACTGTGTTCTGATGAATCTTCCAGCCTTATTTGACCCCCTCCTTGTTTTCTTTTACTCAGATATTTTCTTCAATGCAAATTTAATACCATCCTGACTTCTATTCTTGGAGGATTAACACAAAGGATATATAGAAATTTGTTAAGACAGCAACTGGGATAAAAAAGTGTTTCAACAGGGAACAGAACATTATGCCAGTGTTCACCTGGCTGTTCTATGCCCACCAGAAAAAGAAAAGAAAACAGCTGGGCTCCGGTGTTCCACCTCTCATGAAATTCAGATTCCTCCCATTCCTTCCCATGTCAGAGCCTTCATCTCTTGAAAAGCCAACTCTCTCATCATTCTGAAGCTAGGCTTTTAACAACAGCAACAACAAAAGGCAGCTTTTCAGAACATAAAACTTGGTTTTTCAAAGGGGATGTGGAAGATGATAATTACATTTTTATTCTCTGCAGTGTCCTACACTAACAAGTATACCCCAGAATATATTTCAGTAAGTTGTCCTGCACAGAGGTCTGGGGGAAATTTGTCTGCCTCTGAAACTTTAGATCTCACTCACCATTGCCTAAGATACAGAGTCAGCTTTCTCTATGAACTCCCTAGGTCAAACAAACTGGGTTTCTCCTATGCCTGTTTCTAGGACGGGATATAAATTTTCACAGCTAGTCTCCAATATGTATAAAAAGTAATTTTAAACTAATTTATCAGGCTACTTATTCTCCATCCTGGATTTGAAAAAAACATTAGACTTATATAATTGACTTGTAAATGATTATCTCCATCAGGTTCATCTTTGGCTTATAGATGTCAATCACTTTTGTTATGCATCATTCTGGATCAAGAGAAAGTAGAATCCCTTAGCTACCAAAGGCAATGACAAAAAGATCTACCCAAGATGATTTTGGAAGTTATTGTTTGTGTGAGAAGTAAGTATAGGCATCATTTCTAGGTGCACCAAGGCATTTGACCATTTGGAAAGCTTCAGGAAATAGTGAATTATTAACAGTTGGCAAGAACAATCTTTTGTTGTTGTTTTGGTAAGTCAAAGAGAAATTATATTGCTCTGAATTTCTGCAACAAACAATTTATTTCACTCTAAATTTTATTTCAGAATTTAATGACTCAAATGCTTTATATAAATACAAGTAAATATTATATTGTAAAACATGGTTTTTATGCAACATTTGAGCCTCAACAATATAATGTTGAATAAAAGAAGTTAAACATCAAAGAGTAGATATTTTAAGATTCACCTTCAAAAAAGTACAAAGCCAAAATTAATCTATGCTTTTAGTAGTCATACGGCTGTTAGCCATGAAAGGGATGGGGCAGAAAAGGGGGTGGGAAGTCTAGTAATAGTTTGTTTATTGATCTTGGTGCTAATTGCACATATGTTTTATTTTTGAAAAACTTATGAACTTATAAATGTATATGCACTTATATTTAAGAATTCTATACTTGAATAAAATTTTAATATAAGAATTATGTTCATCTAAATACAGAAAGCACAATGAAAAACCTAAAATAAAGGAAAACACTTTTAATTTCATGAAACTGATAGTCACTTCATTTCTTTAGTTTTAAGACTTTACAATTATTGTAACATTACTAAATTAATACAAGAATGTTGTAAAAATCAAGTAGACATATATTCAATAAAAAGCAACAGTTTCTTTTGACTGCCCCCTGCCCAATATAATGAATCCCTCACTTTTCTGCACACCCCCATATTTAACCAGTGCTATCAAGGAGGCAGTTATATGGCCACGTATTTATTTTTCTTTGCATAAGAAAGCATATGCATATATTTTAAAACCATAAAAAGAATAATTTGCTCTGAATTGATTTTTTTATCTTGTAGGTATTGCTATATCAGTGCATAAAACAACACTACTGAACAACTGCAGAATATTTCAGTCTATGAATGAATTTATAAAAATATGTTTTTCATACCGATGAACCCTTGTTTCCAGTTTTTCGCTAATAAAAGCAATTAACAAAAAATCCTTATAGATAGATGTGTTAATCTTCTTAGGTTGCCATAATATAATAACACAGATTGGGTATCTTAAACAACAGATATTTATTCTTTCACACTTCTGGAGGCTCGAAGTCCAAGATCAAAGTGCTGTCCAGGTTGGTTTTGGTAAGAGCTCTCTTCCTGGCTTGCTGGCAGTCACTTTCTCCTGTATGCTAACATTGCCTTTCCTTGGTGAGTATGTTGAAAGAGAGAGATCTTTGGTTTCTCTTGCTCTTCTTATGAAGACACCAGCCCTATATGATTAGGGCCCCACCTTAATGATAGCATATAAACTTAATTATCTTCTTAAAGGCCTGATCTCCAAATACATTCACATTGGAGGTCAGAAGGTAAGGGCTTCAACATACAAATTTGGGGGGGGCACAATTCATTCCATAACAACAGACATTTGTGCAAGTATGAATTTTTGTAAGTGATAAGTTTTATACATATATATGTATATACATGTAAATATACATTAACTATTAATTTACAGAGAAAGCAATACACGGGGTCTCTCCGGGAAAAGTCCAACCATGGTTAATATAACATGAACAGTTTGTGCAACACTGATGGAACCTGGCAGCCAAGGAGAGTGGACTGGAATGCATATGCATGAACAATGATGACTTCACTGTGCTAGTCAGTGGGGACAGGAGACACCATTGAGTGAGTACTGTGTGGCCATTGCATTCAAAATGACTGAGCAAGTAGAGCAATGAATCTGTATCAAATTTTGTGTTAAGCTTGAATGTTCCTCCACAGAAACTATTCGGATGATTCAGAAGGCTGTAGCTATGGGCAACTGGTGACTGTCAGCTTCATCACAACAACTTGCCCACTCATGCATCACGTCTCATGTAGTCTTTTTGATTAAACATCAAATCACTCAGGTGACTCAATCCCCCTACAGCCCAGATTTGGTGCCCTGCGACTTCTGACTCTTCCCAAAACTAAAATCACTTTTGCAAGGGAAAAGATTTCAGACCAGCAATGACATTCAGGAAAATACGATGGAGCATCTGATGGTGATTGGGAGAATTGAGTGAGGTCTCAAGGTGTCGACTTTGAAAGAGACTGAAGCATCACTTTCCTATGTACAATGTTTCTTGTATCTTGTACCTTCTTCAATAAATGTCTCTATTTTTCATATTACATGTCTGGTTACTTTCTGGACAGACCTCGCATACCATATGTATACAATTTTAAAATGATATTTAAAACCCTATTATTAAGCCAGGTTATATTCTGCATTAACATTTTGTTATGTGCATTTCCTAATATTATGCAATATAATGTGAAAAATTATTTTAGCTTTGTATAAAATTTATAGGGTTTGTAAACATTCTGGTTTGGGGGGATGTAAGATTTTTTTCCTCATTTCTCTTAATATAAAAGTGGGTTCTCATTCAGTGTAAATTTCTACCCATATCTGTACTTCTTTAAAATACATCCCTGTGAGAAATGAATTACTCACAGGATAGGAAAAATTTTAAGACTTTTTGTATACATTGCCATATTTTTTATTAGAGTTATGTAAATTTACTTACCTAACAAGTATATATTACTGAGATTAAATACTTTTAATAAGACTTGGACATTTTATTTTTTCTTTTGCATTTATTTCATTGGTTTTCATTAGGACATATTTTTCCTATTGGCAGTGTTTGTGTTATATTTACTGGACATTTTTCTAAGTTTGTTTCCCCTTTTACTTTTACTTAATTATGTTTCTTGATATCCAGAAGCTTTTTGATAAATTTTTCCTCTTTGTTATTATTTTAATTTATTTTGTTTAAACTGCATTATTCTAATTCAAGGGATGATACACACATACCTTTTCTATTTTTTTATCCTCATCTTTGGACATACTTACTGATTTTAGAGAAAGGGAGAAAAACATCAATGAGAGAGAGAAACACTGATCAGTTGCCTCTCGTACACACCCAACTGGGGACCAAACCTTCAAACTTTCGATTTACTGGACAATGCTCCAACCAACTGAGCTACACAAGCCACAGCTGTTTTTAATGACTTTGTGTTCTTCATTTTGCTGTATATAATTTTTAAAGATGTTATTTATTTATTTTTAGAAGGAAGGGAGAGAAACATCAATCCGTGGTTGCCTCTCATGTGCCAGGGACCTGACCACAACCCAGGCATGTGCCCTGCCTGGGAGTCTAACCAGCAACTCTTTGGTTCGCAGGCAGTGCTCAATCCACTGAGTCACACCAGCCAGGGCTAAATTTTTATGGAAATTACAAAATAAGGCTCTGATTTGTCCTTTCAAATAATAAATCACTTTCCCAGCACTACTTAATGAATAATTTCCCCCCACAAATTTGTGATCCCACCCTTATTATACATTAAAGTAGTATCTACAGTAGGTTATTTTCTGCTCCATTTATTCATTAATTTCATTTGACCACCAGCTCTTCTGCCAAAACTGTATTGTTTTGATTATCATGGATTATATTATACTTTGATGGTTAGTAGAAACAGGACACAGTGATTACTTTCTTTTTCCAAAATTCTTACTTGTTCAAAATTTCCCCTGTCCTTCCTGAAGTTGAATTGAAGTTTCATGAAGCCAATAAATTACTTTGGGAAGAATTGACATCTTTACCTTAGCTAGTCCTCCTGTCAATAAATATAAAAATATGTTTAAGTTTATCTGCAAATATTTCCCTTATATATTTTAATTTGGGTTGAGAGTAGTCCTGAGTTTTATAATTTTGTTCCTTTTGTATAAATGATAATATAGTATGTATTTACCTGCATATTGCTGCTAAACAAGAGTTTATTTTCAACTTTAGATTATTTTAATCATCATTTTTAAAAATATTATCATTTTACTGAATGATATATGATAAATATATGATATTTTAAAATATTATCATTTTACTGTTGATTTACTCAACAGTTTGAATGTTTTTGTTTCTGTCAGGTTTTTTGTCATACCTTACACTGTCAAGTACTAAATAATTTTGTTTACAAAGAGTCTATTTAGATAGTATTTTACTGATGTAATATTTCCTCGTTTTCCCTCTGTACATCTTTCTGCAGTTGTGTGTGTGTTGTGTATCTGTTATTAAATTATTTTGATATTTTTAATTGCATGTCTAAAAAGCAGTTTCTGTAGATTTAGTATAAACATCTTCCATGGAAGAAAGACACTGCTTTGTTTCAAATATTTTCAGAAGTGATGACACAAATCCCAAAGTCTTACACAAAACAATGATCTGGTTTTTTCCAAGTGTGAGTATAATTGTGTTAACCCTTCAAATTTGTTACCAAAGAGATTCCTGTGATCTTCCTATAGAGAACAAATGTTTGTGGTTTGGGGCTCTTCTGTAGAGTTCACATTCTTTTTTTTTTTTTTTTTTGGTCCATGGAGGCTGTACGAAACTTCAGGGCACTTTGCTTTGTGACCACACTTGTCCCTTATGCAGAAACACAAAATCAGACTATCATGTTTTTAATAAATTTTACTTCATTTATAGGAAAAATAACTGAGGAAATGACCACAGGTTTACAGGTTGTAAAACAGGAAACAACTCCACTCAATTATTTACTAAACACAAAAATATAGCAAGAGTCTCTAAGAAGCCTAATTCCTACAGCAGAATTCTGCTGTATCCAGCTCCAGAAGATTGCTCAAACTCCTGGGAAGGATAGAAAAATTCCTCATGCTTTATAGTAATACCATGTTGAAATTATTTTTTGCCTTCCTGATGCTTTAAAATCACAAACATCACAGATGTCAATGAAGTGTTATATCTACTGGAGCTAAAAACTGCTGAATCATCACTCCAGTCTTTGTTGCCAAGGTGAGAGAGCATTCTTTCTGCACTTGCATAAATCTTTTGAAATTTCAGAGGCACATTTGAAAAAAGTGTACTAGAATAAAACTTCTTTCCTGAGAAACTTAGAAAGTTTTTTAAAATTTGTTTGTTTGTTTTAGGGCTATAATTTCATTTCTCTCAGTTTTCTTGGGATGTAGGGAACAAGCAATAGAGGTTTTATAAATGATAAACCTGTACTTCTTAGAAACCACCCCCATGTTATTACTCTTGATGCACGTTTAATAGCTCTGTAGAGCTCACATGGTTCCCCCAAATTAAAGCACATCTCACCAAAATGAAGGACAGCAAGTTCACCTCCTGATTCTAAAACTGTTCTGGACTCTCTGGATCCTGTCTCACATATCTTAAATTGAGAAACTACTGGTACTGATATGTGAACTATCAGTTTCCTTTTTGTGAGTCTTTACAACCGCAACTGGAAAGTCCATGCTTGTTAAATCTACTATGAGACTGCTGGGCAGAAAATTCTACATGCTTTGGTCTACTCACAATTACAATTAAACTCATTCAACCTTTATTGAATACCTATCATGTTTAGGCTTTATGTGCTGGAGAATAGAAAAATGAATAACATGAAGACCTTACCTAGTACATAGATCATTGCATGCCCTTGTAGGCTGAGCAAAAATAATATTGATAAAAGTAGCCGTGTGTACTCCCTACTTGAAACATAGGCTTCCAAGCCTTGCATTAAAAACAAATGAAAGAGCATTGCCATAAAAGACTGAAGGATAATGGGGCTGTTCCAGAGACCTGTTCAGAAAAGTCGCTGCCTGAGCAGTTTTTGTACAGTGGCTGCATGCATGGCTAATGACCCATGAAATCATGGACCGTGACACAGCAAACAGTTCCTCAACAATATCTCTAAAAGAATAGATGGGCTTGTTCAACTTCTGTGACTGAAAGAATTTGAGGGGGTATAACGTTATCTGAATAGTATGAATTAAGACCTTCGTGAAATGTAGCTCCAATTTCTCAGTAATCTTTTGTATAGCGCTCCAGGAAAGGGGCATAATGACATCCAAGCCTGTTTAACCTACAAAATGAGGGAATTAGTTGGCATGATACAATCATATAAAGAATTCCATTCTGAAAGAGTGGTAATGAGATGAAAGAGACTTAAAACTGCTGGCATGACCCTGAAACGATCCCTCTGCACTGCTGCTTTCCACCCCAACCTGCTTCACTCAGTACTGCAAGGACTCACAAGTGCAACCTCTTCCTCAGGAAAAGGCCAAGCAACTAAAATGCTATCAGCACAGGCATATTGTTTAGTCACAGCTTCCCTTAGAAGAAAAATAAAGTGATTCTTAATATATGTCTTGTTTCCCTGCTTTTCTTTCTCATCCTTTCTCCCCTTTCCTTTTTCTCCTTTCATTCCTTCTCATGTTAGATAGGGTCAGAAATGGTGAGGTTGGGAGGTTGGGAGCGGCTGGTGGTATGAAGAGAAATGTAGAAAAGATATTAAAATGATACAAAAGGTATTAAAATGATGAATACATTTTGGCATTATTCATCTAATAATTTAAAGTTCAGCCAGGGAAACTGATGTACAATGAACAAAAACCCTCTAAGTGGACAAAGTATTAGCATCCTGGGAGGGAATAGAATGTGCTGTGATAACTAGTCAGGTAAGTAATCTGATCACCAAATTTTTTAAACCTTTGCTTGGATTATGTGAAAATGAGAAAATATGATTTTGCACTTGCTAAAATTCCACTGTAATCATCACCAGTGTATTGGTTTTATTTGTTTACTTAATGAGTATTAGTACAGTACTTACGACAAGGCCTCTGCTAGGAGCTGTGAGGATACCAAGATCTTAAGGAGAATTAAAAATAGACAAGGGACAAACAGGTCTAACCACCACCAAAATAAGGAAGTATAGGATGCCTATCATAAGAATGTATGAAAAATGCTTTGGGCATAAAGAGGAAGAAATTTCATAATTTGGGAATGTAGAGTTGGTTATAGGAGAAAATCTTCCTTCCCCTGCCCTGTTCCCTGCCCTCGTCCCTCCTGCCATTCTCTGATCTAGGTACTCACTGCCTCTCAGGCTCTTCTGGGAAATGCAAGTGCATTCTGTTCATTCTAGTCTTTTTCTTTCTTTCATTCTTTTTTTTTTTGGGGGGGGGAGTTTGGCTGATTGCCAATTTCTCACTCTTACATAAATCGTCTTGCACAAAGAATAAATTCTTGCTAATATGGTAATGAGTGATAATGGATTAATCTGTAAGAGCTGTGAGGTAATGTCTTTGCATTTGAATGGACTTTTGGAGATAATTCCCAAAGGAATGGTGAGAAATTTTTTGGTAACACCACAGGCTGATGGCAAAAATATTTTTGGGATAGGTCGGAAGATGTCTTTCAAATCTTACCACATAAGCAACCACTTTCTCTGCAATCATGTAGGGCTGTTCCTCCAAGTCTATTTACCTTTTATTTATTTATTTATTTTAAAGAAGACCAACTGTAGAAGACTCTGTTATTCAACTCAAACTTAGTTGTGATACCACCCACAAAGAGCTCCACATAATTTCCCTTATGTATCCACAGTGTAGCCCTGTGTATTTTATGTCTTTTAGGAAAGCCAAAAGTGACCTGTAATTACAAGCAAACATCATTATTTTATTTTGAGTTTGTGTTAAATGTTTCTTTTACACTTTAAAAGGAATGATTGTATCATTAAAGCAATTACTTTGAGGGGTAAGATTTGGGTTTTCTTCCATTTTTCAGACAGAAGCAGCCTGAAGAACCTTAGGGCCCACTTGTCACTTGCCTGTCCTAGAGCAGGGACAGCCAGCCCGCGGTCCAGATGTCACCCACAACTGCTTGGGTACTCTACCACCCTCTTCCCATCTCCTAGACATCCTGGGTGTCGTATTCTGTTTAGTTTTAAAGTCAAGAAAGTAAAATATAATTTTGTTTTTAATATTTTAGAAGAATTCCACAATGCTTTTTGAAAAAAAAAATACCAGTGCTTGTTGTGACAAAACCGAAAGGAAATATAACTAATGTAGAGGACAGATAAGGTGTGTGATTTTTGCTTAATTTTTAACTTTACAATGATTTCTTCTTAATTATTGCATATATTCTTATGCAAGATCTACTTTCTAGATATAATGCTATCATTAAAATTGATACATGAATGCTAAACACACATTTCATTGCCTTCTTAGCTTAGCATTGACTGACTGAAGTGAAGAACAATATAACATTTTTATTTGGAAATATGAAAGCCTTCTTTGGAAACCATATGTGTCAGGTTTTAAACTTTATTTTTAAACCTCCTCTTACCCTCCACACAGACTGTTAAGATTGTTTAGCTCTGCAGATTTCCACCTGCCAGTCAACGTGCTGATTAAAGGACTAGGCTGGTGATGGTCACTCTCAGAGAGGACACGCTGCTGTTGCTCTGGGCTGATGAAAGCAGCCCTACTGACCAACATCTCATTATTCCCTCTGGCACTAGGGAAAGTCTCAAAAAGGGTCTGCAGACTTTTTACACTTTACTGAAAAATGGAAAGAGAACTCAAGGAATTATAAGAAAAGCTAAAATCTTTGCTGAGAAAATTTTAGCATCAAATCATTAATTAAAAATCTTCCTTTGTGTGCTCTGGTTTCTCCTCCTTGTTCTTTTCCACCACTCACTTAAATGTTCTTTAGAAAGAATAACTGCCTATGCCATCAAAGTGAGACTCAAAGTGGCATTGGTTAGTGACCTTTTTGGCAGTAGGGGCTGTCCTCACACATTAACTTCTCAATGACAGAATTTTGCATTTTCTCCCTTTTCTACCAGGTAACAACCCCAAAGGAAAACTTAAAAAGGTCCCAGCTGGGTAAGTCCTGTGTGAAGTATTTCCACTGGATAGGACTCACTTCTTCCTCTTTGCTCTGTTCCTCAACTGTTAATTTTCTTTTGTTACAGCATAGTGAATAATGCCTCATGATAATTAATTAGGGCTTATTTGTTTTTGCCATTGCACATCTTTAGTCAATACATTAGGGATTTCAAAATTATCACAGTGTAATCAGGTAAGCTTAGGACTTCAAGTATTGGACTGAAATTATTATCACTCAGTATTTGTTCAATATATGCACACAAACAACTAATATATACTGAACTGCAGAACAAGAATCTGTAGCAGAATTTTTAAGTGGTGAAAATATATCCATACATATACAGTTGCAATTTTCAATACCAGATTGAGCTTTAAAATTGAGAAATTAGAAAACACTTAAAATTAATACTTTAAAATTATTTTCAAATGTATATCTAATGCATACTTTTTCATATCAAAAAGCTTTAAGTTACAAGAAGTACATCATCTGTGATGATCTAAGATCATCAATAAGTAAAAGGCAAACTTTGATCTGGGTTTGTATTTAACATTACCATCTTCATGATAGTATTTTATGAGTGGAGCCAGTATTAATCTATAAAAGAAAAATAGTGTGTATTCAAACCTTTTACAACATGCATTTTTTAATTCAAAAGGCAAGATGAGAGAGAGAAGAGTAAAAGAAATTGAAGGAGGCCTAGAGAAGAATGAGAAGAAAGGGAAGAGGAGGAAGAGAGTGAAGGAGCTTTCCAACCGTGTCCTTTCCAAAATGGCCTTCTGTAATTTGCCCTTCATGTCAATATGAGTTAAACTTGGCATCACGGTTTAGAGATATAGAATTAAAAACAAAACAAAAACATTTTAGCGAGTTGATAAATATGAAAATTCCTAGGCTACAGTTTCATCTGTGGAAATAAGTCTGTGTGTCTTGGACATTGTCAAACCATTCAGCAATTTATGGATTCAACAAATAAGATAAAGATCTGAATCCACTAAATGCTTCTCAGAGCCATAGAAAACATATTCTTTTATGTTGGGTTTGAATATATGTGGAAATGTATCCATGTAGCAGTTGTATTTTTTAGGTTGTTAGAACATTATCAAAACCAGATTTGAAATTTTTGAGTTACTTAATACTGTCTCGTGGTCCCCAGGGGAAAAAGCACTATTTTTTGCCATCTCATTTAAGATATAGAAGAATCAAACTGCTAGATCAGAAATGCATTATGTAACCATCCCTTTGTATTCTGAGAAAAGCCCCGCATTTTTTTCCCAGCTCTCCGAGCAATTGTTAAAGTTGTGTGTTGCCTGTTAGGTCTGAGATGTAGATCCAGCTGGACATCTACTTTTAAAATAATTAACTTAGCTGGCATTTGTTTCCAGAGACTTAATCCTTTTAGCAAAGATCACATGGCAGTTTCAATCCAAAAAATCTTTCATAACTAAAATTCAACAGGAATTTCAAAAAGATGAAGTGCCGATGACTATTCCAAAGTAAACTTTGAAACAGAGGCATGGATACATGAAACAGACTGGCAGCTGTCAGAGGGAAGGAGGGTGGTGGGACTGGATGAAAGCAGGTGAAGGGACTAGCCAAAAAACATATATGCACAACACATAGACACAGACAACAGCATGGTTACAGCCAAAGGGAAAGGGGGGTGAGACTGTAACCCAAATGCAGGTCTGGCTGCCTGCTGCTATGAAAGCCAATACTCAATACTGGAGAGGCAGGTGCTGATGTAAAAGAAAGTGGTTTGTTTGTACATGCCAGCCATCTGGAAGATGGGGGACTCATGTCTCAAAGCCCATCTCCACATCTCAGTGGAGGCAGAGATTTTTATAAGAAGGGAGAGGGGAGTAGAACAAAGAGATAAAGGAAGGGAGTTGAAAAGTTCTCTACATGCAGATGAGCACAGTCCATTCCAATAAGACAAGTGATGGTCCAATTTGCAGTATTCTGGTTTAGTCATCCTGACTTCACATCATCCTGGGTCCATGGTTGAAGGTCAGAAAATCTCCTGGAGCTGGGATGCCTGAAGATCTGAGTTATAGGGAACCGTTCTGCATGGCATGGGAATGTAGCCCAGCTCCCCCTCGGAAAGGCCCGTGGGAAGCGAGGTTCCAGCACAGAGGAGCCATGCCCATGGATAGGTTCTCCTGTGGGGAGTCAGGCCTGCATTGTACCTAGGCTGCTATGAGACTTGCTTTTGCTAAAACTCCCTCACCCTGAATTGAGACAGCAAGTACTTACTATAACTTCCTAAAATCTGAGCTAAACCTCCCAAGTATGGAGTGTAACCAGTTCAACCACTTTTACCCTGGATCTGTAACATCCCTTTCTTTGAAGTAATTAGCAACATTCGTTCCTTTGTTATCTCTAAAAGGTAACCACCTACATTGAACCTGTGCATAGTAAATGAGGACCATCCTCCATGTAATGTACCCAGAAAAACAATAAAAGCCTGTCCAGGTCGGGGTTGGTGCCCTCTTTCTCTCTCTCAGAGAGTGGCCATGCTGTCCCTTTTTCTCCACAGGACTTCTGTTTGTGCGTATTTCTTCATAGCCGCCACAACACATGGATCCTGCTGGCCAGGATCCACATCACTGAGTCTGTATCTTTTGAGATTAGTTCTTAGGATTCTTACACAAACATACTGTTCATCTACAAGTCACACATTAGTCAGAGTCTGCACTTACAAAAACAATGTCAAAAGAATGGTGGAGTGGGTTACAATTTCCCACCGGTACAATTATTCACTGTTACAGGACCAGTGGAGGTGGGCAAAGCAGGGAAAAATGGGGTCAGAAAGAGACCCCATTGGGTCTCTTGGAGCAGTATTCTTTGGGGCAGTGGGTGCAGATGATGTTTTACTGAGTTGTACACTTGAAACATGTATGTTTTTGCAAACCAATGTTACCCCAATCAATTTAATTAAAGTTAATAAAAGAATAAATAAAAGCAATCTTTGAAAAAAGTGTCACTCTACAGTCTAACTCTTCTGTTGGAAGCTATAATTCTACTACATTAAGAGATAAAGATCTTGCAGTGTCTATTTTTAAACACAAAATTTGTAGGAGCATACAGTAGTCAATTGTTTTAATTAAATAGATTTTCTCATTAGTGACAAGCCCTGAGAGGTACAAAGGAACACTGAAATCCTATTAATTAACTTTTCTTTGTACCAGTTCACTAAATTTGTATCTTAAAAGGTTCCCCTGTGTTGTGATAAATTTGGAGATTATTACAAGATTTTAATTGTAAACAAAAGTTATTTGAGCACTGATTATTTCCCTTCATTATTCTCTAATAATATATTTGCACTTGACATTGTTATTAGTAACAGGTACTAAATTAACAAAGCTATTTAATTTGTTTAATTAAGCTGAAGTAACATTTAATTAAAATTCAGATACATGATAAAATAGAGATGTTTGCAAATAGGTTAATTAATAAAATCTAAAATTGAAAAAGTCTCAGTGGTTACTTAATCCAAACATTCTTAAGTCAGAAAACTCCACAAAAATAGGCTGACATTAACCTAGCTGGGTGGCTCAGTTGGTTGGAGTTGACCTGTACACGAGGAAGTTACAGGTTGAATCCCTGATCAGAGTACATACCTAGGTTTCAGGTTCAGTCCCTGGTTGGGGTAGGTACAGGGGCAGCCAATTGATGTTTCTCTCTCTTTCTCTCCTCACACATTCCCCTCTCTGTAAATTCAATGAAAACATATCATCAGGTGAAGATTTTTTAAAAATTGGCTGACATTTATTCATACTCGATTTGCTTACTTTCAGGAATGGAGAGCTGAGTTCTTCATAAGGCAAGCATTTCCATTATTAAACTTATGTTATCTGTCTTCTTGCATCTCTTATCCACTGTTCTTATAGTTTCCCTTTGAAACATTAGAGAAAATGTCTACTCCTTCTTGAACAACTTGCAGCTCTCCCCACCTCCTAATATTTAAAAATTCTATTCTGTTATCAATTAAGTCTCTCCTTTTCTAGTTTTTCAACCACTGTTTCATGGCATGATTCTCAGACCAGATTCTGATAACTCCCAGTTAAATTATTCTAAATTCACTCTATTATGTCCCATATCATAGTATCTAGAATTGGATTCAATATTCTAAGTATGGTCTGACTAGTGTTGATTGCAATGATGGAGAAAATCTCAGTTGATTTGAACAATATTTTTTCCTCGTAATGCAATATAGAAATATGTATTCAGCATGTTGGCAAAGAGTTTGGTGTGATGGCTGTCATTAGGTGACATAATCTTTGGTTTAGTTGCTGGAATTGTTGGTCAATTAAGGCACTTCAAACTCTTCAAGTCTACTGCTGTCAAGACTATATTTTCATTCTGTTTTGTGTGTTCTTTACTTTTGCTGTTGTTGTCACTTTTAATCTTCAAGTAGGAATTGCATGTTGATCTTGTTAAAAAGATAAAATATTGGGTCTTTCAAGATAATCTTGAAACTTAATTTTGTTGAGTGTTAGCTCTCACCATCATACTTGGAGTTGTTCAAGTCTGATAAAAAGCATTCTTTTTTCTTTCCAACAAAGTTCCTGGATAAAAAGTTAAATATGACAGAATTAGGAAACACTGTGGAATTCTCCATGTGTATAGATGCCTTAGGCATACTATGACAGTCTTTGGTAGTCACTAATGGAAACACTTTGAGTTACTATCATACAAGGAATTTCATCAGATGGTTTTAAAATCAAGCAGCAGAGTGAAAGGTGTTATAGAGCATGGAGATTAAGGTCACCAGACACAGGCCCCAGGATGACAGGGATTGAATTTGGGTTCTGGCTCATACCAGTTGTGACCTTGCCTTTACCACTCACCTCCTGATTCATTTTCTTCATCTTTAAAGTAGAGAAGGATGACAATGAAGATGAGGATGGCAGAACCTGTCTATAGGGTTGTTGTAAAGTTTAAATGAGTCTAAAAGGCTAAGAAAACATATGACATGTAATAAACATAACATAGTGACCAAAATTAACCCCATATTTCATAGCATTCTTTTGACCTATCAGTTTCTGTGGACTATATTCTTACCTGTCACTGATTTAATTTTTCAATGGCAGTAAACCATGGGATCATTAATTTATTTTAAAATTGTATCTAGAATATACACCTGAAACTAATATAAAATAATAGTGAACATAAGCTATAATAAATAATTTTAAAAATAACACATGACTCCACTCCAGGAAGACAAACAACCCAATTAAGAAATGGGCAAAGGACCTGAACAGACATTTCTCCAAGGAGGACATACAGAAGGCCCAGAGACATATGAAAGGATATTCAGTATCACTAGTCATCAGAAAGATGCAAATTAAAACCACAATGAAATACTACTTCACACAGGTCAGAATGACCATCATAAACATATCAACAAACAACAAGTGCTGGTGAGCTTGTGGAGAAAATGGAACTCTAGTGCACTGTTGGTGGGGATGCAGACTGGTACAGCCACTGTGGAAAACAGTATGGAATTTCCTCAGAGAATCAAAACTGGAACTGCCTTTTGACCTGGCATTTCCACTGCTGGGATTATACACTAAGAATCCTGAAACACAAATTGAAAAGAAGTTATGCACCCCAATGTTCTTAGCAGCACAATTTACAATAGCCAAGTGCTAGAAGCAATCTAAGTGCCCATGAGTAAATGAGTGGATCATAAAACTATGCTATGTTTACATGATGGAATACTATGCAGCAGAAAGAAAGAAGGAGCTCCTACTCTTTGCAATAGTATGGATGGATCTGGAGAGCATTATGCTAAGTGAAATAAGCCAGACAGTGAAAGACCATATGATCTCACCTATAAGTGGAACCTAATCAATAAAACAAACAAGCAAGCAAAATATAACCAGAGACATTGAAATTCAGAACAAACTGTCAGTAATTAGAGGGGAGGTTGGAGGGGATAATGGGGGGACAAGGGGGAAGGGTTTTCAGGAACATGTATAAAGGACACATGGACAAAGCCAAAAGTGGGTAGGATCAAGAGTGGGAAGTGGGGATGGCTGGGGTTGGGGAGAGAGGTGGAGGGAAAATGGAGACAACTGTACTTGAACAACAATAAAAAAATGTGAAAAAGAATTTTAATTTAAAAAAATTTAAAAGAAATTAATTTAAAAAATTAAATATAAACTAATACACAATTATTAGAAATTTTAAAGGTATGTTTGGAACCACTTGGGTTTGCAAATTTAGTTTTCAATTATAAATTTTATGAAATTTAAATTGAGATGAGGTTCTAGTTCAAGGTAGATCTTGATAGATATAAATCAAAATCAAGTATCCCTGAAGATAATTAATGTAAGGATTAAGATGTGTGTTCTAAGTATAAAATATACACCAACTTTTAATGACTGTATATGAATAAAGAACATAAAAAATATCAATACCAAATATTTGTACATATAAAATGATACTATTTTAAATAAAATATATTATTAAATCTAGTTTTACTATCCTTTTTACTTTCTCATAGTGTGGTTACTAGAATATTTATGTGGTTTTCATTATGTTTCTGTTATGCAACGCTGGTCTGGACACCTCTCTTCTCTCTCCACCTTTCTCCACTCCCACTGTCACTGGACTCAGGGACACTGTAATCTTTTCCTAACTAGTTTCTAATGTTTCTACCTTCAGTCCAATCTCCACTTCTTGGCCAAAATGATATTCCTAAAGCAAAATCTTCTCTGCTTTAAACCTTTCAGTGAGTGGAAGGTTTACTATTTCACTCACTATTTCCCCATCTTAGATTCTAATGACTTTAAGCAACCTAATGGCTTAATTCTCCCATCCAAGTACTAACCAGGCCCTACCCCACTTAGCTTCTGAGATCAGACGAGATTGGGGTGTTCAGGGTGATACGGCTCATTCTAAATGGCTTAATTCTCTAAACTCATCTCTAACAAATCTTAAAATGCTGAGTCCCAAGCATTCTTTTCATTCTTTCTCGCTGATGGGACTTTGTCACACTGTCTCCTCTGCAGCACAGGCTTTGTGGCCCCTTCTTCCCTAGTGGCTCAGATTTACTCACACTTCAGGATTAGCTTAAACAGCATCATCTCTGTAAAGTCGTTTTTGGTACCCCAAGTTTTGTTTAGACTAAAAATAGCTCAAAGGCATCTGAGTTCTTTGAGCCTTTTTTATGCTATGTTACAATTGTCTTTTTGCTTGCATCTCCTTTTTCATACTCCAGGACCCTGAATGTTGAAAATGTGGAAAAAGGAAGTCACATAGGGAGGTCATCACACATGGTTTTAAGTTCTCTTAGGAAAGGCTACTCTTTCCTTTACATGTCATTTCATTAATTTCCAAAGTGCTTGGATTAACTATGCCTGACAGATTTCTTGGAGTCAAAACTAACAAATTTTCAAGTGATGTGAATTCAGCCTATGTCAGAGGTGGAATCAGTTAAGGGGACGCATCTTCATTGTATTACATTGTGTGCTAAAGATGTAACCTTTGATTTACTGGGCATATATTTTATTTTACAAAGTACAAAGCTACATGAAACAAATGTTTCTGGTTCAAAGTTGATGCCGGACACTTTCACAATAATAATTATGAACAGTGAGGTAAAAATTCCAAAACCATAATTTCTTAGTTATGGCTATTTACATAGAAATAATTTGCTTGATATTTCTTATTGATATTGAAGAGAAAATTACTTGAAATTCACAGAAAATATAATGTAATGCAAGTGTTAATGAAAATTAATAGTGGAATAAAGCTGATTGTAGTCTTTACCAAAAGAAATTACTGATATTTCATTTCACTATACTGGCTTTTTAAAAAATACTTAGAAATTAGCAAGTTAAACTGTAGTATTTTGAAGTCCAACCTAATTTTTTTAACTGAAATAATTGCAAATCCCCCATGATGGTTGCATTATAACTTAATACTTATGTGCCAACAAAATATGTTTTTGGGTGTGCTTGTGGTGAGTTATATATCCATCACATATCATATAATCCCATGAATACTACCAGATTGCAATGTCATCAAAACAACAAGATCTAAAATTAGAATAGGGACAAACTTGTTTGGTAATTGAATACCTTTCACCAAGGGTCGATGGGAAATAAGGAGCACAGAAAGTCCCGACCGATAAAATTACCATTTGCTCTTTTATAATCACTGTTTATTGGGTTCCTCTCCTTATAGTAACTGGAATCCAAAGTGTTATAAAATTATTTTGCATAAGATGAGAATGGATTTTATACCCATAAATTTTTTGGAAAAGTCGGTAGTGACTTTAATTTTACAGATGTTTCTGTACATAGTGTGGTAGAATTAACAGCTTTTTTCACTTTTGTCCTTTGAAAAAAAGACAAACCGTATAAGGCTCTTATATGGTTTGTACCTAGAGTAAAATGAACCTAACTCAATTCCTACAAATAACTTACACAGTAATTTTTATGAAATTCAAATTACTTTCAAAATTATTTAATGAAATAAATGGTGTTTATAGAAACATTTTAGAGAATTTTTGAAAATTGTTTCATAAGATCTTATTTTCCTTTTGCCTAAATTCCATTTCATTTTTGGAAACACTCATCTCTCAACCACACAATACCTGCAGTCTATAGTTACACAAGCTTACTAATGAAATGGTTACATTTAAACAGTGAAGTTTTATGTCAATACTTGGGAACATGAGTTCCCTTTCCATAAAAATAATAGTCATTAACTTACCAAGTTAACTGAACCACATCTATACAATCGATACTGTACAGCGAGACTGTAAACTCCTGGAGCTGTAGCAGCTTTCCAGAGAGCAAAATCACAGAATGAAGGAATATATTCGGAGGTGTGTTGTTGACATCACAAGTGGCAGAGGAGGTTAAATGAAGCCAGATTAGGGAAAGCGCTAGAAAAACTGGTACAGGCTAATAGTTAGGTGCCATTATTGTGCCTATTTTCCAGAGATGGGACTGGAGGCATAGAGAAGTTAAATGAGTTGTTCAGCATTACCTAACTAGAAAGTGATAGGGCTGAAATTCAAATCATGATAGTCTGGTGCCGAAAGCCATACTCTTAACTGCTCTAATGCCTCCTGGCATTATACAAGTACCACAGTCAACTTTCCTCTCTCCCCATCCCTCTAGAGTCACCAGAAGCACGCTGACCTTCTACATCTCTGCAGTTTCTCAAGGTCAGTCACTTCCCATTTGTTCTCAACTTGATAACTCAAGATGTACTTTCTGCAATAAAAAATAGTCAATATCATTTGGTGTTCACTATGTGTGAAGCACACGACTTAAGTAGATAACTTCATTTTATTTTCCTAATAAGTCTAGTTAAAACTGTTACACACTTTTATCTTGCATTGGGTTAGTCTTCCAATCACTTCAGTCAGTAGCAAGCACTTACCATTTGAAACATACTATATCAGCTTTTGTGAGTCAGGGTTACATGTTTAATGCGATAGTTTCTACCTTCTAAAGATAAAACATAAACAAATACTTATTAGGCAGAAAGTAATGAGTTTTGTAAAGAAATATGCACATTAAATGTTACGCACAAAACTGGGTGCTAAAAGCACTGATGCATTGAATATAGTTTCAGTTGCTAGATTATAGAGTTCTCCAATGAAGAGTACTGTTAACTTTTACCATTCTGTGGCAAAATAAGCAAAGACAAACATGGAGATAAGAATAGTTAACTTGGCTCAGTTTTTGCAAGAGAAAGGTCATTTTCAAGGCTTAAATGAATAACACGTGTCACCAGCCCTATGTCTATATTTAATGTTTAATTTCAAATGAAAGTTCATTCATTAAATACAGGCATTTACTTAAAACAAACCTTAAATATAATTATGTTGGCCTTTTGTCAGTGTTTTAATCCTTTGGATGTTTCCTCTAAGTGAGTTAGTTATTTCACTTGCCTAAGCCCAGAGCAGTTTCCTATTTATAAAGAACTTAATTAATGGGAAAAAATGGCTGCTTAGGTTTATAGATTTATTATCTTAGGATGATGACCAAATAAATTAAACTTTAGTGTCATTGAAAAATGAATTAATAATATCTGCTGAAGTTCTTGATTTATATTTTAATTAAAGCAAGATGCACTGGTAAATATAAATAATTTTAAATAATTAGAAATAAATATAATGACACATTCATATGATAAAGGAGATTTTATATATATATATGTATATATAAAATCACCAGATTGAAACTGGAAGCTGGTCATGAAATGAAAGTCATGTGCTCTGTTTACTACCTCATAAAGTACTAATGGCTATCTTACACATGATAGCCTTTTAGAGTTTATGTATTTACTAGAGTCTGAGGCCCTTCAGTGACACATGCTTTAGCTACACAATTAATTCAACCCATCCTAGTAAAATAGAACCATTGTAATCATTAACCTCTGTACATTCATTCTATATATGCAGGTGGACTGAGGACCATGGAAGATTGGCTCTTGATAGATGTTACCAGTAAAATTGCTTTTCATGTTTGCTTTACGCACCCTAAATATCTTTTTTGCTGAAAATTTGTCTGTTTAGACTTGTTTATATATATACAACTAAGTGGGACAGGATAGAGTTGAAGATTTTAACACACAATAGACAAGATCTTTTAGTTTCTCTGTAGGCAATTCCAGGGGCTGCCACCACTCAAAGACTTTAATCTTAGAATGTGCCAGGCACTTGGCAGCTGAGATTCAGGAGAGGGGAGCTGAGGACTTTCCAAGCAGAGTATCTGTTATGGAAGCAAGAAACTGCTGGCCAGTTAATAGAGGGGAGGAGAAGATGTCTAAGAGGATGTGCAGGAACCAGTTGGAAAGGAGAAGAATTAAACCAGGAGAATTTTGATGTCAGAAGGGGTTCAGAGGGAATATTATCAAGGGGTGTAAACTCATAACTGAGGCTCCTGCAAAGGCTGAGTGGTCAGATGGACAGATCAGGCCTGTAAGGCCAGCCTCGCAGAACCTGTTTTTCATGTTCTCAAAGTGGCCTGATTGTAAGGGTTGTGACCAGGAGAGCCAGGCCAGACACTTGGGAAGCTGGCAATTTATGCAATTTTAGAATACAATTTTAGAACAATCTGTTCTTTGAATGCCCTCTGGGTGATGGTTGGTAGTTGCTTCATCAATGATGGATATCAACTTGTTTTTAGCATCAGGGCTTCTTCTACTTTCAACTGATTATCAGCTCAGTAGTGCTCCTCTCATAAATATAGCAGGAACCATCTTTCTCAAACAGAAAGTAAGTGAATTTAAACTGTTTCAGATGAACATTTGGATACAGTACAGTGTTTCAGTACTATCACGATTTAAAATGTTTGGGAACATGAAATACTTTCTTACAGAAGTTTTCATTAATGAAGTATTTGGACCTCCAGATCTCTCTAAAACTTGTGTGCCTGCCCACCCCTATTCATTTCTGTCGTACCTAGAACATATTTCATAGGCTCAACAACAAGGCCTGTCTGCTAGTCAGCTTTGCCATGTTTACCAAATTTTTAAACAGGAACAGCCTCCATTGATGTGATGACCAGAGTGACCAGAAAGCCTCTCTGCTGAGTTGCCCATCTCTGCTACACCCTAGAAAGTGTGTGTGTGGTGGGGGGAAGCAATAGGAAAAGAGGAGGCAGCATGGTTGTTTTCTGGAGCTCCACTATGGCATAATACCATAAAGAAGACCCTTTCATGTTTCTTATAATACTGGTTTGGAGGTTATGAACTCCTTCAGCTTTTTCTTGTCTGGGAAGCTCTTTATCTGTCCTTCAATTCTAAATGATAGCTTTGCTGGGTAGAATAATCTTGGTTGTTGTCCTTGCTTTTCATCACTTTGAATATTTCTTGCCAATCCCTTCTGGCCTGCAAAATTCCTGTTGAGAAATCAGCTGATGGTCTTATGGGATTCCCCCTGTTGATAACTAACTACTTTTCTCTTGCTGCTTTTAAGATTCTTTCTGTCTTTAACCTTTGACATTTTAATTATGATGTGTTTTGGTGTGGACCTCTTTGCATTCATCATGTTTGGGATTCTATGAGCTTCCTGAATTCGCATGGCTATTTCCTTCACCATTGGAACTTTTCAGTCATTATTTCTTCAAATAGGTTTCAATTTCTTGTTTTTTTCCTCTTCTCCTTTCTTTAGTATTTTCACTATGTGACAGTGCTCAGTTATATACTGGAAATCTAGGATACTTGAAGAGACATTATTCCCCTGTTGCTGTCTTTCCATCAGGTCTTCATGTTCTCTGTATGCTTAAGAAATGGTTCCTACATGTGGACCTCAGTGCATTTGTAGGTGACCCTCATTCAATATACTCAGATGGTAGGAACACTTCTGAGACCTCTTCTGTGCTGCAGTGTGTCCTGTCATAGGTCCAAGAGCTGAAGTGGACACAGGCAACTCTATTAGCAACAGAGCCAGTCACCTGGGTCACACACCCCAATGCTGCCTGAGGGGCTTGAAAGGGTCCACACAGAAAAACTTGGGGTTGTGAAAGAGAATGGGGTTGTGTCAGAGAATGGATCTAACAAACTCAGTTTTCACCTCTGCCCTGCCACCAATTCGTTCTTTGACTGTGAGGGGATGGCCAGAAGGCTGATTCCTAGATAATATAGAGGCCCAATAAATGGAATCACCTGGCTTAAAGGTTCACTAAGATGCAAGAAGGCCACCTGAAATAATAGGAAGCACTGATCACTGATTATCTTGTCAAAACTGATTCTTGTGTCTTCTTCTCTGATGGAATTTTTACAGCAGACAGAAGGTCCATCCCAAGGAAGGTTTCCCTTTTCTAAAGGAAATGATTAAAGGTTAAAGGAACAGTGTGAGAGCAAGAATGTTGAACCTCATCTTCAGGGGAAAAAAACAAGACTGAGAATAGAAGCATAGGAAATCAAAAACTGTAAGTCAGACACTATGACAAGACAATAAGAGTATTCACAGATTTTGTAGACAACCACATTTGTTCATTTTCCTGTCACCTTTTTATCTCTTCATAATGATTCACATCTAAATCCTTGAAACAGACACAAAAAGTGATCTCTTGGGGAAACAAAAATAAGGGCTTCACAGATATTACATCTCACTATTTCAACAGTCAGACTTGGAAGAGAGAAATCTTCTGGGATTGAGACCTTTAGAGAGAGGAGGAGAGAAGGTGGGTGATTACCCCAGGGTTTGTGCAACAGAAAGAAAAGAAATAACTGGAACTAAGGAATAACAAAGCTCAGGTGAGATAACATGCAATGCACCTGAAAAATTAGTTGCTATTTTTAAGCCTGAGTTTTCTTTTTTTAAATAGGAATCATCACTTACCTCACAGGGTTTCCTTGATGTTAAATTATATAACATTTGTATGTAACTAGAATTCTTTGTATTACATAGTGACCCATATCTAAATTGTGCTTGGGGCACTGAGTAAATATTAGTTCCCTTCTCCCAAGTAAATTTTTTAAAATTTGTTTATCTATGGTGGTGACATTTGTTTACTTTAAAGCTCAGGTTCTAGTGAAATCTTGTGATTTTCTCTCTCTTCCACATAGATAGACAGCAGGATGAGAGCTAGTTGCAGAGGGAGTTTAGGGGATAGAGGGATTGAGCAGAAAGCAAAAAGGACTCATGGACATGGACAACTGTGAGGTGATTGCTTGCAGGAGGCGGGTATAAGGGGACTAAGAGGTAATGTAAAAAATACAATAAAAAATTTAAAATATTAAAAAATTAAAAAAAGGAAACACAGAGACAGATGATTTGCTGCTTCTATGGATTTGCCCCTGTATGAGTCCTTCTCCAGAATTCACATACTTCCATATGCCTCAAGATTCTTAGGAAAGAAATGTACTTTTTAGAGAGTACATGGTCTAAGCTCTTCTTAGACCATGTACTTAGACCATAAGTACATGGTCTTCTGCAAGGCCAGTGTAAGGACACAAATGAAAACTCACATACATTTATCTAAATACTTTAAAATTCATGAGCAGCTGATAGCCTACTGTATGAATTATGTTCCATCTTCTGGCCTTGATATTATAAAATATCTTCATAATAAACATTTTAAATACATTAAACAATGATTTGTGAATGATTAAAACTAAGCAAAATATTAAAAACTGTACTTTTTCATTTTTATTAGATGATTAAAACTAAGCAAAAAATTAAAGTCTACTGTATTTTTTAATTTGTATTGCACCTCTGGGTGTTCTGTTGATGTTGTACTGAAGTTTGGATGAGTAATTTAAAAAATACATAATTCATAATTGAGTATACATTTGTTCCATAAAATTATTTTTTCATTTCAATAAAATTACTTTGTTGATAAAAATCAAGAATTTTATATAATTTGTGTTCTATTGATAATTATGCCTAATTAGGCAACCATCACTAAGTCATTGAAGTTTTTAGATAGTTTTTTTATGCGTTTCAGTTTGGAGGACATTTGTTTTTTTGATACAAGAGCAAGTATATTTGTCAATGACATTCTTAAAATGATATTTGAATTTGAAATGAAATAAGAATTTTAGATATTGTGTTCAAATAGATAATGTTATCATATGTAATAAATTGTTAAGCAGAAAATAATACAAGATATTTTGATTTCATTATATAACTTTCTATTTATTTTGACTCTCATAAATTCTTAAAGCAATATCTCTATCCATAATCAGTATCACACTTAACATATTATTGAGAATATATGTGCATAAATACATATACATGAAAAAATACATATACACAATTTTAAAGTATTGTGAATTATTTAATATTACAGACTGTGTCTCAGCTGCCATTTGAAAAATCATGTTAATTACTGAGAACCTGTGGAACAATAAATTAGAAAACAAAGCAATAAAATGAATGCTTGCCACTACTCAAAAGACATACTTCTTTGTGGAAAATAAAAAAAACAGCATTCATAATATTTAAAAGGGTGGATTTTAAAAGTTAATGAATTTGTCTTTTTGGTTATTTGAGTGCTTTTCTCAAGTCTTCTGCCAACTCTGAAACAGCACTGACACTGGAGTTCTCAGTGACACAACCCGCAAATGTCCAGCTCATTCAGACAGTCACTAACCTGAAGAGTGCTGGTCACAAGACTAGGTATTTAGTTATGGGCCTTAGTGTACCAGCACTAGGTTCTGCAACCTCATTGGCAGGGACAAGTATCAGCATTTCTATCAATTTATCTTGTGTGTGCTTAAAATATATAGGGCCTTTTACAGTAATGTGGATGAAAAAGGGGTTCTGTGGAAAGTAACCTCACAGGGTGATCTGATCATAAATTCCTAACTAGGAAGGTCATGGTGGGTAGTCACACCCCAGGCACGTAAAAAGTCTTATCTTTGCCTTATATAAACCCTGTGCATTGTTTCTGTGAATCTAGGTTAGCACACCTTTGAAATAAGTCTAAATACACTCAAGAGAGCACGTAATCTCATTAACTATCCTGTAATTTGATTCCCCACACCTCCACGTAATTTTAAATTCCCTCCTTAATTTTAAGTGCACAAAAGAAACTTCAAAACTGTTATCCCCAGAATATTTGAGATCTTGCTCCTTGGTATGTGTGATTAGTTTGGCTCAAATAAACAGAAAAATTCTCTACAGGTTTGGATATTTCTTACACTGACAGTAAGATCCCAAGAAGAAGGATCCCTGTGGGGAAGAGTGTTATAATTTTAATAAAACGGTCAGCTTGTTAATGTAGGTTGTTAGTTCGGTATTAACAAAAGAGAAGGGAGCTAAACTGGCTAAACTTGACCAAGTCTGGAAGCTACAGCTGCACAGACATCCCAGGGGACAGCCACATCCTCTGCCAAAGGGACATGAATTGCCAAGCAGGCTGGAAAGACCCACCTGGGTGTGTTCTTGAAATTATTTTCTCGTATCTCTACAAGGACCCATTTTCTTTGGCAACAAGATTATCTCATTGAGAAAGTTATGGAGCAAAATAAATATGAATAGGTAGAGTGAGCCATGTGGCTATTAAAGGAAGAGCATTCAGGCTGAGGGAATAGCCAGAGCAAAAGCTGGGAAGATAGAAATGTGACACATGTGTTGATGGATTAGTGTGGATGCCAGTGTGGCTGAAGTTCATGAGTGAAGAGGAGAGCAGTAGAGGATGGGAGGCCATGGACTGCTTAACTCAGAGGGCTGACATTTTATTTATGTGTGATGGCAGCCAGAGTCATCTTCCTAAAGCACAGTTCTGACCACCCATCCCACCTTTCTTTTCCTACCTTTAGTAATTCCCTTCTACATAAAAAATAAAATTAATTCTCCCTAGGCTACCTCCTAGGGACTCCCATAATCTAGCTCTACTCCATTGCCTGCTATTAACAATCCTGAGGCACTATTTGATTTAGATATTTGTTCTTTCCCAAACATTTACGAGCCTTTTGGCCATGTAACTCTGCTCAAGACTTTTTCTTTACTTCAAATGTCCCTGTCTCCATTAATGTCCTCAAAATTTACCTCCTCCACTGCCATGTTCTTTTTTTTTATTGTTGTTCAAGTACAGTTGTCTCCATTTTCTCTCCACTAGTCCCCCCCCACACCCATCCCCACCTCCCACCTTTGTTCCTATGTCCCTTTGGCTTTGTTCATGTGTCCTTTATACATGTTCCTTGATGGCCCTTTCCCTTTTTTCAGTAGGTTGTGGAGAAAAGGGATCCCTAGTGCACTGTTGGTGGGAATGCAGACTGGTGCAGCCACTGTGAAAAACAGTATGGAATTTTCTCAGAAAACAAAAGATGGAACTGCCTTTAAAAAAGATTTTATTTATTTATTTTTAGAGAGAAGGGGAGGGAGGGACAAAAAGAAGGAAACACCAGTGGTTGTCTCTCATGTGCCCCCACTGGGGACCTGGCCTACAACCCAGGCATGTGCCCTGACTGGTTATCGAACGGGTGACCCTTTGGTTCACAGCCTGTGCTCAATCCACTGAGCCACACCAGCCAGGGTGAAACTGCTTTTTGACACAGTGATTCCACTGCTGGGATTATACCCTAAGGAGTCTGAAACACCAATTCAAGAGTACCTATGCACCCCAAAGTTCACAGCAGCACAATTTACAATAGACAAGTGTTGGAAGCAACCTAGGTGCCCATCAGTAAATGAATGGATCAAAAAACGATGGTACATTTACAGAATGGAATTTTATGAAGCAGAAAGAAAGAAGGAGCTCCTACCCTTTGTGACATCATGAATGGAACTGGAGAGCATTGTGCTAAGTGAAATAAGCCAGGCAGTGAAAGACAAATACCATATGATCTCACCTATAAGTAGAACCTAATCAATAAAACAAATAAACCAGCAAAATACAACCAGAGACATTGAAATAAAGAGCAAACACACTCAATATTCTCTGAAACTCAAGCCAGAAACAATCTTCACCATTCAGAAAGCACTGCATTTGCATCTCTTCTATAACCATTATCATCTTCTACCCTTTATCAGGATTACTATGCTCCTGACTCAGATCTTTTATTATTGAGTCAAGAATTAAGCTTTATTTATCTTTGGATTTCCTTCAGTATGTTGTACCTAATATCAAGTCTGGCCATAAAAAGTCTGGCCACTGTTAATATAGTGAAAACGGTTTGCATGACATCCATGTATCCTGGCAGCCAAGGAGAGTGGACTGGAGTGTGCCTGACTGAACAATGACAACTTTACTGTATTAGTCAGTGGGGATGGTAGATGCAGTTGAGTGAGCATGTGTACAGTGTGGACATCACATTCATAATGACTGAGTGAGTAGAACAATGAATCTGCATCAAATTTTGCATTACATTTAAACATTCCTCTGTGGAAACTATCTGGATGATTCAGAAGGCCACAGCCTCAGGTGATTGGCAGCTTCATCATGACAATGTGCCCACTCATGCATCACGTCTTGTGCAGAGTTCTTTGGCAAAACGTCAAATGACCCAGTTGACTCAGCCCCCCTACAGCCTAGATTTGGTGACCTGCACCTTCTGGCTTTTCCAAAAATTAAAACATCTTTAAAAGGGAAGAGATTTCAAACTGTTGATAGATTCACGAAATGATAATGGGGCAGCTGATGGCAACCGGGAGAACTGTGTGAAGTCCCTAAGTGCCTACTTTGAAGGGGACTGAGGTGTCATTGTCCTATGAACAATGTTTCTTGTATCTTGTATCTTCTTCAGTAAATGTCTCTATTTTTCATACTACATGGTTGGATATCTTCTGGACAGACCCTGTATACTCAATAAATATTTTTGAATAAATGAATTAATGAAAAGTATTCTTTTCAGTTTAACTCAAAAAAGACAAGATAACAGTTAATGCCACCGAACCTAGGTAAAATTTCATCTTGACTCTAGATCTAGAGTAGTGATACTAGACTAAGATCCAAAGTGTAAACATTTCTTTTGCATTTCTAAGGGCATGTCTTCATCTGTGGAAGATAATCATTTATAGATTTGAGAAGGCTATATAAGAATTGTTTTTTGAGTCCTAGCTGGTATAGCTCAGTGGACTGAGTGCCAGCCTGTGAACCAAAGGGTCATGGGTTCGATTCCCAGTCAGGGCACAGGCCTGGGTTGCAGGCTAGGTCAGGTCCCCAGTAGGGGGCACAGCACATGAGAGGCAGCCACATATTGAAGGTTCTCTCCCTCTCTTCCTCCCTTTCTTCCCCTCTGTCTAAAATAAATAAATAAAATACTTAAAACATTGTTTTTTCAAATAATCTTAAGTTCAGTATTTGGTGTGCTATAATAAATGATAATGTCATATTTCATCTGACCATGTTTTAATGCTATAAAAAGATTTCAATCCAAAGAGAACTTACAGGTAACTTTCAGAAAACACTACCTTGCATTAGTAAATTCTGAAATATATTAATTATACATTTATAATGGAATTATATCTCTGGAAGAACTTTTTTCCCATGGCCTATTAATGGATCTTGTTGTTTTACTTAAAATTGTTTTTCTTTAGAACTATAGAAAAATAATACAATTCAATTTTATTTTGTTTGTTCAGAACAATGTTGACTTTATAACTGTTATTTTGTTACACTGAGACATTTAATATGACACAAAATTTCATAAGGTGTAAGTTTTTGATAATCTATTACAGTTACGGATTTTAAACATTACATTTTAACTTGTAGGATGTTATCTCTCTAGTTCAAGACTTCATATTTGTTTCTTTAGAATATTGATTATTTTTCTACACTTGAACTGATAGTCACTTATGTTAACCACACAGAGACTTTAATTCCCTCATCTTTCCTTAGCAAAACAAATTAATCTAGTCCAGATGCATTGGGATTTTGTTAAACACATGGAAATATGTTTCATTTTTCCAAACAGTATAGTAAATCATGTCATTGCATTTATACCTTTAAAAGTAATTTGCCTTAGGTATTATAAAATTGTATAACACTCTTAGTGAAAAATTAATATTATGCACAGTGATTTCAATGAAGTCGAGAGGTTGGAAAACTCAAGACCATTCATTATTTAACATGTTGAGAATGGTAACTAATTGATATCCACAGTAATGAAGAGTTTGTTTCTGGTGATGAATAATGTGCACAGTTCAAATAACAAGATAAATGCCATGAAAGAACAAAGTTATACACAGTCAAATCGTCAGAAGGAAAACGCAAATATAGTGTCAAGATAATGAGATAGTTCTCGGGGGCAGCAATATTTACTGCTGCAAAATTGAAAACTTTCTGTAAAATAATAGCAAGATACTGTTAGAATTTCAATGTTCTTATAAATACATGGTTTAAACTAATTTACTAATTCACTTCCTAATATTTCAACTGAGAAGTACTTTTGCTCTAACATTCAATTCAACTCACTTAGAAGTGGAAGCACCACTTTCATTTGGGTGTGCTATTGTGAAGGCTAGGATAAAGAGCAAAGCTAAACATGATAGTGCCAAATAGGTAACCAACTATTCAATCTATTACTTGTCTATCAAGAAAATTCTTGAGTAATGGTATAGAGCAAGTACCTATTTTTCCCACCTAGTGGCAAATAATTCCATATATCTTTTTTAAATTTTGTTCCCTTGCTCTCTTTCCACAGTGGCTTTAAGCTTTTTAAACCCTCCCCTTTCCCTAGGGTCCTGATACTCAGTCAGTATTTTCTATTTGGAACTGGAGGTAAATGAAGAGAGTCGGGGTGGTACAGAATTGGTGATACAGCAGATCCTGCAGATATGAAAGCTAAATATAAAGCAAGCACGTGCCTTCCTCATTAATATTGATTAGCTCTCAAGACATAATTTCAGTGTATAATTATGCTAATTAAACCTTCCTTACTTTTCTCTATTGTGCTACATATTTAGTTCGGTTACTCTAGAGTAGCACAGGTCAGGATTTCAGAAAGGGTGTGGAAAAGGACCCCTTTCCAAGATAGGAGAAAAATCCATCCAACCACATTTTATTATATGCTATAGTGATTAAATTAAAATTATTAGCACTTCTTTCTGGGTAGAGAAAACAGCTATGAGAACTTTCAGCCATTATTTTAGAAATTTTAATATTGTTTTAGAATATTCTAATTATTACTATTGAAACTATTGAGTAGACTAGAATATTATTTTCACTTTGTGTTTAAATGTAGTTCCTCCCTCTAAAACATCAACTTTAAGAATTAGAAAATAACATGTAGAAATCATAAGGAATAAACCAGTTGTAAACTGATCCCCATAAAGTCATCTTTTAGAAACACTACTTCTATTTAATTGCTTTAAGAGAATGTAAAATTACATATTGAAACAAATAGTTTATTCTTCTCCAAAGTACAATATGCTTTGCATTTGGTTTGATATAAGATGGTGCTTTACATAAAATGATGTATTAGGAAGATATGGTGAAATGAGCAATGAAATTAGAGGTACAGCTCTTAAATTCTCCTTCATACACACATCAAACTCTTCTGCTACCTTAGGGTTGCAGGTCACTCTCAACATGTCAACTCCTTAAACTGAAACTGAAGAGGTGGGGATAGGACACCTTGTACTTGAAAATCTAGATTTTCACATAAGAGTCTCAGAACGGTGAATGATGGGGTATGATGAGGGTAGGAGAATGGTAGATTCAATCCTCACATCAAAAAAGGCACTTTCAGTTTATTCTTATACATTCTGGGACTTAACTTATTTTTTGAAAGAATAATGACACCACTAAAAACTGCTTAAAAGCCAAAATTCTCTTTAAACTCTAAATTTAGTTTACATCTATTTTTCATTAATTAGCATATAGTGCTGACGTGTGATAGAAACAAAGTTTGTTAAGAAATAAACCAAAGGCAAATAGTAAAGAATCATTTTCAATATAAACAAAGAAAGAGCCTTTAAAATACTTTTTATTTTTTTTCTAAAAATTCTATTTCATAAAAAGTTTTCATGGGCAAATAAACTTAGAAATGTAAATCTCCTGGGGATTTACCATGTACTCTGACCAATTAAAGGCACTGGTAAATCTTTTGTGTTTATTCAACGCAAGGTTCCCCAGCTTATTAGAGGACAGAAATTCATTTTAACATAATATCTGTTACTCATTTAAAAAAAAACATACTGCCGGAAGGGAATAGAGTGAGGCCAAAAGAAGATACTTCATTTAGTAATATTTCTGTAGCAAATATTTGATAATATCATCCCCAACATAAGTGAACTGTACATCCCCCTGTTTTCTGACATGGATATCTTGGGTCCTTGCTCTAGCTCCCATGCCAATTACTGCCTGACTCATTGATGCAGAAGCTTCCAATATTAGTAAAAGATGACTTCATGTAGAATACATTACACAGGACTGTAGTCTCACCAAATAATTGAATTTCTTTTCATGTCATGTCAATTCAATAGTAGAAATTGTACCCCTTCACAAACATGAAAAATACTAAGTATCCATAGAAACAATATGTATTTATTAATAAAATGAACTGAAAGATTGAGATGAGAAAAGTCCATTAGTTAGTAGTTTCACGAAGTATCAATTGGTCCTTTCAACTTAAAAATATTGGAAACATTTAGAAGAGAGGAAGACGGCAGTGTGGTAGGAGGGAGCAGATTATACTTCCCCCTACACACAGGAGAAAATCCGAGCCAATCTAGGTAGGAACAGAGCAAACAGCCAACATTATCACAACATATATGAAAATAGGAGATCACAAATTGTAGTGGACATTGAAAAACCCAACGGTAAGGAGACTACGTAAGGATAATAAGGGCCCAGGGATCAGCGCAGGGACCAGGGAGGTTGCAGCTCTAGGCCCAGCATTCTGGGCTCTGCCATGGGGCTCCCAGGAGAGAGCTGGGTCAACAGCTCCCTCCCTGGCCAAACAAGGACTGAGCAGCACTGGGGGAGGCCAGTTTACCGGAGGGCACAGAGAGGGGAGTGAGGATGAAGAGGCACCCACACAGGAGCTGTGAGCACCCACGCATAGTCCTGGTGAAAGTGTGCACCCCACCCAGTGAGTCCAAAAGTGCCCACCTCTACACCCGTGCCCCCAACCCAGAGAGAGCGTGGTTTGGTGGAAGTCTCAGAAACCACAGTAGTGAAAAAGGAAAAGGCGCAGGTGCTCCCCGGGACCTATGATACCCAGGCTGTGAATTTGGGGGAAGTGGGTGCGCCTCGGGATCCAGAGTGTGCACCCATGAACCCGGAAAAGGTGCAGGCGCTCTGCGGGACATAGGAACACATGGCGGTGAACTCCCGAGGACACGCATGAGCACCTAGACCCCACACTCAGGACCCTTCGGAGAGGCACCAGACAGGCTCGGGGGAGAACGTGCGTCTACCCTAGGAATGGTACACCAGAGGTTGACTGAGTTCTGAACAGGAACAGAGAAAAACTGTCTCCAGTCACCTCTCAGTGTGCTGAAGCCAGCTAGAAAAACCGGTTTGGTCAGTCTGAAACCAACAATAGGTATGTTTTTTGTTTGTTTGTTTTTTGTTTGTTTTTGTATTTGTCTTTGTTTTCTTTTAATTATTTTTAAATAATCTTTTATCTTTTAATTCTTATTATTTTTAGATCTATCAATTCTTTATGCTTCTCTTTCTGTCATCCTACTGTTGCCCCTTCTCCCTTGCTTTCCAAATTTATTTCTTCTTCCTTCCATCTTCTGCTTGCTTCCTTCCTATTTTTTTGAACCTTCAAGTAATTGCATAATTGTATTATCATTATTTCATTATTCTTACATCTTTTATTTTAATAGTATTTTGGTATTCCTCTTCTTTCTATATAGTCTTCTTTGCTTGGCTGGTTATATTGTATCATTTGATAGGTTTCCCCCATTATCTCATTCATAGTGTATTGCTAATTTACTGTCCTTCATTTGTGTTCCATTAGTACGATACTCTCTATTCTTGAGTACAAGGCTCAATACTCTCTATTCTTGTTATCTAGATTTCATAGATTCTGTCATATGATTGTTGCTCTAATATTACTGTAAATAATAGCTATCCCA
>CM052541.1:130517333-130550382 GCA_028533065.1 Trachops cirrhosus | reverse complement strand
CAAAGGGCAGGTCCATTTTTAGTTTTCTGAGGAGGTTCCATACTGTTTTCCACAGTGGTGGTACCAGTCTGCAATCCCACCAACAGTGTACTAGGGTCCCTTTTTCTCCACAACCTCTCCAACACTTGTTGTCTGTTGTTTTATTTATGTTGGCCATTCTGATTGGTGTGAAGTGATATTTCATTGTGGTGTTAATTTGCATCTCTCTGATAGCTAGTGATATTGAGCATCTTTTCATGTGTTTCTGGATCCTCTGCGTGTCCTCCTTAGAGAAATGCCTATTCAAGTCCTTTGCCCATTTTTTAATTGGGTTTCTTGTCTTCTTAAAGTGGAGTCGTGTAAGTTCTTTATATATTTTGGAGATTAAACCCTTGTCTGAGGTATCATTGGTAAATATGTTTTCCCATACCAAACACCTATGATATATGTGGGCCGCCATGTGCTAGGGCTCATGCCTGGCTCATGCCTGCCCAGGAATGTAGATTGTTAAATTTTCAGGAATTTCATGACCTGGTTAAAAACACTTGTGATTAAATCATTTGTATAAACTAACAAATTATATCATTTCCTAATTTTTTAACTACATTTTAGTATTATCAATGCTCTTGAGATTATTTATATCTAGAAATGTTATAAACTAGTGAGCTATTTGAGCATCTCTTCCCAGTGCTGCATTCAGTGATTGAAATCAGCAATTTCTGCAAATCTGGACTCTTCGGCCCTTCAAAAGCTGGTTGTTAGGCATTTACCCTCACACCACTGCTTACAAAACTTCAACATAACTATATTTTCTAAAAAACCCTAAAAACATGTGCAAAGAAAAGGGAAGACATTAAATATCTATCAGCAATTTTATGGGCTGTCATTCTTGTGTGTTCATTCTGATACCACTATACCTTTTAGCTGAATTCTACTATTGATTTATTTTACTAATATCCTTCATACTATAATAACTGTGATAGAATATACAATTAATAAAAAACATAAACTGAGAACATTACAAGTACAATCAAATAAGTTTGATTATTAAGTAAAGTTGTGAATGTCACTTTGTAACTTGAATAGGTTCATTCTTGAGAACACTCATTTTGTTCCAAATTTTCTACAAGCAAAATACAAATGAAACTCAATTATATTGTGCCTTTTATCTGAAAAGATATTTATTTTACTTGCCTTGAAATACAAGCACTAATCCATGGGTCATTATGAATTGGATATAAAATTATAATTTTAATGTTCTAAGTTTCTAGTCATAGTAGATTAAAACCTGTATATAGACTCCAGGTGTGTATTTTTAAATCAATAAATTCATGAGCAGACTATAGCTAAGTGGATTTTTTCTGATTATCTTCTATGTTAATCCAAAGTGCAACTTGTTTAGCATATTGGATAATTTCTATGATAGGGTTAGAGCTTAGAAAACAGAGAGAAGTATTCATTTTTCAACAAATGCATTACTTTCTAGTGCTACAGACTTAAAGGTTTTATGAAACAGGTGTGTCCCTGGCTCATGAAACCTAAAACATAAAGTGAAATATTTTTACTATTCTTATGTTTACTATAGCCTTAAATGATAGAATTAAGTCTCAGTCTCATTAGGACTTGCTCAGAGACACGTGGCAAATAGGTGGTGAGGTCTGAACTGCACCCAGCCAATGTGACCTCAGATGTTGTATGTTAGCTGTTGTCAAGATCTTGGTCTCCATCATGTAGCCACATTATCTTTGTGAACTGAGAAAAGATCCATGGGCTTCAGATATTAAGTATGTAAGAAGCAAAATTGACATTTTTTTAATGGAAAACTTTATGTAGTAACTTATCTTTGTCCAGATGGGTAAGCCAGGCTTCCTATGCAAGGAAGTGACCTACAGTTGTGTCTTAGGAAAAAAAATAGATATTTCTCTGTAAAACAAGGTGAATTATCCCAGAGGTCATGCAACAGACAGGTCGTAGACCAAATGAAGATGCTCAAATCACACTTACATGTACACACATGCACACACACAAACTTCAAGAGCATAGATAATACTAAAATGTAGTAAAATTTTGGGTCAGTATCTATATATTTGTAGATTTATTGTTGTGATCCTCCAAAATGTTTTGTTTGTTTATGCAGATAAGCCCAACTATACTAACTTATATGCTCTACACTTAACTTATGAATTCAGCATAATTTTAATACCAAAACTTTATACCTGGCTAATGTACACAAATATAACTATATACCAATCCCAGTAAGAAAAAGGGCAACCTTTAAAATAAATACTACCAAATAGTAATATAGTGAAATAATAATATTTTAACTAGTGTTCCTTCCAATATTTTAAGGGTAGCTCATTATTAATCTACCAGCATATCTTAAGTCAAAAAATTAAAAAATAAATCCCATAAGTCACAACACAAGATGCTAAAAAGACATTTGATAAATTAACCTAGGACTGTAACATCCTAGAACATAGGTAGAAGAAAACTACTTAAGTATGATAAAAATTTAGTGTGACCAAATCATACATTGTTTAACTTATTCCCAATGTTGATTTCATATTCAGACAAATATATAAAATACTTTCTAAAATGAAAGTGTAAAATACTTGCATTTTCAAGTATCAAGAAAAACACAGGAAATGAAGATATAAGTGCCTCACAAAATCCAGATTTGAAAATAAAATGTAAAATTTGGAAATATTACTATAAATGCCCATTTTAGGTGTGCACAGAGAAAATATTCTGGAAAACCATGAAAGCCAGCTGACTTATATTACAGAATATTTTATATCAGAAACACCAGTTCTGTGAAATATTACTTAATATTTCAATTTCTGCTCAGGATAAATC
Organism: Trachops cirrhosus; assembly: GCA_028533065.1. NCBI lineage: Eukaryota > Metazoa > Chordata > Mammalia > Chiroptera > Phyllostomidae > Trachops > Trachops cirrhosus. Next base: position 130,547,547 of record CM052541.1, on the reverse strand, counting down.
TCAGCATAAGAGTTCCTTAGATTTTAGTGAGGAATTCCAGCAGCCCAACAACTACTGTTTCAGTAGGTGCTATTTTGTGTTAATGCTAAAGTCATTTGCGTCAGAACTTAGCACCTTTCAAGCTCCTCTAAGAATCCAGTCTCACATTATTAATTCTGAGCAATGTAAAGTTACTGAAGATCACCCATGGGAGTTAAGAGATGACCTGAATATTGTATATCCCTCCACAAAGTATGTAGACAACCCCCAAGTCCTGTCAGTTCTCAGAAGAGCTTTCTTGTTGGTGTGGCCACTAGTGGCAGTGAGAGTCCTTTGCTTTCCCAATTCTCCCACACTGGGCCAGCCCACTTGGCTGGTTTGTCTCACTTGCATGGTACATAGCCTCTGCCCCCAAACATGCATCGATTAAGTCAACATGATTGTCAGTGAAACTAAGTGTCCTCCAGTTAAAATGCTCTATTTTGCTTATTAGGCAGGTTCAGCCATCATTTTGATGACTGGAGCCCAGATTGAGTTCTCATCTGCAATTCAAAGATAACTTATTTTTTTAAAAAATATTAAAATAAAGGGCTTTCCTAAGTGCAACTTTTGAAAATAAAAACATCTCCATATACTTAATGTATAAAGTTAAAGTATAGGCAAACTTCACAACCAGTCTTTGGTTTAGTCACTGCAAAACGTTCTCAGTGCTGGCTGAAGTGCAGAGCTATCATTTATCTACCCACTTAAGGTTAAAAACACATTCGGATGTGCTTGCAGGTAAATTTTCTTTACTAATTTCTTGATTCTTTTTTTCGGAGTGTTCCTAACTACCAAGTTTTTAATTTGAACTTTTATGAGCCCAAGTTTCATTGTCTAAAAAAAAAATAGAAAGTAACCCTCAAGAGACAGTTTAAAAAAGTAAAAAAAAAATATGTATGAAGGCCTAGAACATAATAGATATTCAGCTAAACGATAAATAAATGCAATAATTATTAGACAAAGTTTATGAGTTCAATTCTTTTAGCTTTTACTAAAAAGTAATAATGGCTAGGATGTAAACTCTAAATTCACTGCTGTATCTTAAAAGCTTAGCAGTTTTCCTGGAATATAGTTGGCAACAATAATCAAGCACAACACAACAAAACATAACAACAATGATGATGACAAAAATTACATGTTGAATGTTGACTGACTCCTGGTTCCTATATCTGCACAGCTAGGACCCAGTTCATTCAGCCTTCATTCCCATCAAGTTGTGCTGTAATTTACAGGTAGAGAGACAGCATCAAGGCACACGTGTCTTGTGAGGTCAATTGAGAAGAAATATTATAAACTTACCTGTTTCTGTTTCTGTGAGGTCATTTTCTAATTAATTCCCATAGAAAATCAAGTCCAGATTCCTCAGCATGGAACCAACAAGGTATAAAATAACACCATGGTTTTCCCTCTTCTAACACCATTATCTCTTACTCTCTTTGACATAATGCTCCCTCCAGTCATATGAAACTACCTACAATTTCATACATCTATGCCTTCATATGTTCAATTTTTTAAGAAATTATTTTAGAAGCATTTTAGATTTACAGAAACATTGAGTAGATAGTACAGAGCCCCCACATAACTTCAAACCTGGTTCCCCTATTATTAATATCTAACAAATACAGTACCTTTGTTATAATGAGTGAACCATTATGGGTATACAAATATTAACTAAAGTTCATCTTTGATTCAGATTTCCTTAGCTTTTTACTTAATGTCTTTTTTTTCTATTCTAGATCCTCATTGAGATACCGTATTACATTTGGTTGCCATTTCTTAAGCTACTTTTGGTAGTTACTGTTTTTCAGATTTTTCCCGTGTTTCATAACTTTGACAGTTTTGAAGAGTACTCGTGAGGTATTTTGTGAAAAATCCCTCCACTTACACTTTTGTGATGTTTGTCCATATTTGGACTGGTGTTATATGGTTGTGGTGTTATAAGGAAGTCTAGAGAGGTGAAGTGCAATTTCCATTACTTCAAGGTTGATGATTTTCATCTTATCAAAGGTACATACAATGAACATGACTTACTTCCACTGTAGATGTTGACCTTGATCACCTGGCTGAGGTAGTGTTTGTCAGGTTTCTTCACTATAAAAATAATCTTGTTTGCCCTTTCCATACTTCTTTCCATTCTTCTTTGGAACAACATTGCTATGTGCAGCCCACATTTAAGGTGTGGGGAGTTAACTTTACCTCCTCAAGGGTGGAGTATGTATATTAGTTATAGGGATTTTTTTAATGGATGATTTGTGTGTGTCTGTCTCTCTTTATTTGTTTATTTATTTATTTCAGTGTGGAATCATAAATATTTATTTTATATTTTTTGCTCTAATTCTTTTAGCTTTACTTATTGAAAGCTCTCTCAGTTGGTCCTTGTGTCTCTTTGACATTTCCTCACCATTGTGGGCTTTTTTAAAGCACTTTCTAACTTTCTAGAACTACAAGATATTCCAGGTTCATCTTGTCTCTATCCTGCTCCAATTCTAAGACTAGACATTCTTCTAAAGAACCCTGATTCCTTTTATTGGAGAAGGATAATTGGAAACCAAGATCTGAGAACTAGGTTGACTTGTTGTTATTGAGATGTCATGGCTTTTTCAGTGGATAGAGCCAAAAATATATATAATTTTACATATTTTACATATACAATAAATATATATTTAGCAATGTATATATAACAATTTTTATACATTTAATAATTTATATATAACTATGTATGCATATACATATACATTTCACTCTATTTTTTCTTATAAGCAAACAAGAAACCTGCTCCAGGAAGCTTAAGCTTAAGAATCCTTTGCTCTAAGAAACCTTTTGTTGACTCACCCATGAATCTTGCTCACCTCATCTTTTTTACCAAAACTCAACTATTATATTATAGTGCCTACTTTGTAAATTTAAATTACTTTTGTAGATTTTTCTATTAGACTTGGCACTTTTTCGTGCCTTTTACTGTACTAAATTATCAACCTAACAAAAGGGAGGGATGGAAATTAAGAGGGTATTGCCACCAAGCCAATCTAAATGGCACATAAAACTTGTTATAATATTAACCAACCATGTTTCCTTTATGATAACAACTCTATAAGGTTGATAAACTTTTAAAATTGTACATGTTATAGGTGTTTTAACTATATAACTTAATGAGTTTTTACAAGTGTATGTACCCATGTTCATGAGGGTTTTCCAACTGTAATATTCATTTTTTTAATATCTGTATCATGTTTCTAAATTAAGGTAATTTTGTATTTATGAGGTATTTGTGATGTGCTCTCTTTTATTTGATGAAACAGTTGTGTAAAATTATTATTCATTTCCTAAATATTTGATAGAATTTGTCAGTGAAGTCATCTTGATGTGAACTTTCTTTGTGGTACAATTTTGAAAATGATTTTAATTTCTTTATAGATATAGGGCAATTCAGAGTTTCTATAACCCTTTTGCAACAATGTCAGTAAATTTTTTTGAGGAATGAATCTACAGATTTTCTGTTTTTGGTGTTGATTTTAGTAAGTCTTTTTTTTTAAAGAAATTTGCTTCTTCTAAATTGTTAAACACTTTTATATACTTGTTCATAATATTTCCTTATAATGTCTTTAAGACCATCACTGATAACCCTCTCATTCTTGATACTGGTAAGTTATGACTTATTCCTTTACCTTTATCAAATTAATTGATATACTGAATGATATGTTTTAGAGTATTGATTTTTGTTATAACAAAGAGAATTACTGTCTGATTACTTTGAACTTGTGGAGGATAGTTCTTTTGGTTTTTCCTCTTCATTTTAGATTAATCCCTGGTTCCTGACATATTTTATTTATATAATGTAGTCATTCTGGGACTTAAATAGATAATAACAGTAACTTTTCAAGGTCCTCTTACAGGCAGGACTTAAACTCCAAATCTTCTTTATTCTGCCTTGTCAGCCTTTCAACTATTGCTTTTCACCGGCTCCTTGAAGTTCCCTTGTCCCCACAAACACACTTCAGAGCAGCCAAAGCTATCATGGGTATTATATGCAGATGTGAGGTTTCACACTCTGTGGCTCCACTCTCCTTTCTGGGATACTTATGGGAAGCTCTAAAATCCATTCTTGAATAGCTTGGGCCAGAAAACCATGGGTCTCTTTTCGAGTTTTAGTCAAACTGTACTGCATGGGCTGTGGACTACGCTCAGGAGAAAAGATCTATAACTATGAAGTCCACCTGGTACAGCTCTCTTCTTTCAAAAGGATAACCTTCTCAAGTTTTTTTTTTTCTGGTACTGGTGGAATTTTATCCTGACTACTAATTAGTGTAATTAGTTTACACTAATGTAAAATATTCAAATTAATTAATTAACTAACACCAAATAAAATAAGTAATGTTATGGTTGCCTCCATCGGTCCATTCATTAGTATTTACAGAACTTATTTATTTTATTTGACTAGTCACAAGGCATATTTCATTATGAAAAAGAGAAATTATAATGCAGTATACTAACAGGTTTTGTATCCCTCTATTAGGGATTCTGGGGGTTTTACTTGTAGGAAACTAATTATAAAGAATTGTGGCAAATAAAATAGAATTCTAGCAAAATTCAAACTAGATACCTTGTAAAGTATTACACAGAATTTAATAGTTGTACAGATAAGCGTCGAATGTGTTTCCCTTTTAGTCAGATTGTTAAATAACCATGGCATGCAAAAATATTTTGATTAATAAATTTTAATTATTAAACTCTTAATTATTTTTATTAATAAATTTTAATTATTAAACTCTTAATTATTATTTAAACTCTTAAAGAAGTACCTTTGAATAGATACCCAACCTATTTGCCACTTAACTTTATCTTTTGCCCAAATTTACTTTTCTTCTTTTGTAAGTGCAGATTTTTTTATTTGAGATCAAAGGAATGTTTACTACATTAATGTAGTCATTAATGGGCCTGCATCCTCCATAATAAATCTGCATAGCATTGGAAAGTAGGAATAATAGCTACAAGAGGGGAGAGAGCATGTTATTAAGGCTTGAGGACTAGCACCTGTCATCAGGTTGGTTCAGCATCCTCTTATTTTCAAATGCACTAACAAAGCTGCTGGATGTCCATCGGAGTAGAAACAACTCACACCACACCCAATGGGCATTTCCAGGGAATAGAGTGGATTTTTGAGGGCAAAGTCTGAGGAAATCTCATAAATCTTTTGGAGAACAGAATCTATTGTACCTCGTCTAGGGTCTGCCAGCACCACAAACTTGATCCCTGTCCATGTCTAGAGGCAATTCAGTTCGAATGTGTCTTGTCTCCATCATCTCAATGCTTGAGCTGCTCTGTTTGGGAGACAGCTGGGAGCCGTTTTTCAGCAAGTGCAACACAGAGGTCAGAATGAGCTTCTCATTAGAGGGGAGGTGGGGCTGGCCTAACTCATTGGACAGTGGGTAGTTGGTTGGGCTGCCCAGGTACTCTAGCACTTGTTTCCTATCAGGTGTGTACTTGCCATTCAAGTCCAGGCCATCGGTGGGCAGCACTGTGTGGCCCACAGCCAAAGTGAGGCAAGGGTCAACAAAGCCCCACCCTGGGGACTCCACCAAAGCCCAGATATTCTTTATGCCCCTTCACATAAAACTATGAAGTCATGTCTTTGATGCCATTTATATATTGTGCTGTGTCACCTCATACCCCCACCTCCAGGAAAAAGAAAAATCATCATCAGAAACATAGGCACAGAGGGAAAACTTAAGACACGCATACTGTTTTTCTACATTGCTGTATTTCTATAAGACTGTTACTCAAACCTTTAATTCTATCCTAAGCTAGGCCAGAATCCACAGAGCACTCTCCTAGCCCACTAGTCACACACTCTGCCCTCTCTCTCTTCATGCTTGCACTGGAAAGATACATATTTCACATTGACTCTGCTCACAGTTCTCATCTAGGGAGTGTGAAAAAAGACATTACTAACTTAAGCATACATATACTGCAGAACAGAATACATGCATATGAATGAGGTACAAAAACTAGATGGGGGGAATTGCCACAGAACCTGGTACAAGTGAGGGACACTTGAATCACAGCTAGGTCAGTCTCAAGGGACACATTGGTGAAAAGAAAAAGCTGGAATAAAGGAAACAAGTTATCAGATGAGGGAGTTCGGCCTGAGGAAAAGTAGAGAGGTAGAGAAACAAGGAGGTATTTAGGGAAACTAGAACGAGTAAATGATTCTGGCTGATTGTAGAGGGCCCTTAGATCGAAGGAGAAGGTGGTGCTACGTGACAGAAACATGTGGTGAGGCTGGATTGTGCATTTTGCAAACTTTCTGTCACCAAAAAAAGCATTGTAAAGACCAAGAGGCATCTCTTGTTATATTGACTATTTTAAAAGTTTCTATTTCTAAAAACTGCAAGATTTCTGAGTGATCCTGTTAGAAAATAAATGTAAACTATATCATCTCTGTCAAACATTGTTTGATGACTAAGCTGAACTCGGTGGTGACTTTGTGTGGGCCTCTCTGTTGATTGCCGTTTTCAACTGAGTCAGTTCTGGAACACTGGGGATTTATTTCACCAGTGCAGATTGCACAGGATGCTTCAAAAACTTATCTAATGGATCAGAATCTCTTAAGATAACTCACAGGAATCAGAAAATGATGGGCAAGCAGGGATGTCCTAATAAGTAATTTTTTCCTATATTTCAACAATGTATGGTGAATGGATGGAAGGATGGATGTCTTGAAAGTAATGTAAAGATAGGGCTTCAGCCATAACATGACTGGAACTATGGAGCACAGAGCCAACAAAGTTATATTTTGTTGTAACTCAAATGAAGACAAACAATATCAAATGTATATAGACATTTTAAAATAATCTCAAAAATAACTTGCTTTTATGTCAATTTGCTATAACTTGAATATTCTCTTTAGAATATTCAATATTAGTATAAAAGATTTAGTAGATTCATCATTAATATCAAAAAAAATGATAAAGTATTTGTTAAAAAAATTCAATGATTTAAGCCATTTAAATGAATATTTAGCCACCTGTGTTGTATAACCTGTTTTTTGTTCTATAGATAAACAAAAGTGAGCAATATACAGTTTCTGTTCTCGACATTTATATTCTAATGATGGGGAAAGACTGAATAAGGAAGCAAAATGTAAGCAAAATGTGGTAAGTGCCATAGAGGACAAATAAAATGTTACAGAATTACAAAAAGTGGTAAAAACAGTGGGAGGATAGGAATTGTGGAGGCAGAGGAGGGAAGAGAAATTTTTTTTGCTCTGGATCAGGCTCTGTGCTAAACATTGTATGCACATTATCTCATTTAATCTTATTGATAATTTTATGCTATAAGCACTATTGTTATTTCAAAAAAATTTAAACGAAGAACTGGAGCTCAGTGGGATTAAGTAACAAACTCATTCAACCAGAAAGCTCACACGCTCAGATTTTTCTGACTTAAAAATTTCCTCTTAAACACTGCACTATACTGCCTCCTAGGGGAAAGTTGGATGGGGATTATAACCTCATTTACATGAGGTAAAGGTAAAGATAAAGCATTTTCCAAAGTCACAAATATAGAAAAGGACAGTATTTGTTCAGGAAATGTTAATGGTACAATAGACTCAGAATATCAGATGTATGACGTTGAGCAAGAATAAAATGTATATGCTTTATATACACTATAAAACATAAGTTTAGACTGGCAAGAGTCTCAAGTCCCAAGTGGACTTGACTATGTGCATGGAGGCTCCTTTCATCTGGAAGTAACTGTATTTGCATTACCTTTTTGATGATTTTAAGTAAATCAGTATCTCCCCTCCCTTTTTACATCTCATGTCTACATTTCTTTATGGTAAACGCAGCATTTAAGAATGTCTTAAAACAATCAATCTTTTCTAATTTCCCCCCAAAGGATTTGATAAACAGAAAGAAATGAACATCACAAAGAAATCACCATACTGTTCAATTAAGAATCCTTAGCCAGTAATTTGTATTGTGATCTGTTAAACATAGTTTATTCTACATTAAAAATATGTCCCACAATGGATTAAAGAAAAGAACTGTCTCAATGCCTTTCACAGTACCACAGTTAATTTTTTGTTTGTGCAAATGTACAACTGATGTGCTTTTCCAATCCAATAAAATGTCTTCCCCCTTCCATATGTGGACCGTTGAACACATCAATCATGAGTTATTTGTTAGTTTCTTTGGCTTCAGATTTCTGTACAATTTCCATCAGCACCAGGTGCTCTACCAAATGCTAGCAGCAATAATTTAATGACCTTGGTGATTCTCCAATTTCAGTGTTTGCTTCTCTTTGAGGAGTCATAATGGAGAATAGAAATGCCATAGCTTTCTGACTGATTAAGAATCAAACAGTCCTGTCCATTACCTGGCTTATATCATTTTTCAGTGTGTTACATGATTTGCTGTTTACTTTCAAGTTTTTTAAAGGATTGCTTCCTATCAGTCTGATACCAAGAATCACTTAATTATTTGTGACTTTTGAACTCATTTTGGTCCAATTCCATTATTTTAGAGAAAAGCAATCTGATGGCTAGAAAGATGTAATGATTGATCATAACCTTGCAGCTGGTCACTGCTCACCTGGAACTTGAACCTGGCCTCCCAGCCCAACTGTGTTACACTTCTCTTTCCATCCTCCTGCTTTTCTTGCAGCTCTGGTCATGTTCTCACTATCAAGTCAGTTATGCCATGGAGGTTTGTTATTGAATGTATGAATTAAGTAAATCAGAAAATAACTTATTTTTCCCCAAAATTGTTTTGAAAAATTTCAAACTTACAGTAAAGTTCTAGGAAGTGTACAACATAACACCTTTCCCTTGGGTCATCAATTCTTAATATTTTTCCATACTTCTTTTCTTTTCCTTTCTTCTTTCTTTTCCTTCCCTTCTTTCCTTCCTTCCTTCCTCCCTCCCTTCCTTTCTTTCTTCCTTTCTTTCTTCTTTCTCTCTCCCTCCCTCTTTTCCTCCCTTTCTCTTGATATACACACACACACAAATATATATATATATGAAGCCATACATATATACACCTAATATAAATACAAACATATAACATGTATACATATGCATATGTATTTACAAGTATGTATATAATAATTTTCTCTGACACCTACAAAAGTTTCAAACATGAAAATTCACCCCTAAGTACTTCATCATGCATTTCAACCTCCTTGTCCATCTAAATTCTCCTATATTACCATAATATAATTATCACATATAAGAAATTTACATGTAAATTGATATAATACTATTTTCTAGTATACAGTCTATATTCAAAAACCACATATGCCCCAGAATCTATCTTATAGCTATTATTTTTCCTTCTAATTCAGGACCCAGTCAAGGATCAAAATTGCTTGTTATCATTTCTTTTTAGTCCTCTTGCTTCTAGTGGGGTTCTACTTCTTTTTTATTGTTGTTCAAGTATGGTTGTCTCCATTTTCCTCCCACCATTCCCCCCGACCCCAGCCATACCCACCTTCCACCTTCGATCCTACCCTCTTTTGGTTTTGTCCACGTGTCCTTTATACATGTTCCTGAAAACTCCTCCCATGTTCTACTTTTTTAAAAAAGACTTTCATGATCTTTGTATTTTTGGAGACTCTAGGTCACTTGTTTCATTGTTTGGATTCAGCTGATTTTCGTCATCATTAAAATCAGGTTAAACATTTTCAGCAGGAATTCTACCAAAGCAATATCGCATCTTTCCCAGTGCATTAATTACAGAAGCACGTATTAACCTAACCCATCATTGGTGGTATTAAATCAATAATTGAACTAGGTGATAAAAGCCTACTAAGTGTTTAAATATTATCTACATTCTAAGTTTGTTGCATAGTACCTATAAATTGTCTCTATATTTACATTTTATATTCTGTGTATTTAAAAATTAAAAGTATCGCTTACATAGTGAAATATTCCATCTTTAGCATTATACATTGTACCTTAAAGCTAATGTTTTGAATCCTCCCCTCCTTTCTCCATACCAAGTTTTAATGTATGCTGAAGTCTGGAATTCATTATTTGTGTGCTTGTGATTTCTGACAACAGTTTTTTTAGCATTTTTATATGGTTTTACTTGCTATAGTGGAAGCACGTCCTTCAAGGTTATTTATTTGAGTAGCATTGTTATTTCTAACAGCCCAATAAAATTAAAGATCACTGAATTGAGAATCTCTTGACCGTGGCTATAGTCATGGCATGTTAGACTTTCAGTCCACTAACAGTATGTTTTCATAAATTTAATACACAGAATGTGCACAGTAAAGTAAGCTGTGTTCTGTTAATGTTGCATTAAACATCAAGTGATTAATTAATAACATTTTGTTAAATTGTTTGATTCCAGTTAACAATTAACATAGGCATTGAAAACACCAAAAATTACTGAGTTCTTTTTATGGAGTGGAAATACAAACACTTTTACCTCTTCTGAGGTATTTGTAATGGGGAATTAATAATCTCTCATCAGTGTTATATTTTGACCTATACTTAGTCTAACTGAATTATAATCACTTAAATCTGATAACTTGAAGTTTTGATAAAAGATAGCACCTAATATCACTTGAAACCTCATTCCAATACCATGTTTGTTGCCTTGGATAACTTGTTTGCCAATGTTTAATTAGGAGTACCAAGCGCCACTTAGCCAAAAGGAGGTTATTCCAAAAAAAGAAGATATCTGTAAGAGCCTTGGTGCTTCTCTTACATCACACTGATTCTCTTGCCAGGACGGTCATTTTTCCTTCAGGTTGCTGGCCATTGGACGTTCCAAGTGTCAGCCTGCATCTGCCTCTTCAACGCTGACACATTTTTCTTGATGTCAGAAATTGATCGAGGTTTTCAGAAATGATAAGATACTAATTTATTCAGGTTTATTTATTTTTCTCTTTTACTGAAGCTTGGAACTCTAAAAAGGCTCATTTGTCAGTAAAATATGATAAACTCTGACTTTATGCTTTGACCAAAAAATACCATACTTAGAATGTTTTTTTCTTAAGGTTTCTAGGTAAAAATATTTGCCAGTATTTTTTTTTATTGCTTGCTTCCGTCCTCTCACTTGCTGATATGCCTCATTGAAGGAAGGGTATTAAGTGAGGCCAAATGGGAAAACCTTCACTATTGCATGCTCCTTGTAATGTGTACAAGCTTCACTGCTAGGTACAAGGCCTTCCCTAATAGTCACATTTCAGCACAGTGACCAGAGATGCTCTGCTGTGGGTGTTGACTAAAGAGAATCCTCACAAACACTTCCTAATAATCTGTCAGGTGCTAGTGAACTGTTTCTAAAACATGATGTTCCCATGTGGTACAATGCCATAGCATAATTGAACAGGCATAGAATACTTTAATTTTATAATTCATAAGGGCTATTTAGTTTAATGTTTCTTAAACCTGAAAAATAATAGGAGTCACCTGGGGAGCTCTTTTAACATACAGAGTTTCCAACCTCAGATCTACTGAATCAAAGTCTCCAGGAACCTGTGTTTAATTTGTAAAATGTGTTCTCTTCAGCCTTCTAAGTAAGTTAGGAATGACATAAGGCCTAGCTCATTGTGAACTTTTTTTAAATATTATACCTCACATGGAAAGTTATCATATTAATATGGCACACTTGGATAAAAGGCTAGGTTTGGAACTGGTGAAAAATGTTAGGACTATGTACTCATTAGACTTATTCTCTTCAACATTTGCAAAAAGTAAATTACAAAGAGTTATTCAATCTCCTGCTTGTATCTGGATCTTGCTTTCCACTGAAGGGCTTCATTTTAAAACAGGCTCTCTCCATGTGACCTCACGATGGGCACTAGAGTGGGAGGTGGGGAGAGAAAGCTGATGTCTATGTTAAAGAGATGTTAGGTACACCACTGTATGTTTACACCGAATAGAGAATATGTAATTTCTTATCATTTGATACCAGCTTAAGCAGAGTCATGCAGTTGATAAGGAAATAGAGCTGTCCTTCAGGTTCTAGTTCACAAAATGGTCTGGGATCCCAGAGCATAGTTGTCTAGGGTAAATTTCTTTCAGAAGATTTAGACTCTGTGAATTCAGCACAAACCTCAGGATGTTTGCAAGATTAGGGTAAATCTATTATAATCCTACCATAAATAAATCTGCTCTTTAAAATTTCATTTATTTCATGTAATAGTTATCACTGGTTCTTTAAATGAGAAAAAAACTTTATTGTAGAATATATACAATAAAATAAAAAGCATGCTGTATGTTCTTTGAAAAATATGACTTTATGGATCACAAAGCTGTAATCAGGCATCAATAATATCTGTGTAATTACTCACCCCAATTAAAGGTAATTTATAAAGAAATGAAATACTGAGCTTTTTAAGGACTATTTTGCATACATAAATGTAAAGTAGCTTTAAATATTACTTGACTTGACAGAGTCTTCACTGGATAAATAATTGAGCTGCCTTTAACTGAATCATCATCACAGGCCACTGTGCCTGTAAGACTCCCCCAGACCCGCAGACAGGAGGATGACACCTAACCTCCCTGGGGCCTCTGAGAGGGCACAGCCTGTACGCAGGAGTGAGGGCAAGCCGGGGGACTGTTAATGACTCAGAACTGTCTCATTTTGCTGGGTTTTGTCATAATTATCTGAGTACAGGACAGTACAGGACATAATTTGTATAAATTCATCTAATAAAATAGAATACCTAAGATGACTCACAATGAATAAATTATTCTTGGTTATTGGGTTTTATTTGTGTTTTTAGAGAGATTTATAATGTTATTTTGATGCCTTCTAGTTTATCGCTGTTATTTTAAGTATCTTTGTGAAGCATATAGCAATTGAAAGTGCCATTCTTTCAATGCCATCAAATACCAGTGAAACCTGTTTAAAATCTGACTTCTAAATTCTCCTTTGGGTTTTGCGTGGGGCACTATAGACTTGCTAGGCAGGTCCAGAATGAAATTTCAGGTAAGTGAGTGTCTTAGGCTAGGTCACTGAAGTTTTCTAAACCTCAGTTTCATTTTCTGTAAAATGTGATCCACAATTATAATAGCTATAATGTTACCTGCATCACAGGTATTGAGAGAATGAAATTAAATACTACGTATTACGTGTGCTGGCATCATGTATAGCACTTGCTACTTTTAGATATTAATATCATCAGATTATAAATATTCTTGAAGTAAAGCTTCATCTGAAAAAATTACGAACATATTTTTGGAGGTATAAAATACAACTTTACTATTCATGTCAAAGTTTCACGGACACTTCAAAAAAGCATCTTAGCTGTTACAAGCATTTTCACGTGCATGCATTAACTCATGCTATTCTCCCCAAAATTCCATGAGACAAAACAGAAGAAAAATATATTTTAAGATTGGGTGACGTTCTTATGGTCATGACGTGTTTACAAGTCCTGTGCTTCCATCAGGCGTGGGCTCTGTCGCCTAAGGTTTCTGAGAGTTTTGCGCTTTCTCTGAAATGAAGCAACACAGCTCTTCAATCCTGTTCCAGCCTCCAATAATATTGCATTATACAATGACACAAAGCCTCTCTTTTTTACTGCTTTTTTCTTAAAATACATTACTTAGAATAGTAGACTTCCTTAGTACACTTATCTTAATCTAGTCAGTTACAATATGAGAACATTTTTTATCCTATGTTATCTTTACCACTTACCTGTGTTACAACTACATTAATATTTAACTTCTAAATTCATTTGGGGTGATACCAGTAAGTCAAATTTGAAATTAAATTCAAAACTCTAGGTTGGCTACCTATATTATGAAACACACAATGATAGATATTTTTAAAGAAATGGTCTTAATAAAATACCATCTTGAAGAAAAAAATAGTGACAAAGAACAGTACTAGAGAAAGAACTTAACTTTAAATAGCAGGATTTGAGGACCCTTACAGAGGAAATTGTATGAATTAGTTGAGTAAGAAGAGAGATATTTGTTTATTCACTCACATAATTATAAAATATTGATTAATACCTACTATGTTTATTTTCTCATTCATTCATCAAATATTTATTTATTATCTACTGTGTGCCATTCACTGTCCTAGGCAATGTGGATAAAGAAATGAACAAGGAGATAGGGGCTTTTGTTCATAGACTATATATTCCATGGGGCAGGACTAGAAAATAAATACACAAATAAATAGATATATAATATTTTCAATAAAGATAATGTAAACATAATGCCACATGCTTTGGAGAATGGTGAAACAGGATAACATGGTCAAGGATATTGAATTAATGCTTACAATCTTGATTTCACTAAAAGTTCCTATCCTTTGCGACAGCATGGATGGAACTGGAAAGCATTATGCTAAGCGAAATAAGCCAGGCAATGAAAGACAAATACCATATGATTTCACCTTTAATAGGAACCTAAACAACAAAACAAACAAACAAGCAAAATATAACCAAAGACACTGAAATTGAGAACAGGCTGACAGTGACCAGAGGCGAGAGGGGAAGGAATTTCAGGGGAAAAGGGGAGGGGTTTGCAGGACCAAGTATAAAGAACACATTGACAAAAACTAGTGGGGGGTGGAAATGGGAAGGAGGTGGGGAGGGCTGGGGGGTGGGCTGGGATGGGGGTAAAAGACAGAAAACTGTACTTGAACAACAATTAAAATAAAATAAAATTTTTAAAAAAGTTACCTGCTGCCTATTTTCTTGCCTTCATAACATTCCAGGGACAGCAGCTGGGCAAAGCTTGTTTATCTTCATATTTCTAGCACCTACTTGAGTGCTTGACTTAGAGGAGGTCACTCAGTATACACTTGCGAAATAGAATCTAACTTGTCTGATTCTTTCTATAACACCATATTCTTGAGTTTAAATGCCTGTATTAGGTATTCAATAAATAATTGTTAAATGCACACTTATTAAAAGTTCTTTTTCTAGTCCAACTTTGACTGAAATAATGTACATACTCCCCCTTTTTCTTTTTTGTTTTTATTTGCTAGAAATATTAGCCTCACTTCAGATTAGGCCCTCATGTTTCTTCTTACCTACCTTGAACTCTGCCAGATAGAGCATGTCCTTTTCTTCCCTGTGACCACAAAGAAAAACAATATATACTTTCTCATATCAAAATTTGTCTCCTATCAGCTTTTATGGGCTTTTTCTTTCTCAACTATATCCATTAATTAATTCAGACTTTTTCTTCCAATGAGATTTTTTATGCTTTTGCTAATTTACCTATATCCAAATCCAAAGCTTGACTTAGATAATTAGAAAATAAAGTAACTAGATCAACATGAAGAAGGGGAAAGAAACCAGAGACTCTACAGACTCTGAGCTTTTCTCAAAAGCATTGTGAATTTCTTGAGGACAAATGTTATGTCTATATATTTTTATTATCTCAGGACCCAGGCTTGTCAGGCCTACAATGTGTTAAGTAAATGTTCATTGAGTGAATATCAGCTTAGTGTCTTCGAATTTAGACTAACCTGTATTTCCACCTGGTTGTGTGATCCAAGTCAAATCACCTTTCACATGAAAGGAAGACCAATTCATTTTTAAAGTGCTTTAAAGTTCCAAAGTCTAGAATTCCAATATTTTAATTTTTTACAATAGAGCATTCCCTGCATTGCATTTTAGGATTCTTTCTCTTTTTAGAGCACCAATGGAGGAACTGTTCATCACACATGTGTTGCAGTGCCAATCTGTTATTATTTAACCAATGATTAACTTAACCTACTTTCTTTACTAAAATTTAACTTTTGTGAGATGGAGTGTGTTGGAAGATAATGATGGCAATGATGATTTATACTGACTAACTGATTGTGATAACCTTCTGTGATTTTGTGGTATTGGTGAACAATTTAACACATTTAAAAGCAGGAAAAAAAATGAACACTGAAGTTTTTAAATACAGCAAGTGTAAAATGTTGAAATCTTCAATAAATAGTATAACTTAATTTGTAACAAACTCTTGTCTCACAAACAACAATACAGGAGTTATGAATTATTGCATTTCTTTTAGGTAGACATTTGATTTGTAGTCTCTTCCAGGAGTAGAAGGATATAACCATGGGAAGCACCTTCTCCTGTTGGCAAGGAAACAAAATCACCAAGATGCTAGTTTACAACTGTGATCTTGGAGAAATAGCAGGGACATTCATACTGTGAGCAATCCCCAGGGTAACCATGGATAAATTAGACATACAGAGATACACAGAGATGCTGTGTGTGTTTGATGGAAAATGCATCTTCATGTCATCTCTATGGCAATTACAAATAAATCTAACTGCTCTGAAATCAACACAGCAGCTGCACATATAAACAGATAATGTTCAGTAAAATCTGGAGAGTGTTAGCATCCATCAGTAGTTTGATTCTAGGCATGCTTGTTTACAATAACAGAGTAAATCGTTACGCAACATTTACTTCCTATGTCAACTCCTAAGCCTCATTTTAGATTTGATTTTGTTTGTGTTCAATAAGGATTTTTAAGAGAATAGCAATAAGGTTAATTTTCCAAGCAGAGAGACTGTCTCAATGGTGTTTTCATTCACCAATGTAAGAAATAGGAAAAAATGGGTTCTATACAAAAAAGGTAATTGCTTGAGCACTCATTTTATTCAACAACAAAACTATTTATTATTTTTACTCATTATTTTCTTGTTAGTATAAGATAAACATTATGCTAAATATACCATATCTATTGTCTTATTTAGTTCTCAGAGCAACACAGTGAATTAAGTCATATTGCTACTTTATTATACAGAGAAAGGAATATGTCTGGAGCAATTAAATAATCTTTCCAGGTCACACAGCCAGTAAGAGGAGGAGCTAAGCTTTGAACCCAAGTAAATTTTTACTATTTTATATTGGGAAAGACTTTTCCAAGTGGTACCCAGAAGATTAATGTTAGAAAAGAGAAGATTGTATATTTGTTTACAGAAAACTAGAAAATAAGCCCTGACTGGTGTGGCTCAGTGGATTGAGTGCCAGCCTTTGAACCAAAGGGTTGATGGTTCAATTCCCAGTCTAGGGCACATGCTTCGGTTGTGGGCCATGTCCCCAGTAGGGGGTGTGTGAGAGGCAACCACACATTAATGTTTCTCTCCCTCTTTTTCTCCCTCCCTTCCCCTCTCTAAAAAATAAATAAATACTTAAAAAAAAACCTAGAGTGCCCATCAGTAAATGAAACGATGGTACATTTACACAATGGAACTCTATGCAGCAGAAAGAAAGAAGGAGCTCCTACCCTTTGCAACAGCATGGATGGAGCTGGAAAGCATTATGCTAAGTGAAATAAGCCAGGCAGTGAAAGACAAATACCATATGATCTTACGTTTAACAGGAGCCTAAACAACAAAACAAACAAGCAAAATATAGCCAAAGACACTAAAATAGAGGACAGGCTGGCAGTGACCAGAGGGGAGAGGGGAGAGAATTTCAGGGGAAAAGGGGAAGGGTTTACAGGAACAAGTATAAAGGACACATGGACAAAAACTAGGGGGGTTGGAAATAGGAGGGAGGAAGGGAAGGATGGGTGGGTGGGCTGGAATGGGAGTAAAGGATAGAAAACTGTACTTGAACAATGATTAAAATAAAAAAACGAGAAAATAAAAAGTTTGTAGAATTTAAAGAAGAGAATAAATTGTGAACAAATATTTAAAGCTCACAATAAAGGTTTTATTTCTCTACTATATAGAGAGTACTTATTAGCAAATAAGAGAAAGGGCAAATATACAATGAAAAAAATAGGCAATGGGTATAAATAGATAATTATATAGAAAAGAAAGTATAATTAGTTTTTAAATGTAGGAAAGGTGAATACATCACTCTCAATAAAAGAAATTCAAATTAAAACTATACTAAAATTTTCCACCTATCATATAGGCAAATACCAGAGAAGGATAATAATGTGGATTGACAAAGGTGTGTAAAAAAGACATTTGTATGTTGCTGGTGAGCATATAAATATATAATAAGATATGGAATATCTTATACGGAAGATAATGTGGCAATAACTATGGAAATTAAAAATTCACTGACACTTTGACCCAGCAATTCTCCTTTAGCAATTCACAGCAAACATGTCCACATACACACTTGAAATGAATTATGCATAAAACTCTCATTGCAATAATGGGAAAAGAGTGGAAGGAGTCTAGGTATCTATCAAGAGGATTCTTGTAGGTGAATTACTTTGTAAGCATACAATGGAAGGTGTAGCTAGTACTTTGTAACCTCTAAAGAATCCCTGTTTGTGGTGTTGGCTGAGACACTAAGGCTGTGTACTCATTTGACCACATTCTGTTTTCTCCTCATTAACCACCTGATTTCCTGCTACTGTAACCCCAGCCTATTTGAACAGACCTTGATATTCTGCCCATTTCAAGATGGTCTTCTTTTTAGTTAAAGCCACCTCCATGGATGTGGAGAAAGCATGTACATCAACTTGAAATGGTGTTCCAGCTGTAACCTACATCCCTGCTCATCATTCAACAAAGAAGACTATGATGTATTCTTAGGACACTGAGCATCATAATTCTCCAAATACTCCATTATAATTTTTTCCCTGAATGCATAGTCCTAATCCCTTTACATATATCATATAATGCTAGATTTTTTTATTTGAGAGGATTATTTTAGCTACCATTTAAATGTGCAGAAAATGTTGGTTTTGTATTCATTTGTTCAATAAGCATTTATTGCATGCTTGTATATACCATATATAAGCTATGGTGCTAAGTTGGGAAATACAAAGAAGAATAATAAAGAGGCTCCTATCTCAATGAACTTAACAGTCCAACAGGGAGCAGGGAGGACATGATAGTGTTATAATGGAGGTGCTCGGAGGCAGTGGGAAGGGTGCCTAATTTAGCTTAGTAGGTGTGAGGTGGGGCACTAAAGGCTTCAGAGAGAAAGTGAAAATTGAGAATGGATTGGGAACAGAAAGGTAAGTGGGTAAAAGAGAGAGAGATGATTGGACATTCTAAGACACTTTGATATAAATTACTTAATAGGAAGTTTAAAAGTCTGAGAGATTTCTTGCTTAAAGTTCACTAGCTAATGTCATATAGCAAATGTTGTCTGCTTAATTAGATCAAAATGAAACCTTTGTTCATCTTAGAGCATAATAGAATGTTGATTTTGCATCTCTGTTCTTTTTTTAAACTGATGACAGCATAAGTAAGTTCTCTCGCTGAAACCACATTATCAATTTTTTGTAGACAGAAATGTAATAACTGAGGATGGACTTTAGCCAGGCCACCTGAATTAACCATCCTGAATCTTCTTGCTCTAAGGGAAGGTTGAACAGAGCTGTTTATTGACCACAAATGGTCATGACCCTTGCTATCTTTTGTACTCAAAATACTACATACAGGAAGAAGTCAGCTAAACGCCATGACATTTCAACCAACTGAGAAATGCATATATACAATTCACGAGTAAAACTAACACTTCTCTGAATTTGTACCACTATTTTTCAGGTACCATGATTAAAATTTGCCTATTTAATATTTCCATAAAAATACACCTGTTTTTGTTGTTATAGTGCTACTTGCCTTTAATGTCCCACATGAAAATTCACCTTCTTTCGGTTTTTGTAACTTTTTATGCCAAGTGGACATAAAAAGGAAAATACCCAAATTCTCACTTTGCAGTCATGTATAATGCCTATACATACTTGGTTTGGGAAATGCATTCTCAATGAGCAAATTAATCAAGTGGTCTATTAATAGCTTTCATTATATTTCTGAAAGCTAAAGCCAACATGTCCCAGGCAAATATTCTCTAAGATTTGGTTTGACACTACTTTGATTTCAACAACAGAAATACAATTCAAGTAATTAATAAAGTAATTTAGAATTCACTTTACCAAACGACTATGAGAACAAAGAGTAGCTGGTTTGGGGGTAGTAGAAACGGGGAATTTAGAGGCCATTGGGCCCCTGCTTGGTCTCTCAATTCTATTTTCCTTTGTGTTTCAGCTTTGTCACTCAGCCTGGCATCTCTACCTTGGTTGAGGTTTGGTCATTGAGTAGAAAAAGACCTATTCCTCAGCTTCATTTACAAATATGCCAAGAAAAGGCATTGGTAAGTCATATTGGCTCATAACTATTCAAACATTAGATCAGAAAACTAGAACTGGGACAGGCAGGGAAAAATAATTTCTAAACAGAAGGAGATGGCATTGCTATGAGAAGCAAGAATACTGGGCAGACAAAACTGTCAACAGTCCGTACGAATGTTAACACATCGAAGTTGCATATGTTCAAACTATAAAGGTAATTCTCAATGACTTTTAAAAATTTTTACATGCAAAAAGATTAGCCAAGGTAGCAGAGTTGCCTGAGGGCAGAGGTATCCTTAAGGTCAGAATCTGTTGATTTGCTGTTTACTGAGTGATATTAACTCCTTTGCAAAGCATAATAGTCAGTATTAGTGTGAACACCAAAACTTTTCTGAAAACTTTTCTGTTTTCACATTTTTAGTCTTTTGGTAGTTATTATCTATGAAAATAAACAAACTTGAAAATAAATATACAAAAATAAAATCATTGGAGAAAGGACAAATTTTAAAACAAAATTCAGTATGATGAGTCATGGTTTGCAAAATTCCTTTCTACAAAAAATATTAGTGATAAACAAATAAGTCAACACTTTATTTGCTGGGAAAACCAGTTCAACATCCACTCATTTATAACTGAGCAACTATTTGTTCAGTGCCTTGTTAATAGTGAACTACTGTGTTGGAGGACAATAGAAAATACAATCATCAATAGATATAATTTTAAAAAGTACAATAGTAAATTTTTGCCAAAAAGGGCACATAGATATGGGTAATTGCAATACAGAAGAAAATGAAACATATCATACTTCCAGCTGGAAGGATTGAGAAAGACTTTCATAGTTGAAGTATATCACAATTTGTTGTCCATGGTAATGTTTACTGTTACAAATGCTCTTTTTATATTTAATCTTGAAGGAATTTTCAACCAAATTAGAAGTCAGAATTATGAGCATAATTTTGTTACCCAAGACTTCTTTGACAGTTCAGATACTCCTTCTTTAAATTCCATTTTGAAGAACTGTCATTTGGTGGTGAGTGGTAAAGGTGGGAATACTTTTCTAGATATACTAGAAATATTTTCACTTGGTGGATTTGTTTTCCCGGTTTAATGTGCAGAAGCATACACCAATATAAATATACATTATTATTTATTCATGAGGTAACTATTGAGAAAGTACTGCTTCATTCATTCATTTATTCAACAAATATTTAGTAAATATTGAGGATATGCTGGTAAAAAAGACAAACCTCCTGCTCTCATGGAGATTATAGTCTGTGAGGGAGACAAATGAATAATCCTATAGGGATGACAATAAGTAAATGCAGTATAATAAATAAATATAACCTGAGGTAGTTAAAAGTCCTTTGAAGAAAATAAAATGCAGCAAAGGAATAAAGAGTAACAGACTGTAGGCCAGGTCAAATAAACAGGGAGGCCTTAACGATGAAACGGAGGAAAAGGGGAACCCTGTGGATGTGCAGTGTACTATCATAAGATACTATACTAATTGCTGAGATTTATAAAAATACATGTTTGGTATGATCTTCACTCAGGCAACCAGAACAGGTGTTTTCAATTTAATTGGAAAAAGAGGCATATGCACAGTAACTAAATGTGTGGAATAGTCAGTGAGTACTCTTTAGCTGGGTGTGAGTTATCAGAGTGCATGCAATTAGGCAGTTATAAGGCTATGAAACATAATTCCTTATTTCAGGAACATCTGAGTATTTGCTTATGAGTGAATAAACTATTAAATTGGTACCCAAGAAAATATTTTCCCCAGTTAAACCCAAAATTATTATCTTTGCCAGTGGGTCTCTCGCATGTTGCTGAAGGTATACTGATGCAAACCTAGTTCTTCTTCCATGGTTTCCTATCTCTGAAATCACCCAAAGGTCCCAGACAGAAAACCAGAGCTCATTCTTGACACCTCTCCCTCACTTACCCCTCATATGCAGTCCATCACTAAGGCCTTATACATGCTAAATTTGCCCAAATACTATTCTCTCCATCTTCACAACTTTCCCAAGCAACATCTCTTATGAAATTATTAGTTATGGAAACTAATGCAGTAACCTTCGTATTGTTCTCCTACATCCATTCTTGCCTTCTTCCATCATTTCTTTTTAAGGTAGCCAAAATTAGCTTTACAAAGTTGAACTCTAATCATCCTATGTAATGAAATAAAACAACCAGTTTTTCTTACTCTGTCTTACTCGAGCCTGACATGTCAGCAACTTCTGCTTAGTCCTGCATGCAGGTATGCTAATCATTAAATGAATCTGTAGCCTAGAAATTCCTGAAATAACCTCCCTGCTTGATCCTACCTCCCCAAGGAGATAAGGGAGGTATGTACAAAAATAATGATTGTTTATCAAAAGATTTATAGGAACCTCGTGACTGAGACCACAGCAACTAGAATTTTTGAAGTTTCACTATCTCCCGTGGATCCTTGCTGACATCCAGATGTCTGTGGTCATCAGTCACCTCCTGACCTCAAACCCTTCTCACTCCACCGTTCCCCTGAAACAAAAGAAGGCTGAATTATATATTTTCTCAAGATGGTTCTTTAGGACTCCAGTCCACCATCTTCTTAGCTTGCTGACTTTCCAAATAAAGTAGCTTTCTTTGCTCTAACTGGTCACTCAACTTATTGCCTGTCCTGAGGCAAGCAGAAGGAGCTTTCACTCAATTACATCTATGCCTTTCCATCAGTCCCCTTGCCATTTGGATTTGTAAAATGATAACTTGCATCACCATGAGCCCTTTGGACAGCTCAGACCACACTCTGATTGCTCCTTGCACTCCAGCCACAATGGGTACTTTTCAGATCCTAGAATATATGACACTAACTTTTGCCACATGACTTGGTCAGGCAGTGCTGTCTAGATGTTTTCACCTGTCACTGCTGATCCTATCTGCTATGCCTTGCATTCTTCAAAGGCCTGCTCATCTTTCAGATTTCAGATTGTTTCTTTTTCTCTGGTAAGGCTTCCTTGATGTAACCACACATAAACTTCAGTTCTTTAATGTGACCTTTTCTCCTTTCTTTCCTTTTCATTTGTGCTGGCTACATCCAGCACCTTGACTCTCCTAACTCCTTCTTCCTTAAAGGACCACTCCCTTAATTATTAAGCCCTCAAGACAATAAGGTTCTAGTCTATACAACATAATCTTAGGAACAAAGTGTCGGGTCTGTTAACCCCAGAGGGAGAGTTTCGGTCAAACTACAGGTAACATCCAGGCCTCAGTTTTTTTTCAGCTTCAGGCCCAGAAAAGTAGTGAAACCAGATGAAGTGACACCACACCTGACATCAGGATCAGATGTACTGATCAGCTACTCCCTACCCTAGTGCTGACCAATCAGTAGAGACCATGACCCTAACCATGACCCTAACTCCCTTAGTCACCATGATTAATAATTTTCCCTTATATAACCCATTCCCTGGAAGCCATCAGGGAACCAGGTCTTTGAGCATTAGCTCCCCCATCTCTGGGCATGGGCCACTTCCTCAATTAATAAACCCTTACTTTCTTTGCTGCAAATTCCTCTTAATTTTCTATTGGGCCTTGATGTGCACATGCAAATGAACCCCTTTAATTTGAGTCACAATGACTCCTGAGAGATGCTGTTCATCTTTTCTAAGCCATTACTGTACTTATAACTTTGCTCTTTTGTGATTGTTTTGCTTTCTGTGATTATTTTATGAATATATGACTATTGCAATGGAAGATCTAATGAAGACAGGGACTGTGTTTATTTTATTAACCTAACAGAGAGCCTCTTACACCATTTGTTGGTCAAATGATTAAAAGTGTTTGAAGGTGTTTGTAGAATGATTAAAAATGCCATTTTCTGTAAAGCTCTGCTAAAATTTTTCATTTTCTGCATTGTAAGGGTATATTATTTAATACACAAAATCATAAACTTTTTAAAACAATTGGGATACCAACTTAATATGATTGAGTGGTATAGATTTACCTGGGGTGGGAAAATGGAAACCTTTCAGTATTATGGTTCTCTAATGAGGAAGACATTTCCTCCAGTCTTTTCAATTATTTTGAAGAAAATTTAATATGATGTCTAACAACTACAACAGGTGGTATTTTACTTTAAATACATGATTTTCTACATGCTAGAATGAATCCAAGTAAGGATTTCTGACTGAGTAGACTCAAATAATCATACTATTTTTTCTTTTTGCCTGTAGAAACAAATGATGCCTGTTTTATTGCCAAAGATATGTCATTTATCTTTACACCTCTCCTAAGCTGAAAAAGGTACTAGAAGTGTTATATATTTATTTGATGCAGACAGGTAGAATGGATTCCAATGACTCCAGCTATTTCTAATACCAAGATTACTTCCCTAACCTGCTATTTCTTCCCAGGTGCACAGTTATTGTATCTGCACTCATTCAAGTGTGACCTCAAAGCCTTGACAAAGGCCTTTCTTATAGGAACCCAAACGCACATACATTCTATTTCTTATAAAGTCATGCAGATCAACTACCCCAGTGTAATTTGAACAATGAGGAGTTGATTATTGTTTTTCCAATTACACCATTTAAGAACTCATTAACACCACAAAATAAAGGTCTCAATAATTCTTATCTGACCATAATGATTGCTGGAGATAGTTTTTCTAGAGATATTCTAAAATAAAAAGCATACAAAAAATCACCAGATTTTTTAAAAACTTTTTAAAAACATGCTGACTAAAAGAGCAGAGAAGATGCTGATTCCAGGAGGACACTGCTAATCAAAGGTAACAATTTTGTTTTATTTTTTATATATTTATATCATATCTGGTTTCACAAAGGATTTGGAATGTTTATTTCTGTTTAAATTACCCACTGCTGCCTAACAAACCATCCCACCACCTAATGGCGTAGAACAACAAAAACCTTTATTTTGCTAATTAGTCTGCAAGTTTGCATACAAAGAGATGGCTTGTGGTGGCTCCTTGTGGCATCAGCTGGGGACTATGTGGGCTGGCTAGGGACTGGAATATCTACTACCAAAGGCTATGCTTATGCTTCCTTGCAGAATAGCATCTGAGCTCCAAGAATAAACATTTCCAGAGAGCACTTGAGAAATACATAGGACCTTGATAACCTAGCATCTGATGTTATATGTCATATTGTGCTGAGTAATAATTAAGTCCCGCCCAAGTTCAAGGAGTGATACCATGAATCCCATCATTTGATGGGAGTAGTTTCAATGTCAAATTGTAAGAGCATATGGGATGGAAACTGCTGTTGTGTCCAACTTTGGAAAATAGACAGTCTGCTCTTCAACCACATAGTTTGCATGTGAAATATAGTTATTCCTCAGGAGTTTTAACAATGACAAAAAGTCACATCTACAAATTTCTTTTATATCTTAGACTCCCTGTGAAATTGCTGTATAATAATAGTATTAGAATTCTTAAAATGTCATTATTAAATAGAGAGAAACTGTGAGACATACTGAAGCTTCTTAGAGGGAATATTGTTTTATATGTCTGGAAGTTTCTATGAGGTATTGCCTTAGAGATCTCTCATGTATTAGAGGATTTTATAGTCCAGTTCTGGATTTGATCTTTCTCTGAAACCATTTCCTAATTTGAAGATTGATTGTCATATTGAGTGGCTGAAAATGAGAAACAGTTTTGTTTTTGAACTCAGAAGCTCCCAGGCTCTTTATACTTAACAGTTTACTACTTAGTTCATTTTTCTTGTACTTTAATCATAGATATTAAGATGAAGCCAGATGTCACTTTCAATATCCTGCTAGGGATTCTCCTTGGCTAGATCACTGAGTTGATTTCCCTTTTATACCCTACTGCAGAAATAATGTTGCCAGACTTTCCACCTACACATTACAAGGTGACTTTTCCTGCTGGTACTAATAACATTTCCCTTGCTTTCCCTTTACTATCTCACCAGCAGCCTACCTTAAGTGTCTTTTCATTAAAACTCTCCTAAAAAAATTTAGGCTTCTATTAAGAGTCTCTTCAGAGTCCTCTCAGCTTCCCTAATCTCTTGGTCTCCAAGCCAAGACTACAGTTTTTTTTCTTCTTCATCTTGTCACTTTTATTTGCTCTTATTAAATTTGTCTTATTTTTTCAGGTCTATTTTCTTTTGTTTTCTTATTTATTTATTTAATCTTTATTGTATTTTTTCCTATTACCCTTAGTCCCCTTATATCCCCTCCCCCAGCAATCACCACACTGTTGTCCATGTGCATGAATCCTTTTTCCTCAATCCCTCCGTTCCCTAATGTATCCGCCTCCTAGCTGTCATCTGTTCTCTATCAAGAGTCTGTCCCCATGTTCCTTGTTAGTTCAGTTTGTTCAATAGATTCTACATACGAGTGAAATCATATGGTATTTGTCTTTCTCTGCCTGGCTTATTTCACTTAGTATAATGTTCTCCAGGTTCATCCATGCTGTTGCAAATGGGTACAATTTTCTTCTTTTTTACAGCCAAGTAGTATTCCATTATGTAAATGTCCCATGATTGTTTTATCCTTTCATCTACTGATGGAAACTTGGGCTGCTTCCATAACTTGGCAATTGTAAATAATGCTGCAATGAATGTAAGCGTGCTTATTTTCCTTCAAATTAGTGTTTTGAATTCCTTCAGATATATTCACAGAAGTGGGATCACTGGGTCAAAAGGCAGATCCATGTTTAATTTTTTGATGTATCTCCACACTGCTTTCCACAGTGGCTGTATACCAGTCTGCATTCCCACCAATAAAACAAAAGGGATCCTGTTTCTCCACATCCTCACCATCATTATTTATTTGTGATTTATTGATGATAGACATTCTCACAGGTGTGAGATGGTATCTAATGGTGGTTTTAATTTGCATTTCTCTGATGATCAATGATGTTGAACATCTTTTCATATGT
Organism: Trachops cirrhosus; assembly: GCA_028533065.1. Classification (NCBI taxonomy): domain Eukaryota; kingdom Metazoa; phylum Chordata; class Mammalia; order Chiroptera; family Phyllostomidae; genus Trachops; species Trachops cirrhosus. The sequence goes on along the minus strand of CM052541.1, from coordinate 130,520,587 downwards.
CTATTGACCATCTGTATATTCTTCATGTAGAATAGAATCATATTCAAGTTTAACTTTTTCAAATCAGGCTATTCTTCTTTAGACCAAAGCATCCACTCTTTCTTTGTTAAATATCTGTGTTTTAGATTGGACTGAACTTTTCTTTTCCCCTATGTATAATTGCTGCCTAAAACTTTATTGTTTGTTAGAGGTAAGTTTTGTTATCCAAATACAATACTAGGTCTGTTTTATCAGAGTTATTCTGCTTTCGATGACTTTATTAGAAAATACATCTTGAGGTTTTACTAAATGCTAGGCATTGTTTCAGGTACTAGAAATAGGTAAATAAACAAATGTATTGGGACCAAACCTCAATCTGCTGACTCAAGAGGGCAAAGAATATAATATACTTGAATAAAGTTTATTAAAATTGATTTATTAATTCACTAAAACTAACAGTAATAGCCTATTACATGTTAATGGAAATATAAAATTCTATGAAAAATAGCCATATTCCCTAAGCAAAAAGAAAAAATAGTAAGAACAGTGGCTGTCTTAGTCTGTCTTGTGTGTTACAAAGAATACCATAGACTGAGCATCTTATGTGCAACAAAAATGTATTTCTCTCAGTTCCCGGGGGTGGGAAGTCCAAGATCCAGATGCCAGCAGAATGGGTATCTGGTAAGGGCCTGTTTCTTAGTTTATAGATGGCCATCTTCTTATTGTGTCCTCACATGGCAGAAAGAGGAAGAGGGCTCTCTAGGTTCTCTTTTAAAAGGGCATTAATTCCAATAGTCATGCTTGGTCCTTGTGACCTAATTACCTGCCAAAGTCCCTACCTCTTAATACCATTTTATTGGGGATTAGGTTTCAACACATATGAATTTAGGGACAAACAAATATTCAATCTTAACATTCCAGTCTTGGCCCACCAAATTCATGTTCTTCTTGCATGCAAAATACATTCGCTATATACACACACCCTATTAGGATTTTATTTTTCATGATGCAGTATTATTTTCTTGTAATATCTTTTTCTGGTTTTGGTATGTGGGTAATTCTAGTCTCACAAATATTTATAGAATAAATATATTGCAAGAATGTTAATTTTTAATTCAAATTTCTAATGCATTGCTTCTAAACTATTTTGATGACTAAATCTTTCTGAAATGTCTTCATGTATTGTTAACACAACTTTTTACAAGCCCTTCCAATATAGACCTAAGAGTCTAAATTCATTGTCTCTGGTATGTATTTTATACCTTATAATTACTAAATTCTATTTCATCTCTAGTATAGACACTTGATTTTGGTAAAATATGTGAAGTTCTCTAAATGTTCCAGTCTTAAGTCAAGCTTGTCTAAATTCTACAAAATGCACACAGAATTATGATGCACTTAGGTGGTTAATGAAGCAGCTCTTCTTTGTAAATGTCACTGTTATAATCAAACTTTAGAAGTGAGGAAAATGGACAATAATGAGTTATCATCAATCAATTTCCCTTCTGAATACAAACTATAAAGCTTAAATGTTACAATGGCAAAATCTCTTTCCCCATAAACTGGAAAAATATAAAGCTAGATAAAGTATCTGGCACACTAAAATATGATCAGATTGATAATCCTCTGTGTAGCTCCTTTTTCATTGATGGAACAAACAAGATCCAACAAAGTGATAATTTGCCTAAAGAGCCTTTCTGAGAATAACATTGAAAAAAATCAAGTGTTCCTTTATTTTCTGAGTGAGTTTCATTATGAACATCTATAAATACAGTCAAATGATATAGTCAAGTGATTCAAGTTTTAGGAAAATTCAAATTTTTTATACAATATGACCACCTCCAACAATTTGTTTCTGACCTCTCTATATTTTGGCAGTAGACACGCTGGACTAGCCCTTTGAGAGGTAAATGAAATCATAGTGATCCAAATATGTAACAAATAAATCCTGTTTCATTGGCAGCAAGTCTCCATCTTATTCTACCCTTTTAAAGGGCATCTTTGCATTCTTCCTTGTAACATGAGAAAAATATACCAAGTTGGGCCCAACATCGCATTGAGTGACAAAAGTTTGGACAATATATGGATGGGTGGGTGGGATGGAATGGGAATAAAAGATAGAAACTGTACTGAATAATCTAAAATAAAAAAATTAAAAATTAAAAAAAAAGTTTGGACAATGTAAGGAACACATTTCAAAGTGTGGTCTGGAGAGCCCTGGTGATCCACAAAATACTGACAGTGTTCAAGAGCTCTTCATTATAATATTAGCATGGTGTTTATCTTTCTACCCTCATTTTATCACAAGCATTGAGTTTTTCAGAGGCTTTAAGGTATGTGATAATTTCAGTGAATTAAATACAGAACACATTTGAGAATCAAGCTTACTTCAATTAAACTGGACATTAAATAGATATGCAAGTAAAACAAGGAGGCTAGAATGATCCATGTGGTAGTGGACAGGAGTTGGACACATCAGCATGAAGCCACAATTTGTTTAATATGCAGATTCGGATGGTTACAAGTAGAAACACTTACAGATATGAATACACACTGGTTAGTATACACATATATAATTCTTTGCTGTGTCAGCAGAGAGGGCCTAGAAACAATCAAATTCTCTTAGTAACAAGCACACCTAACACCCAGATCTTGGTTTCTAATACCATTCTCCAATACAGAAACCAAGGCTTATTATAAAAAAGGCTGATTCTAGGAGTGGGGCAAAAAGGTGTCCCAGAGACTTTCTTTACTTTGGTTTTAGTATTTACAGCCTATGAGCAAAGATGAAACAAAACCAGAGGTGATCAAGAGGTCAACTAAGGCTTTGGTTACCAAGGCAAAGGGATATCTCTCATGGCTATGATGAGAAGTGATTGGAAAAAAAGGGCTTTTGATGTAAATTGCTCTGATTCTTAAAGCACCAGTGACATAAGGTTGTCTGCAAAAAAGCAGCTGTTTCAGAGAGTAACAGTGTCTGTCAAATTATGTCTAATATATTCTCTGTTTACCTATCAATTAATTAATTGACTCAACAAACGGGTGGGTGCTTATACACGCCCTAGCATTATTATTAACATTATGAGCTCCGTTAGCGCTCCCAACGGCCCTGTTGGTCCTCCCCGTGCCCCAGCGGATCCAGCTTTCGCCTTTCCGCCTCTGGTGCGGGGTCCGGTTAAGGCTACCAAGAGCTCAGCTGTGCTCACATGGATGGGATAAAGACCCGACACCGGAGGCCAGAGGAGGCCTGGGACTGTCTGGGGCTGGCATACTTC
>CM052541.1:130423343-130516833 GCA_028533065.1 Trachops cirrhosus | reverse complement strand
AAAGGGAATAAAGGATAGAAACTGTACTGAATAAACTAAAATAAAAATTTAAAAAAAAAAAAAAAAACATTATGAGGCTTAATTCCTATGCTCAGACATAAACTGTAAAGAGAAAAATTTAAATATAATTATTCTTCAATAGATATATTACCAGGCCTAATCTTTGTAATCTTTATTAACATTGGCAAATCATCTATTAAGAGGCATATTTTTCCCATGGTTAACATCCCTAAAATCAAAATAGTCCAAACAATGATGTCTTAGCATCGCGAAATAGTTTATTTGGCGGCGGTGCTTCATCTCTCCTTGGTGTTACATAATGATTCATCTTAAAATCAATGACATTTTAGATTAGACAAAGTACAGTGTATGCATCTTCTTTGGAATCCATTTTTTAATTTAAAAATTAATAGTCTATAAAAGGCATACTAATATTTTCTTTCAGCTATCGATTATGAAAAACCTGATAGACAGGCTCAGATCTGTGATACTTGGACCTTGGCTTCCCACCATGGCCACATGATGCCCAATGCCAGCAATTTCAGAAAGGGGCAAATGCTTCCACGATTCTGCTTGGATCTCCAGGTTCTTCTCAGAGTTTAATGCTCAGTGTTCTACCAAATTCGGTCTGAGAACCTTTGTAATTGAAAAGCTGAAGTTAATATTTACATTACTTACAATGATTATAATCACATAAATCAATACTTTTTGAGGAAGTAATAAATTGGCCAATATACTAGGTACAACTACTAAATTTTATTTTTAATACACACAATAACATTATAAAATAAGTATTATTCATGCCCTTACTTTATAAATGAGTGAACTGAGGCACAAAATATTTAAGTGGCTTATCTGAAGTTCCTGAGTGAATAGTAGAGCCGGATTCACAGCCACACCTCTGCCCCTTAACATTATAGGATACTTCCTCCAAGAAATACACAGGGGAAAACACAAATACCAGCAACAAAATAATGGAATCACAAGAAAATAATTGACTGTTAGACTACTTTCTCCATGAGGGAGTTTCTAACATAAATTATTCAATCAATAATTTCTCTTGATTTAAAAACTACATTTAACCAACAATGTGGAAATTAAGGGGAAACCTAAGTGACACAGTAGGGTTAACCATATGTGGAAATCTACCCAAGTGGAAAATTAATAGGAATAAACCTGTAGTCATGCAGTAGACATGTCCCAAGGAAGATGTCCCAACTCTGAGTGCTCTGATGAAGAAAGTAGACAAAGGGCACATAGCTACCAACAAAGCTTATTACCTTATGTATGTCCTTAAAATCCTTTTGCTTTTTGATCTTTCTGTGATTTGATGGAAGGAATTTTTACTGAGAAGGCATGATATTGAAGGGAGAGACCTCAAAGTAAACCATTTATTTTACCTGGCAGAGAGTCAAATACAAATGCCAAATAACTTGTTGGTCTTTGTTTAACATATACTTTTTTTAAAAAGCTTAACACAATAAAAAATACAGTGAGGCATCTTATGTTGTTATTGGTCAAATATATATGAATTATTTTTTTTCTTTAAAAAGTATGTTACTGTTTTTCAGGCTTGGAAAGAAAACTGTGCAACTCTTGATATTTGAAACTGCTAAAAATAATCAGATTTCTTCTGCCAGATGACAGAAAGGTCATATTTGTGACGCAAACCTTACGATTACATGCAATTCAAACTTCACAAATGGAAGGATCATTGTAATCAATGATAAACTTTTATTCATGCCAAAATAGAGACTAATATGTCATGCAGTTCTCCCCAGTCTTTTTCAAACAAGTTGTTAAACATGCTGGACCTTAATATACACATTTTTGAGATTTTGGCAAGAAGAATACTTTGTTGTTTGTTAGCATATGTAGTCCTTTGCCAGGAAAAAAGAAAAAACAAAAAAATTATGAGTGTCTAAACATTAAATTTACTCTTTATTCATAAAGCCATTGCTTTTTCAGAAGGATTCCCCTTTAAAACTATTTGTGTATTTGATAACCAACTTAAAGAAACCATAAAGATTTTCTGAAGATTTAAGAAATGTTTAGACTCTAACTAGGCTTATTTTTAGCTTTCATTTAGATGTCTGAATTTACTCTGAAATACATTGTCATGGGAGACAATGTATGGATTGCATATAATGCAATCCATATAATGAACCAGTATAGCATTCTACAGAATGTCAAAACAGATAAAATCCCCAAGACTACTTTTTGACAGAGAGGTGGAAATTTTACAGGGTCCTGTGTTAAGGCAGTGACTATATGTTTTTGACATTCCCATGTTAAAGTGAACTGCCTTTGTTTTCCTTTTTGATATATTTTGAGAACCAGTTTCCCAGATCCATAACTGTATGCAAAGTATCAGAAGCTGTGGATGTGGAGATTGTCTGAGCAGAGACATCTAGTATATCAACTGCCATCAATTAGCATTATATAAGTTTCTAGTAGTCTACTGTCATTCACCATAATCGATCTGGTTTTTGCAGAGGACACTAGTGACTTTAACCAAGAAATGGTGGAGATCATCTTCTTTGCATTCTTCAAGATTTTGATATTTCCTCCTGCAATTTCATTTTACCTTAACTGAGGGTTGGGTGGGGTTTTTATAATGCAGGTAGAAGAACGAGCCTGAGTTTTCTGCCAGTTGCAGAATATATGCTCTTAGGGATGAAGGAAATAAATACAGGGTAGATCTGAAGACCCATAGGACTTACTCAATGTGAGATTACTTATGAAAGCTCTTCAGTATGTAATCTATTTCTTTCCGGAAATGAACTCCATTTCTACACTTGGATTGGACTGAGATAGGATGCTTGTTTCTGAACTGGAGGCAGTGAGGGGTGGCAGAAATGGATGTGGAAGAGGGCAAGCATTATTCCTTAGGGAACATCTCTGCAAGGTATTTGGGGAAAAGAAAGCTACTCTTCTCTAAAAAGGAATAAAAGCTGCTGTTTTGGTCAAGAAGATCCTGCAAGTCTGTCAGTTGAGGATTCTCAGAATGAAGATTCTCTAGCAAAAGACCTGTTATTCAGGTCTCAGAATTATACACCTCTTTTTTTACATGAGGGCCATAGGGTATAAAATTAATATGAAACAATCAATTATATTTCTTTATATATCAATAAACCATTGAAAATTAAAATAAGAACAGTGCAGTTCATAAGTCAAAAAACATATATTACTTAGATATAAATGTAGCAAAATATGTGTGAGATCTGTATGCTGAAAGCTGCAAAACACTGATGAAAGATCAAAGAACTAATTAAAAAGAGATATATGGTAAAGATTGGAAGACTCAATATTATTAAGATGCCAATTACTCCCAAACTAAACTATAGATACAATGAAATTTCAAAAAAATCTGAAATGTTTAAAACAACTTTTTAACATGGTTATTGATTTAAGGGTTGTGGGGAGAGAGAGGGGGAGATATGAGAGAGCAACATCAGTTTGTTGCTACCCATACGCGCCCTGACCAGGGGTCAAACTCCCAACCTTTTGGTGTACGGGAGGCCTCTCAACCAACTGAGACACACCTGCAAGGGCCAAAATCTGAAAATTTTAAAATAGAAACTGACAAAGTGATTTTAATGTGGGAAGACAAAGAAACTAGATTTATCCACACAATTCTGGGGAGGAGAAGCAAACTTGGAGATCTTACTCTACCTGATTTTAAAACTTATGTAAAACCACAGTAATCAAGATTGTGTGGTATTGGTGAAAGAAGAGACAAAAAAATGAAAGGAACAGATATAAGAGTCTAGAAACAAACTAACACATGTATGGTCATTTGATTTTTGACAAAGTTTCTAAAGACAAGTCAATGGAGAAAGGATAGTCTATTCAACAAATGTGCTCGAAAAACTGGTCATCCATGTGCAAAAATCAAATCTCAACCACAATTTGTGTCAAGTATAAAAATTAACTTAAAATTGGTATGAACTTAAATATAATACCTCAAACTATAAAACTTCAGTGAGAAAACATTTGACCACGAAAAGATTTCTTAGATACAAAACCAAAGAATGTTTGATAAAGAAAAGAATGATACAATGGAATTCATTCAAATGAATTCTTCTCTACAAAAGGTATCATAAGAGGATAAAAAGACAAGCTAAAGAGTGGGAAAAATGTTTTTAAAACACATGTCTGATAAATTCACATATCCTATATACTATTTGATTTATTTTATGTGATATTCTGGAAAGGCAAAATGTACAGGTTACAGAAAACAGACCTGTGCTTGGCCTAGGCTGGGGTTTCCAGGAGGGGTTGAGGACCATGGGAAATGGGACAATATGGGGGCCGATAATACTTTTCATGTTTTATGTTGATTATAAAACTCTATACATTTTTCAAAATTTGAAGAATAAACTATTTTGATTATACTAAGTAAAAAAGTAACCAGGGGAAAGAAGGGGAAGGGGCAAGCAAAGGAGCATGAATGGAGGACACTTGGACACGAACAATGTGGGGAAGGGATTGACTGCTGGAGTAGGGGGATGTGAGGGGTGAGCAAGAGGGGAAAAGGCTGGTCAACTGAACAACAATAAATAAAAGGAAAAAAAGAAAACTAAGAGAGATGACGGGTCATTGGGCAATAACGTGAGCATACCCAATCTTTAAGAAATCTTTGCTTTCCTTTGACCTCTGGTGAACTATTTTGCTTGGCTGAAGTCTGGGTGGAATGCTGCAGGAGTTTGCTATGACGTTTTGTATTTTGACCTGACCAAGTCATCTAAATGCAGTTAGTTTGTGACTACTGTATCTCAGAGGAACTGTGGGTTACGCTGGAGCTTTGCTTTGGATTCCTAATGAAGAAGGTATACAAGGTTCCAACCATGTTTTTTGAAAAAATGTTTAGTCTCATTTATGGTCACTGCAGTTTTCAAAGAGAAATGATATTATGAGCAACAACCATTTGGTATTTTAATGGTTTTCTTGTTTTTGAGTAGATATTTTCACTCAGCTACCCACTCACTATAGAGAAGAATTAAAAAACAGTTTCCTACAGAATTTACTATACTAATTGAAATAAAATGTAAAAGTTTTAAAATGTTTAATCATGGTAAAAAAGGGTGTAATGATGTGGAGAGTTATTCTTGGAAGTTAACAGCCTTACAAAGAGTTATCAAGATAAGCAAGTCTAGGGACAAACAGTTAAAAATTACATAGTTTCAAATCTACCTCAGGGTGAAATAGACTTTTTCCAGCTTTTTTGAGATATAATTGACATGTAACATTGTTTAACTTTAACAAAACAATGTATGGATTTTATACATTTAATAAATTGCAAAATGATTACCACAATAAGGTTACTTAATGAATTTATTAATTCATATAATTACATGTTTTTGTGTGTGGTAAGAACATTTAAGACAAAGCCTTTAATCCCCTTTCAAGTTTATAATACAGTATTATTAACTACAGTCACCATATTTGAATAGTAGGTCTTTAGAAGTTGTTCCCTTTAGGACTGGTAGTTTGTACCCTTTGAACAAAACCTCCCCATTTCCCCCAACACATCCCAGCCCCTGGCAAACACCATTCTACTCTCTGCTTCCATGAGTTTGGCTTCCCTTCAGGTTCCATATAGAATGAGATCATACAATATTTCTCAGTATGACTTATTTCACTTAACATAATGGCCTCAGGGTCCATCCCTGTTGTTGCGAAACAAATTTACATATGGACAGTATATATAATTATGTATATAAAATATTATTATATGCACAATGTTTAATATCTTTTTGCATATTATTGGCCACTTATATGTCTTCTTTGGAAAAACATTGTCATCTGCTCATTTTTTAAACTGGATTATTTAGACTTTCTTTTTCACTATTGATTTGTATGACTTCTTTATACATTTTAGACATTAACCCCTTGTATGTTGTTTGCAAATATTTTGTCCCATTCTGTAGCTTGGCTATTTATTCTGTTGATTGTTTGGCTGTGTGGAAGCTTTTTAAATTGATGTAGTGCCACTTGTTCATTTTGCTTGTTTCTGGTGCTTTTGTTATCATATCCAAAAAAATCATTGCCAAGGCTGATGTCAAGGGGCTTTTTCCTCTAAGTTTGTTTTCTTCCAGGAGTTTTATGATTTCAGGTTTTACATTTATGTTTTTAATGCATTTGAGTTCATTTTTGTGAGTGGTATAGGATAGGGTCCAATTTGTTTTACATGTGACTATCAGTTTTCCCAAACAATTTGTTGAAAAGACTATACTATTTCCTTTGCATTTTTAGCTCTTTTGTCAAATGCTAGTTGACTGTATATCAATGGGTTTATGAGCTGTCTATTCTCTTCTACCGATCTATGTGTCTGTTTCAGAGCTCATACTATACTGTTCTGATAACTAGAGTTTTATAATAAAGTTTCAAATCAAGACGCTTGATGCCTCCAGCTTTCTCAAGATTGTTATGGCTATTCAGGGTCTTTTGTGGTTCCATCTGAATTTCAGGATTATTTATTTTGTTTCTGTGAAAAATGTCATTCTAGTTTTTATAGAGAATGCATTAAATCTATAGGTGCAAGGCTTTGGGTAATTTGAAATTTAAGCAGTATTAATTATTTTAATCCACAAACATGAATTTTCTACTTATTTGTGCATAGCTTCATTTTTTTATCAATATCTTAAAGTTTTCAGTGTACAGATTTTTTTCCTCCTTTGTTAAATTGTTTTTCTATTTTATAGTTTTTTTGACGCTATTGTTAAAGAGCTTGGTTATTTCTGGATATTATGTTAGTGTATAGAAATGCAACTGATTTTTGTATTTTGATTTTATCCCTGCAGCTTACTAAATTTATTTATAAGTTCTAATGTATTTTTGGTGGAGTCTACTATTTTCTATATGTAAAATCATGTCATTTGCATATGGAAACAATCTTACTTCTTTTTTTCCAATTTGGATATCTTTATTATTTTCCTTGCCTTATTTCTCTGGCTAGGGCCTCTAATACTCTGTTGAATAGGGGTGGTGAGAGTGGGCACTTTTATTTTATTCTCAATCTTAAAGAAAAACTTTCAGCTTTTTACCATCGAATATGAGGTTTGCTGTGGGTTTGTCATATGTGAGTTTTATTAATTTGAGGTATGTTTCTTCTATTCCAAATTTGTTAGGGTAGATTTTATAGAAAAGCCATTAATTACAGAATTTAAATATTCAGAATGAGAAAAATTGGCACACAGTATTACAAGAAGGATGGTTGTTATAACCATTTGAAATCACAAGTGGGTTTTACATCAGACACCACTGCCCACATAATCCTTCACCGAGCGTCACCTTTCATGGGGTCCTCCAGATCCTCATCTTGGCTTCCAGAGTTTGTTTTTTGAACTCTCCCCACAATCTAAGGTTGTTCGTTGCAGCTGATCTAATAGAACAGTTCATGAGATGAGGGTCTTTTCTTTTGCCATAGGAGAATTCATGTATTAAAAAATTAAAATTAAAATTAAAAAAGTTTACAAGAAAGAATGTATGAATAACTTCATGAATGCTTTCTACCATGGAATTTTTCTAGAATACCACATAACTAAGTAGCAATTAGAAAGTCTATTCATCAAGGGCCTTTTCTTTCTCTCCCAACCCTACAACTTCCACATGATAGTAACTTATTTCTAGAATGATTCAGCTTCCAAACATACCTACTACAGATCATCCAGACCATCAAAACTTACATACAAACAAAAAACCTTGAAAGTTTTTTTCTGTCTTAAAAAATAATTGACTCATTTTTCTCTTTCAGTTTATAAAACTACTCTTACTTAAGTGATTATACTTTGTTCATTGGAAGTTTTTCAGAATTGTAATTCTCAGTATAAAAAATTTGAGTTAATACCATTATAATTATAATTTGTAAGGTATATAACACAATAAATTAAAATCGAGGTATTGAGACAGTTTTGTTACCAATTCTGCTCCATGAAAGAATTAAGATGTGAAACAGGACCAGCTTTCCAAAAAGACTGGTACAAGGAATCATATGTCGCTTAGAGAACTAAATATTTCAATCAGGGGAGAAAAAGCATGTTTTTGATCATTCTTTCAGATAGCTTCAATTTATCTTTGTTTTTTAAATGTGCAGTCAATTCACTAAAAGTTTTATTTAAAGTTTGTTATTTTTTAACTGTAAATCAATCACCCTTGAAAGTTAGAACTCTTTTTAACATTGATGACATTTCATTTTAAAATACTAACTTGCAAATGATGTTTTTCTCAAAATACCCTTTCTGATGATATTCTGTTTTCCTGTTATCTCATTCATTAGGAGATTAATGATATTTGAAGGTCAAATCTGCAGAACATAGAGAAAGATCATACATTGCATTTGGACTGGTGAACTCTCACCTATACAGGTGATAAAAAGACAGCAGATTAATAAAAACATCTTCACAAACCTAAAGAAAAGATAAAGAAATGGAAAAGAAAATGTCATATTGACATTTACATCTTTAGTTTGAATACTTTAATTATCCTTCCACTCATAAATGTGTCATTTTACATTACCAATCCTTATATCTCAACACAAAAGGCACAAATATCTTCATCTAAAATACTTATATGCATTTATCTTTCTACTGAAAATAATTTGTTTGTAAATAACTGTGTGGCATTTCAGAACTAGTACTCAAAAGACCTACTGTCATGCTCTCTTTTTCATATGTAATATACCATTTTTAATAAAAAATTTTGAATTTTAATGTATTTAAAAATGTGAAGACTTTATAATAGAAAAAACCCATAAATTATTTTTCATACTTTTATTTATAACTAACTTTAAGAAACTATATTTTTGTAGTATGATTTTTGAAGTAATAAAAATATAAATTGAAATTAGTGTTTCCAAGTATAGCAGTAGAGCACTTACATTATGTTTATGAGATGCTAATGAAGGTTTTAAAAATACTTTGCTATGTTTTAATACTTTGGTAACTTAAAATATTTTACATAATTAATATATATGGGGCAAAAATACTGAGAGAGTTGCAAAGAGGAGTTGACAAATTGACTATATTAGTTGGAGACTTCAAAAACCTCTCTGCTCATAATTGATAGACAGAGCGAAGTGAAAATTAATGAAGGACACTGGTGACCTACACCATCAATTAACTTGACCGAATTGACCTTTATGGATTATTCTATGCAACAACAGCACAGAGTATGAGTTCTCATGAAATATTCACAAAGAAAGATCACATTCTGGGACATAAAGCATATCTTAAAATTTTTAAAGAATAAAAACCAAAGTATATATTAAGATTTCAAGAGAATTAATCTAGAGATAAATTATGGAAGAATTACTGGAAGATCTCCAAATATTTGACAATTAAACCATATATTTTCTTATTCATTCACTCATTCATTTACAGTTACCCCACCTTTTCCCCAGTGCTCAGCCCTACATTTTCATAAAATTCATAGGTCTAGGAAGAATTTACAAGAGAAATTTGAAAAATGTTTTGAATTAAATGAAAATGAAAACACAACTTACCAGAATGTGTGGGATGCAGTTAAACCGGTTTTAAAAAAGAAATTTATAATATTGAGTGTATGTACTAGAAAATTTAAAAACGTCTAAAACTCAATAACCTAAGTTTCCACCTTAAGAAGACATAAAACAAAAAGAAAATTAAGACTAAAATAAGAAAACAAAATAAATAAAAATTAGAGTGGAAAACAAGAAAATAAAAACCAGGAAAACAACAGATAAAAATAAAACCAAAAGTCAATTCTTTGAAAAGATCAATAATATTGATAAATCTCTAGCCAAGCTAACTCAGAAAAAAAGAAAGGGCAAAAATGATCCACATCAGAAATGAAAGAAGGCTCATCACTCCCGATTCCATGAATACTAAAATAATAATAAAAAATATTATCAACAACTCTATACATACAAATTTGATAAATTAGATGAAAATTAATATATTCCTTGAAAGACACAAACTATCAAAACTCTCATAAGGATAAACAACTGGAACATCTATAGTTAGCATGATTGCATGGTACTGATAAAAGAACACACACATAGATCTATGGGAAAGAATTGATAGCCCAATAATAGACCCTGGAAAATACAGTCAACTGATATTTTTGCAAAGGTGCAAAGATAATTCAAGGGAAAAAGAATCATCTTTTTAATCAATGGTGCTAGAATGTTGGATATTCATATGTGAAAAATTGAGTCTAAATATAGACCTTACATCTTATACAAAAATTAACTTAAAATCAATCATAGATCTAAATGGAAAACTGTAAGAATTTTAGAAAAAAAAACATGGACAAAAGTCCATATTACCTGGGTTTTGGTGATGAATTTTTAAGTACAATACCCAAAGCACAATCCACAAAATAAAAAACATGTGTTGGGCTTTGTAAAGTTAAAAACTTCTGCTATGTGAAAAATATTGGTAATAGAATTAATAGTTAAGCCACAGACTTGGAAAAATATTTGCAAAATACACATCTGAAAGCACTTATAATAAAAAATACTAAAGAATTTTTATAATAATAAGAAAAAGTACAGTTGATCCTTGAATAATATAGGGGTTAGGTGTGCTAACATCAGGTTTTAGTTGAAAATTAGCATTAGTCTCCCCAAAACTTAACTACTCACAGCCCACCATTATTGAAGCCTTACTGATAATGAAAACAGTTAACACATATTTCATATGTTGTTTGTATTATACACCACCTTCTTACAACTAATAAGCTTGAGAAAAGAAAATGTTATTAAGAAAAATCACAAGGAAGAGACAATACATTTATAGTACATATTAAAAACATCCATATATAAGTGGACCCTCAGAATTCAAACCCACGTAGTTCAAGGGCCAACAGTAAATAAATTGGAACATAGGCAAGGGATCTGAACAAATACCTCATCCAGAAAAATACACAGATGACAAATACACATATGACAAAATGCTTATCACATGCATAATTTGTCACTAGAGAATGGAAATTAGAACACAATGAGATATGACTGCACACTGATGGAAATGTCTAAGTTCACCACCCCAACAGTACTGACTGCAGGTGTTGAGGAGCAACACCTCTCATTGAATGCTGGTGGGAACGCGAAGTAGTGCACCATCTTGGAATACAGTTGGACATTTCTTACAAAGCCAAACATAATATTGTCTTATCATACAGCAATCACACTTCTAGGAATTCACTCCACTGATATGAAAATTTATATCCCCACAAAATCTTGCACACAAAAAGTATATTAGGGGGGACCCTCCAAAAACCAGAATTATCTTCTGGAGGGTGGGCCCCTTATAGAACAGGCTTCTCTGGCTAGGTGAGTGTTCTACGAACCCATCTGTATCAGTCAGTGTGCCATCTGGTGCTATTGTGAGAGGTTGTGTTGGGCTTCAGTAAATTTTTTCTGAAGACTCTTTCAATGCATTTGCCCACTTTATGATGCATGATTTATGAGCACACCTGCCCACAATGTGCTGAGTGTTCAGCAGTTTTTGACCGAAAACATCATGACTCCCTGTTCCCCACCCTCCCCATTCACCCAATCTCACCCTGGAGCAACTTATTTTTTTGTTTCTTCAGATGAAGAAAGTTCTCAAAGGGAAACATTTTGGAAGAGATAAAACAAAACGGGCATCAAACCAAGTCCAAAACTGTTCTGAGCAGTGGAAAACACATCTCAGGAAGTGCAGTGCCTCAAATGGAGAGTACTTTAAAGTTGGCTGAAGTTTAAACATGTAAGAATACGTACACATTTTTTATAAACAGATTCCATTGCTTTGGGTTCCCCCTTGTATAGCAACTTTATCTATAATTTCCAAAAAACTGGGTGTAATGAAGTTGCCCTTCAGGAGGTGAATGTATAGATAATGTGTGATACACTCACACAACGAAATACTATGGTTAAAAGAATGAGCTATCAAGCCATGTAACAATATGGATTAATCTTAAATGCATATTGCCAAGTGAAAGAAGCCAGTTTAAAAAGGCCACATACTATATGATTCATTTCACATAATATATTAGGAAAGGTAAAACTTTGTAGGCAGTAACAGATTAGTGGCTGCTAAGGGGTTCAGTGGCAGGAGCAGTGTAGAATAAGTGAAGTATTGTACAAGGGATCTTTTTTTTTAAGAACTGTGAAATTTCTCTGTGTGGTACTGTAGTAGTATATAACACCAAGCATTTGTCAAAACCAATGGAACTTTACAGCATGAAGTGAAGCTTAACATATGTAAATTTTTTAAGAAAATCAAGTAGGAAGCCAGGGAATTCCAGCATGGAATGTAGACTCTGACAAAATAATCTGATATTATTATTAATATATGAAACAACCTCATTGAAAGGGGGGTGAGGATTGACTTATGTAACTTTGACAATGAGTTGAGCTTATAAAACTAAAGACAGAAGTACATTTCTATAAACATTTTACTATAGTTTATAAAGTTGTTTCCCATGACAGAACATGTTAACAATTTATGAAACAACAGTGAATGTATACTGGAATTGAACATTTAAGTAAATGAATAGGGGAGCTAGATTTTTTCACCAGTGTTGTGAGGTTTCAGACAAGCAAAGTGAGAAGGCACAGATGATCCATTTGGTGATGGGGTAGAGTTGGATACATAAGCATGAAGTCATGTTTAGCTTAAGATAGATATGATGGTGACATATAGAAAAATTTACACATATACATTTATACATATATGTATATACATAGATTAGTATATGCAGTCTGTCCAAAAAGTTTCCAGCCATGTAATTTGTAAAATAGAGACACTTATTGAAGAAGATACAAGATACAAGAAACATTGTACACAGGACAACGACACCTCAGTCCCTTTCAAAATAGGCAGCTTGGGACCTTACACTGTTCTCCCAGTCACCATCAGCTGCCCCATCATATTTTCCTGAATCTCATTAATGGTCTGAGATCACTTCCCTTTTAAAGGTGATTTTAATTTTGAGAAAAGCCAGAAGTCACAGGGCACCATATCTGGGGTGTAGAGGGGCTGAATCACCTGGGTGATTTGATGTTTCTCCCAAAATCTCTGCATGAGACATGATGCATGAGCAGGCACATTGTCATGATGAAGCTGCCAGTCACCAGTTGCCTATAGCTGCAGCCTTCTGAATCATCTGAGTAGTTTCCTTGGAGGAAGGTTCAAGCTTAATACTAAATTTGAT
Organism: Trachops cirrhosus; assembly: GCA_028533065.1. Taxonomy (NCBI): domain Eukaryota; kingdom Metazoa; phylum Chordata; class Mammalia; order Chiroptera; family Phyllostomidae; genus Trachops; species Trachops cirrhosus. The sequence continues at coordinate 130,503,648 of CM052541.1, read as the reverse complement.
GCAGATTCATTGCTCTACTCGCTTGCCCATTTTGAATGCAATGGCCACATAGTGCACATGCTCACTCAATGGTGTCTACCACCCTCATTGACTAGTACAGTGAAGTCATCATTGTTTGCACATGCACATCCCAGTCCACTCCTTGGCTGCCAGGTTACATAAATGTTGCACAAACCATTCACGTTATATTAACCATGGCTGGACTTTTTCCAGACAGATCTCACATATCCATGTATGTCCTTCCTCTGTCACCTGAGAGGACCTAGAAGAAATGCTACTTCAGTAGCAATAAGAAGACCTAGCAGCCACACTCCTAAAGCATGTCTACACATAACATTTTTAAAAACTATAACATGGAAAGGAAAATAAAGAGTAAATGTGTTGTGGGAAAACCTGACAAATAGGACCTTAGCCAGGTAATCAAGGTCAACATCAACAGTGACAAGTTTTGTCAAGTTTTAGGAAATAGTGGGTCTTTCCCAGTAGAAAGGCAGGATTATACAAACTGTATTTCTAATTTGTTGGAACTTTTAAAATGTTGCGGTGTTAAAAGTAATTGCTATGTGCAAAAATCAATGAAGCAAATTTAAAGAGGATCAGCTGGACTCTGTTATGTTACAGATGATCAAACAGGCCAGTGGGATTAATTGAAATCATGCAGATCATCCAGGGAGTTAGTTACTGTCTGAGCTGAGGATGGAACCCATATGTTCAAGCTCCTCTGCCTCACTCCATTGCCACACTAAACCAAAATACTTCCATCCATCTCTGGTTTTTAAACAAATTTAAAATCCGCTTCCTTCTATTTCTACCAACCTATTTCCTTCAATCTACAGCAAAATCTCTTAAAGTCAACTGTGCCCTTTGTCTCCTAATCATGGTGGACAAAGTTCAGAGAGATAGGACTAGTAAAATTATCAGAGCTTCCAATGACATTTACTTTTATCGTAAGTAACAAAAAAATTAAAATTCTCTAACAATGTGTTTCAAACATCACACTCAAATATGTTGGATGACAATTCCTCTGTTTCCCTTTCACTTTCCATTCCCTTTCACTTTCAAAACTAGCTCAGTTTAGACAATTAGTTATACAGTCCATATATAACTTGTGTATGTGTACATAAAGATATCCTGATGAATAATGTGAGTTTGACAACCTGGAGGGACCCCTTCAATCATTATTTCTCATTTGATCATTTCAGTGTATTTCAACACAATACCATTAACTAAACATCAAAAATGGAAAGTTTATTTTGAGTTAATATTCCTGTAAGATATGAGACTTACGTTGATGTTTATTTTTTGCCTATTGATGTGTAATTGCTCTAGCACTATTTGTTGAAAATATTTCCTTTGTTCTATTAAATTGTATTTGTATCATTGTGAAAAATTAGCTGGGAGCCTTGGATGGCATGGCTCAGTGGGTTAGGCATCATCCTGCAAACCAAAAGTTGCCAATTCGATTCCTGGACTGGGCTCATGCCTGGGTTGCAGGCCCAGCCCCTGGTTGGGGGCGTGCAAGAGGCAACTAATCAATGTTTCTTTCATACATCAATGTTTCTCTTTCTCTCTAGGGTCCCTCCCTTCCCCTCTCTCAAAAATAAATAAATAATATATTTAAAAAAACTTTTAAAAATGGAAAGTGCCTGAAAAATATTACTTCAAAAATCTATAGATTGTGTTTATAATCATAACATAAGCATGAAAAAACAACCAGAAAATGGCAGAGGGTATACTTTCAGTCCTAAAATTTCTACAGCTAATTTTTCAGTCCCATTATATGATGAAAGCTATAAAGAAATAGGCTATAGAAATCATTAAGAAGATTTCTTGAAATATGAATTTCCATCATCAATATTAAACTTTGATCTAGGAATCTATATTAACTATTTGAGGTATAAACCATCCTGATTAGTAAGATATTTAAAATTAAGAAACGAAAAATAAGGATTTAACTTCCAATTGTTTTATTACAATGTTTAGTAAGATGATGCTTAATCCAAGTACTTTATAAAATGTCACTAAATATCACTAACTTCATTAAGTTTTAGAACAGTAATGACCATAGCATTTTTTGAACACTTAGTATGTTCAGTGGAATATTTGAATACAAAACATACATTATTTCATGTGGTCTTTAAAACAACTCTATATAGTAGTTATGACTACTATCCACCCTTTAGTTGATGATGAAACTGAACTACAAAGGTTTGAAATAATTTTTCCAAGGTCACACAGCTGCTATTCTTGGTTGGAGGCAGTCTGGAGGATTTTTAAAAATTATATTGTTAGAGTAATATATTAATATAATTCATATTAAATCTTTATAAATTTAAAGCATTTTAGATGGCCTCTGCTTTTGGTCTGTAGAAATAAAAAATAACAAACGTCTCTAGTCTTAGAGTTTAACCTACAGATTTATCTGCAGAAATGTGAAATAATCATATATAAATTTGTTCACTGAAGTTTTGTTTGTAATGGCAACATTTGGAAATAACCTTAACGTCCATCATGTGAAACAAATCATAAAAAAAAAAGACAGCTATACAAAGAATTAGGACAACTTCTGATAATTAAGTGAACATGAGGAAGTTTGTTCTCCATGGAGCAGGAGAGTGTTCATCATTTTCCAAGGATCATGATTACAACTCTGGGCTTTTGTTAGCACCTGCATGCAGATGATCTTAGATGATTGTTTGCAATGTTCATATATGAATAGCTCATCAACACCTTCCATTTACATACATTCTCAAATTTGTTATTTTTTCTTGACAGTGCACACAATTATCCTTGACTCTAAACTTCGGAGTCTTTGGCTCTTCAAGATTATCTTTTTTCATTTCTCAAAGTCATTAGGCACGTAAACCTTGTTATTTTTTCCTCTTATCTGTTCCTGTTCGTTATATTCCCAGTAAATTCTACTATACATAATCCTTGTTATATCAGACAAAACTTTCTTATCATAATTTCTCCTCTTCTTTCTTTTAGTACATTATTCCCCTTTTAAGTATTTCCCAATACTTTTAACCTCCTAATGAAGCTTAGTGATGAATCTATCTCATTACATTACCGATTCAGTGTGATGGAAATGGTGCATGCACACCTAAGATAAACCCAAGTTGAATGAATATTGTAGAAAAATGATCTCTCTTAACCTGGTCATATTGTTGCTATATTATGTTCAACTCACAAATGTATAAACATAGAATATAAGCATTCTCAATGGAATTTTCCAACTAAAATAGAAAAAATATATGTAAGAACAAATATTTTTGGGAAATGATAAATTGAGTACAAGAATGTCAGTTGTTAAGTTTAAATAGGTTACCAAAGGCCAGTAAATCAGAAGCAAAGAAGACACTGAGAAGCTATTGTACACTCATAATAAAGACTTCCAATGTTCTTATGGGCAGAGTCTAGGTTGAGGATCTAACACATAGGCCTTATTAACAAGGAGCCTTCGTTCTCCAGTAACTAAATTTCCTTAGGTGATACCAAGGTGATACCTTCCTGATGTCAAATCTTGATTCATGATGCACAGTGATGCAATAACATTCCAGTGTGTTACCAAAGTGTATTAACTACTACAGAGATATACAACGTGTGCTTTGGGCATTTCAGCACCAAATGTGTTTAATTGCACATTTGCCTTTACTAAACCACAAAAAATATAACAACAGTTGAAAGTAGTTGATATTTGAATTTTGTTGACAAAAGTATAATGGGGGAATCAAGCTCTTTCTTTTTAAGTTCATTTATATTGTGATGATAATGACTACTTTAAAATTAACCAAATGTCCTTCTATTTGTTGGCTAGTATAACCTCAATATGATCAATGAAACATTTAGTGTTACTTTGGCCTTAATTGACCAGCGCCATCCAAGATGCTCACCCACCTAGCACTGGGCAGCTGTTGAGAACATCTTTTTCTTATAATGAGTATCTCCATGGTCTCTTGAAAAGATTGTCTGTGACTGAGCATCTTTTATTTGGGGGTTCTTCCTTTGATGTGGACAAATGGGTCTTCTTCAGCTGGTTATCAGTTCTTGGAGTCTGGAAATCCAGAGCTCTTCTTCCAATGTTAGTGTCTGTGTTTCCCTCTAGGTGCCCTCTGGATAGCATCTAAAAATAACCTACAACAGCATGCTGTTGTGTAGACATTGTAGCCCATGTACAGATGTTGAGAATTACTCGAATTTGCTCAAAGGAATTCTGGAAGCCCCTCAATGCAACACCTTTCTGTGTTTGTCCTCAGAGGATCTAGTACCTGTCCCTGTCAACTTGCCAGGTGAGTCAGACTGTGTTCACCCTGTGCGCAACATGGGGAAGCTGTACATTAGGTTCTCTAAATGGCTGCATTAAGTCCCACTGAAGCCCTGTTTTTTAGGCTGATGAGAAATATTTCCTATGTTATCCTTTTGAGTAGAAGGTATGAGTGGTGGGGCCAAAACGCCTACCAACTCTCTTTAAAATCTTTTCCTAACTTCCATTTCTGTTCTTATTTTCTCCATACCTCTTTATAGGCTGAAAGTAGTGGTCAGCAAAGTGTCACAAAACTAGTTGTCTTCCATCTCTTTTTCCAAGTCCTGCATGATGGCCTCCCTTTCAATTGTGGTACCGTTGCAGCCTAAATTGAAAATGAGGCAATAATAATTTCATTTCTATATCCTGTTAATTTTGCTAAGCTTATGGCCATACAAATCAAATGCACAGGACGCTGATTGAGGTTCAAGGCTGTAATTTCACAGGGTGCCCTGGAGAAGACAGTGTGCTACACCATGATTTCAGGTATTACTGAGACATTTTATAGGAATAGATGTGTGGTGCATGTTGTATCTACTGATAATAAATTAATTATGAAATGTTTTAATACATAAGTAGATATAGATATACAAAATGAAAGAACACATTTTTACTTTTGTAGTTGGAAGGGCATTACAGAAAATTAAGATAATGTGGCTTTTAAAGCCTTTATGTGAAATCCATTCAAGGTTGTTTTAATAGAATTTAATTAGATTGTACGGCCTTAAATAACCCTAAGGTAAATGTTATTCGGAACTCAAACAAAAGATTGGCTTCCTGCCAGTCTCTTTGTCCTTCACTGACATTGACGGAATGATAAACAGCCAGCATCTGCCTGTTCCTCTACAGAACATTATGTTACCATCCCATTTGGGTCACAATCGCTTGCAATTTATTATCACTGTTTTCAATCTAAAGATTCCTGACAGCACCAGAGTGGTGGAACATTTTGGAAGTTCTTACTATGAGATAAAGGATTAACGTCAGGTAAAGATACTGTTTTAAAGGAACCTCATAAACTGGTAGTTGGATGGTTTTACCTGTAAAGAGAGAAAGGTAGAAGTAATGTAATGAAAACAGTTTTTGCAGACATTGGCTTGAATGCCAGGTTTAGGACCTCAAAGGACTGCAATGGAACCAAGCCCGCACCTTCCTTGTTGAAGGTTATCCCTGCCTAGGGGAAAACAGTACTCTCTGGAAGAGAGAAGAGAACAGAGAGGGCTGCGGTGTAGAACTCTTACGGCTTCTGCTCTGCCCACACACTTCCTATCCTCACTTTTCGTTGGTCTTCCTTATTACTCAGCACGGAATTCCTCTTTATCTTTTGCACATTTCTTTCTATGAGCTTAAGCAACATTAATGTTTTCTCTAAACCTAACATAATTATTCCTAACCCCTTTTTTATGCTTAACAAATCATATAGTGATATACATCTCTTGAGTTTAATATACAATATATGACCCTGCCCTTTGTCAAGCTTGGTCACTTTCACAACTTATAAGATGGAGAGTTGGATGGAGTTCTTGACCTCTATCAGACTCAGTTTCTTCAGCTCTAAAATGAGAAACTTACTATAACCTGTGTTTGTTTTATTAATTAGTTACTGTAGGTGAAGCCTTGATTCAGTTTTAACACATATTAGAGATTCAACAACTGTGAATGGCTTTTCTTTTGCTCTCCATAAATAAAATACTGTTCCAGAAAAGGGAGGGACACCTTCCATCTGGGGGATCAAGGCATGATTCATGGAGAAGGTGTCACTTATCCTGAAGCTCAGAGCAGAAGTACAACTTGGAGTTGTGAAATGTAGGAAAACAAATTTCTTAAAAAGGAAACACTATAAGCAAAGGAAGTAATTTGAAGTATTGAAAGTAAAAGATATGTAAGAAGCACACTTGCATTTTAATTTGTAAGAAATATACTCTACAGCCCTGGCTGGTGTGGCTCAGTGGATTGAGTGCTGGCCTGCAAATCAAAGGATCATAAGTTCGATTCCCAGTCAGGGCACAAACCTGGGTTGTGGGCCAGGTCCCCAGTAGGGGGCACACAAGAGGCAACCACACACTCATGCTTCTCCCCTCTCTTTCTCCTTCCCTTCCCCTCTCTCTAAAAATAAATAAATATAATCTTGAAAAAAAGAAGAAATATACCAAACATTAAATTAGCAGTAGAGAAGGTAGTTAAAGGACAGAGATGTTTAAGGTATGTAAATGTTCACTGAGGAATTTGGCCTAAAGTTATAAAGAACATATAGCTGTTAAGGGTTTTTTGTTTGCTTGTTTTTGTTATTTGTTTGTTTGTTTGTGTTTTGATGCACTCAGAGTATAATTCATGAAGAAAAACCCAGGAATAATGGATTTAGAGTGCATAGAAGTTGTGTAGGAGAAATGAATTATGAGTTTTTAGGAAGTCACATGGAAAGTAAATAAGAAGGATAAAGTTGGAAAACTGGGTGAAATGGTGGAGCAGTGACTACTAAAGATACAATGAAGAACACATCACAGAGCTCTCATTCCCCAAGGAAACGAACCTGCATAGCTATGCATACATGGAAATTTAACAATGAATCATTACTTAGTGGCTTATTTTCTTTTAGATGTTATGTTTAATAATATATGGTGAACAATCTAATTTTTTATTGCACAGGAGATGTGCCAAGGATCTTACATTTTGTTTATAATTATCTTTCTTAGAGATGAGTAGCCCTAATGTTTACACATGTAGAAATTATCCTGATATTGCTTTGAGACATAACATTTTTATTTTTATTTAACTTAATTCTTTGTTTCACTTATTTATATTGCCTCTCTAATAATATATAAACTTTAATAGAATTTCTCTGTGGCTCCCTTAACAGTGGATACTAAGTAACTTATTTATTTTCACATATGTGAAAAGCTTATATATAATTGTCTTAACATTTACTTTAAATGGTAGCTCAGTTAACACCAAATCTTATTTAGAGGAGATTACATAGAATCCTTCAATCTATCAATTGGATATGTTTCCATTAGCAATGATCATTAATTTATCAATAGTCTTCAATAAGAGTTTTTCAATGAAAAAATTTCATCTTTGTCAAATTTAAAGTTAAAATTATATGTTTTACATTTTAAGAGTGAGCTTTCACTCTTAGATAATTTATTTATGTAATTTACACATGTATATATGAATAATTCTGTGAGCAAAATATATATTTTAATTAAAATGATAACCTTATGTCATATAACCCTTCAGAGTTTTTAAAAATATTAATAGATTTTTATTGCTTCTTCTATCCCATTATATATCTTAAATTTATTTTTCTTCCTGCTACAGTATATTTTTTAGTGATACTTTAAACAAATTATACATGGGTAAGCCTTCTAAATACTTATATGTTGAAAGTATATTTATTTCACTGTTGATCTGGAAGTGATAGTCTGATGAATGCAGAACAGTTTTTCCCTCAGTATCTCAAATATACTGCTCTATTGCCTTCTTATGTCCTTCTCATGGCTTGTGGGGAAAGGGTAGTTTTCACGTATGGTGAATGGAAATGTAAAGCATTACAGCCTGTTTTGGAAAGCAGTATGACAGTATGTCTTAATACTAAAAATACATTAAGGTCTTTAATTAAGAAATTTCAATCCCAGGATCTCATTACATGGAAATAAAAGCACCAATAAGTAAAAATTCTTTTATATAAATATTCTTACCTTGTAATGGAGAAAGAGAAATTAGAAAAAAAGTAAATGCAAATCAATATAGAAATGGATAATAATTTAATGAACAGCTAACCCATGAAATATTTTGCATTTATTAAAAAATAAATGAGCTATACAAGCTAATGTAAAAGGTTTTTACAGTATGTTGAGATGAGAAGATGAAGAAAGTTATATTAAATAATGATCAACATCTTCCTTATACATGCTAATTTGTATGTCTGAATTTGGAGGAAAATAATGAAGAAGAAAAATGTGTTGTGAACATGAGTTACCCCACAGTATTGGAGTGCAGAGTGCTCTTAGGTAGGAAGTCATAAAAGCAGAAGGAAGGGAAAGACGGTATAAAGAAAGAGGAATAAAGAAAAATAAAGTTGAATATATTAAATAATTAAAACACAGAAAGCATGTATTTCTTGAGAAGAAGAATATGCTTTCAAAACAGGTCCTAAAATTAATAAGCTTTATCAAATATTATAATCACATATATTCTTCTGGGATAAATTTGCATGTTCTCAACATATATTAATTGTTTGACTAAATCAAACTTAATTCATGGTTTGCAGCCTGGAACTTTTTGAATTAGTGTCAATGGAGATTTATTCAAGATTTGAAAAGAACCTATATTTTAGGGTACTGTTGTGAAGAAAATGTCAAAAAACATGACCAGGAGGTCTTTTAGAGTTAGTTCTGTCACTGACAGCTCTGCTCAGTGAAGTCCAAAGCGTACTTCCGTGTAGTCCAGAATTACGTGAAGATCAACCGCATCGCACGACAGGTATTCTTTTGGGTGACACAAACAGCTTTGTGATTGTGTTTTGGGAACTCTTTTATTCTAACTAATATATTAACATACTATGAATAGAATTCAATATTTAAAAAGTTCTTATTTTTAAGGCAGTGTCTGCTGAATGCAGTGAACTAATAAAAATGTCTTTCGTTCTCCAGATAGGACTTCCTGTGTCACAACTGATCGCATCAGCAAGTGAGTCAAGTCTGTGATACTTTCCACTAATAAGATCTTCATAAATCAAATGTCTCTGGAAATGAAATAAAGCTAGAATGCTATTGAGACATTACAATATCTCAAATAGTGTCCTGGTAATAGTAAGTATGCAGTAGAAATGCCTCTTACCATGCTCCCTAGAATGAATTAATTGTACAAGGCTATTCATATCACACACCTCAATAAGAACGAGTGTGTTCTCTGGGTAACTACTGGTAGGAATTCCTTGGCTGCCATTCAGGATGAGAGCCAAGCTGCGAAGATGCCGTATTCAGTGAAACAGGCATCTACATCTGGACTTAGCTCATCAATAAATTACCAGAGGAATATTTCCTTTCTGTCACTTGGGAGCCACATAGAATTCGGCTTCTACTTGCTCCTTGTTCATGGTCAGGCCCAGACCTGTTAGGGAGCAGGGAAGGCCAGGCACAATGACTCATTCAGGCCTGAGCACAAGGAAGGAAATGCTCGATGGCCAAAATGCTATGTGGAGTTCCATTCAGAGCACCGCATATTTCCCTGAAACTTGCTTAGGAAAACATTCTAATGCTGTTTTTAGTGTGTTCTATTTGTCATTCTGAAACACAACATATTAGCTGCTTTGAACTCCTGGGCACTAAAAATATTTATGTTACATAAGCAGATTGAGTGAAAGACTAAATGGAGCTTTTAACTCAACACACTCAAAAGCATCTCCTTATTGCTCTAACGAATAGTGACTCTCTTGTAAGCGACTGTGGAAAGCCCTCCTGACAGCCAGCCCATACTGAACAGTGCAAAGGAGCAGCAAAACCAAGATAAATAGCCATGCATATTTTCTCTTGCTGGAGTGAAAAGTAATGTTTTACAAGAACATATACTCTTTTTCCTATTACTATTACAGTTCTTGCATGCCTTTCACATCCAATTGTTGGCTGACTCAGACTTCTAAAATGGTTGAGGGTAGAAGGAATACAGAAGGAAGAGATACTGCTTTTGTGCCCTATTTTGTGCTGTACATACTTCAAAAACTGATACTATGTAAATATAAAAGAAAACTATTCAAATTTACTAGCCCTTTTACTTTTTTGCCTTCATCTTTGTTTTCTTTTTTTTAAGTGCTGTCCTTTTTTATTTTGTTAAAGAGTTGATTAATTTACTTTTAGAGAGAGAGGAAGGGAGGGAGAGAAACATCGATGTGCAAGAGAAACATCCATCGGTTTGTCAGTTGCCTTTAGCTTGCACACTCCCAACTGAGGACCTGGCCCAAAACCCAGACATGTGTCCTGACCTGAAAGGAAACCATCAAGCTTTTGGTTTGCACGACAATGCCCCACCCACTGAGCCACACCAGTCAGGGCCTTTTATCTTCCGTTTTCTTTTATAGTTCTAAAGCTTTGATTATAATCTTGAATCTTTTAGTGCAGGTCTCTCTTTGGGACTCCTTTGTAAGGCATTCACTGCTTGTGTGTAGGACTCTACAGCAACCAGTGAATCTGGAATTTTTTAGGATGGACATTGTCTGTGTGTGACATTATATGTAGAATATATGAGTGATTTGTGAATCATTCTAGGGGCTCTTGTTAAAAACAAGTTCTATTATGCATGTAATAATACGTTGAATAATAAAAACTTTTGAAGGAAAAGTAGAATAAATGGCATTGTAAATATTTACAATACAATTCTTTTAAACAATTTTTAAATTAAACTTTATTTTTTTATTTTGATTTAGCATTTTGGGTCAAATTTGTGCAAAATTCAAAAGGAAGCTATAATAATTCAAATAATATTTATACCTAAGTAAATAAGACAAACGTCTGTTACCTTACTCTAAATATAAATATCATTTCATGCTCATTTCCTAAAGACCTCAAAATTTTCCTGCTCTAGAAAAAAAAGGCAGTCAAGTTAACCTGTATAGCAATAAAAATTATATAACAGATATTTCTTAGAAGGAAATATTTTTAAAGCCTCTATATTTGAAGAATAATAAAAAAGTGATGGTATTAATTAGTGGGAAACACAGACGTGAAATAAAATGTGGAGGGACACAGGATATAGGAAACTATTTGAACTACTTTAGCACTTGAAAATGTCAAACAATTTATTGAGGATTTATTCACTTGGTTTGGAAGGTCTTAGGGACTGACTGGCTCTACAAACATCTAAGAACTGGTACAGCAATAACCGAGTGGAGCAGCAGTGCGAGCACCGAGTACTTTTCATGTTGTTTTCTTACACTAGTAAATGAAAGGAACAAATCAATTACTATTTTTTTACTCTAACTCCAAAGACAGAAGACAAATAATTAAGAAGGGAAGACAAAAGTGAAATCAGTAAAAAGATCATTTTGGAAAAAATGGGACCCTCTATTCTGCATGCCTCTACCCCAGTGGAGGATTACACATCACTTAACTTCTTTAATGCATCAACTTTAATTTTGCAGAACTTAACATTTATTTTTGTGATCCTTTGATTTTTAAAAGTAAGGTTAATATCAAACGTACTATTCTACTTTACAGGAATATTTTCACAATACATAAGATAAGTTATATGTAACTACTTTGAGATCTTAGGAAACAAGGAGTTAAGGTAATTTTCTTCATTGATATGAACACATTTAAATATTGAGTAATTTATAGGAGTTGTTATTCATTCACATTCAACCTCTAATCCAGATACTATCATGTATATAACTATTCCTTCCTGCAAGACCACAAGACATCAAGATAGTACAAAGTTATGAGTAACCTGAAGCGTGTCACACTTTCTAAATTCAAAATTGTTTTTACTTTTTGAACTTCCTTGCCTTGTTATTATTACATTAGTTCATCTATCGAACTCAGTTTAAAGGAAGCATATTTTAAAACAGATCGAAACTTTATTTTCCATGAAAACTGTTGGATTTTCCAATTCCTTTAACATCATAGCCAGAAGTCATTTCATATTAATGGCCATAGGATGCAACACAAGTCAAAATTATTTCCCTTATAAAAACCTGAAAGTGTTTACATAAACTCTTTATGAAATTCATTAGCTGTGATGTTCTCTGTAGTTCCCCTCTGTTCAATGATGAGTCAGGAGACTCAGAGAGGAAAAGAAAACCCACACATTGAAAATCAAATATATTGTTTTATGTTTTTTCTGCCCTCTGGATAATAATCTTGAATTATTACTCTGTGTTACTTACTACCTTTGTGCTAAATATTGGTGTTTGCTCTGTGTGTAGATTGTGAGTCAATCATCTTATGTGCTGAATGCTTCTTCATAGTTTCAAAATTCAGTATGGTTACTGTGCACAAATCAATAGAGTGTGTGCAGCAATAATATTGAAATAGAAATGTTTTAGCCCTGGCTGGGTGGCAAAGTTGGTTGGAGCATCGTCCAGTTCCCCAAAATGTTGTGGGTTTGGTCCTGGTTGGGGTGTGTATGGGAGGCAATCGATTGATGTTTCCCTCACACATCGACATTTGTCTCTGTCTGTCTGTCTATGCCTCTCTCTAAAGTCAGTTAACATATCCTCAAGTGAGGAGGTGAAAAATATTTCAAAGTCCACTTGTATTTTATATTATAAACAAAATTTAAAAATAATGATAAGCATCTTTTTAAAGCTAATAATTACTTCCTTTCCTTATGAATTTAAATTTCTCAATCATAGAGTCCCAAAGTATGATGCTTTTCTATCCCCTTATCCTATTTTAAATTATTTTTTCACTTGAGAGTATTTTAGAAAAAAAAAATGCTGTAATCCAGTAACTTTATCCAGGTCACTGGAGACTCTGCCTTCCTTTTTCCCTCTCCTGTTTTCCCACCCACCACACACATGCTGGAACATAGCTATGAGAATCATTTTCATTGTTCTAAAGACATCATCAACCATCGGATAAGCATGAACAGTGGCCAACTTTTCTTTTTCTTTTGGTAAAAGTGTGGGCCCCCAGTCTTCAATTCCACTCCCGAAGACTTCATTCTCTTCTGCTGAAAACCACTACAGCTGGCCAGGGTGAGACCACAATCACAGAACAAGTTTATCCTGCAAAGCAGGGACAGCTCTGTGGGATGGAGATACAATGTATTGAAGTTGACAGGATGATGATTTTTTTCAGAGTACTTACTATTAGTAGTTATGATTAAGAGAATGTTATAGGGGAAAATAATGAGGCAAAACATTATAAAACAATGCAAACTTGGGTTTTTAAGTGATAGATTATAGCTTTTTTTAAAAAGTTTCCATCATATCTGGTCAACTGTCCCATGAACCTGTTGAATTAAATTTAAATCAATGAGAAGGCAGCAAAGCTCTTTGCTATGAAAGTAAAGTAGGTAGCTACTAGCTGCACTATTGTTTTAAACAATCTTTTTAAGTTCCAACAAATACTCTTAATGGGATTCAATTTGGGGAGCTCAAAGTTAACAGTACAAATTCACAGCCCTCTGAATGTGCAAAGATTTTCAATACATGAAATACACACAAGCCCTGTCCAAACTCCCCAGTAACTTTCAGAACATCTTCTAACTATACCCACCACTGCTTAGAGCAACCTAAGGAAACAAATCATTTTACTTTATAACCAATATACTCAGACTTAACACAAAAAAAGAAATGTGAGTGCAATCTTTAAAGACTCTGAGCTAGAAGGGGAACTGAAAGAAGAAAAGTGCAGAAACTGCAACGTAAGTGAAGAAGAATGAACACATACATTATAAAATGATAATATTGTCAGGACTATCTACAGATTATTTTAAGGCCTCTTTATCATCTCAGGACAATTTATAAATTACCTTCTGAAGTCTACCTTATGTAACTATATTTTTATACACATTTTTTTCTGACAAGTTTGCCCCAGACATACATTTGAAGCATTTTGGTCTATTCATGTTCAAATATTACATATGAATCATGGTACCTAATTATCTATGCTTTAAAAACTACCTAGGATATGATTTATTGTCCTACCATTCAAAAAAAGCATTTATTCTGTAAAATTTCATCTACACTTACATACATCTATACTTATATACAGCTACACTTCTCAGGTTTGTTTCACTGTTTTTGACTTTTTACAAATGAAAAATAAAAGTGGAATGAGTCCTTCACATAGTCTGACAGTGTGACCTGTGGAAGTGGGACTCTTACGGAATCTAGAGGAAAGGAATTTCCTGAGACCTGCATGGGAGAGTGAGACTCTGGTATGCTTTATTGACAATGTACAACGAAGTTAGCTTCCCTCTTGACTTCCCCGTGTCCCACCTCTGTCTATTGCTCCATGGAAAAAGTCAAAATTGTCTTCAGTAGGGCTAGGACGAAGGCCGCGGCCCAGGGTTCATGTTCCACATTAAAGTACAGTTCAGTTTGGCATCCAGCTAGCTTAGCATGTGTTTCTAGCTGCAGGCCATTGTTATGCTTTGGTATCCAGGCTCTCTCCTGGAGGTCGGGGGCCACATTGACTGCTAAGGCCATGAGACCTTGGAGAGAACAGGTACATGCACTGTGAGAATACAGGTCACGAGCAAGAGAGAGAGAGAGAGAGAGAGAGAGAGAGAGAGCGCTTCTTTGTTCCCCTGGGGTTATAACTAGGAGCTTGGGTTTGGGACGAACCAATGTTTTCATAAAAAAACCAATCAACTTCCTAAACTTTCATAGGCTTTGGATGGGTCCACACCTTCCCCTGTGCCCCACCCCCAACAATCTGGTACTGGAGAGGGTAAGGGAGAAGGAGTGTTAATCCCCTTGGTGAAGAAATACTGTAATTCTGTGGGGTGTGAAGCTGAGCAAGCAAATGCTTGCATAAGGTCGGCTTATGCTTCCCTAGGTTATTAAACCCAATGTCTAGTTCTCTTTGCTCTTTTCCATTCATCAATATCTAGCTAAACATCAACAGTAATAATAAGTTAACCTGCTTGTGGTTAGTCCAAAATCAGTAACAGATAGTATCATGGACATTGGTAAAATTTAGAAGTGGTTTGATTTCTGTTTTTGTCTCAATAATGGGATGAGATGAGTTGAAAGACAATTGGTAGATAGCATATACCCAAGAAAAATATAATCTTATCTTGGAAAAGAAGTATTTTTGAAAGAATGTGTAAAGAAGGCCTTTATTAAGGGTCACGTACTTTACTTACTAGAATGAATTAGGGTCCCAAATACCATATTGTGTTTCTTTGTGGATCCTGTTTTAAGCTTCAAGGGAAGGGAAAATTTTTATTCCATCTTAAAATGCAACACTTAGATACCAGATACCTATTCTCTATAAAGACTAACCCTAGAAATGGTTAGAACATTTTAGGTATAGTTAGTGAATTTAATGTCTGAGCTACAAGTCTCACCAGTGTGATAAATGCAAAGTAATACCTTCCAAAATCATGTATTGAGTATAAGTTCTAATGTAAATCATATTACAATTACATAATCAATTGAACGTTTTAAAAGATAAAGGATCCAATTGTCAGCATGTGTAAAATAGCACTGTTAAAAACGACACAGTGCTATTAGCACTAATAAAATGACTAATTATTAAAAAGCTTCTTTGTGTGTCCCTGGTACTTCATTTACATTTTCTTACATTCATTTATGCAGTTTTTCAACAAGTATAGGATAACAATTATTCCTGTTTTATAGATAAAGATGTTGATGCACAGATACTCACAAGTCACATAAACCAGGGACAAAGCTGGTCTCGTTCCATTTTACGCAGTCAAAATGAAAGTAAAGGCTGTTTTCAGAAAATGTTGGAGTTGAATTAAATTTGAAATCAGGATTGTAACTCCTAACCAGTCAGATAATTTGAATAGTCTTCTGAATCTGAATAAATACCTGTATTCAGAATATGTATCTATTTCTCTACTTCCCCTCTTTGATATATCATTCAAATACATTTTAACAATATTTCACTTCACTGTGATACATTTATGAACCCTCTTCAAGAGAATAAGACATAAAACATCAAGAATTCCTGCCACCTGAAAGATTAAAAATCTAGTAGCAGCTTTCATCCCACTCTGCTTGAACCTGTCTGTGCTGACTGAGCTAGCAGACTGTTTAAAGTTCCTGTGGCTTGGGCGAAAGCCAGCCCTTACAGACACAGTTTTATAGAAGAGAGACTTTTTCCCCTCACCACTGGCCAAGTTTTAAATCCTTCATTGGTTGAATCTGATTAGGAAGGTAGCATTGGGGAGAGGTGGAATTGGGCATGGGAGTTTGTTGAAGAGAAGGCATGTTTTATAAAAAAATGATAATACTCATCAGCTGCAAAAAGCCTTAAGGCACAGATATTTTCCATTTACATCAGAAGCTAAAAGGTTCACTGGCATTGTCTTTGTATTCTCAGCTACCTGGATATAAAAAACCAGCAGCTCCCTGGCCACCTCATGTCATTGTCATTTTCCTTGGCTGGCTCTAATGGGCTTCTCTTTTTATTCATTCATTCCGCCACTCACTGATTCACTCACACATTCCTTCATTCATTCACATATGCATTCCTCCCATTTTCCCTTGTGCTTGCAATCAACCATATCATTGTTCTAAAATTCTACATTTAGCTCTCTGCATCTGTTTTGCTCTATTCTGTAATCATTTAGTCTCAAAACTATTGAAATCTTTCTGTCTAAGCCAGGGTAGTCTTGAATAGGACAGCCTTTTAAAAGTATTTCACATGATTTTTTTGCAGAGACATGTGTGTGTGTGATATAGCTTTAGTTCAAAAATACTGATGCTAATTTTTATACTTCTGCAACAGTTACTCTTGTGTTTATGGAAAGATATAACAGTCACAAGAAGCTAGGCTAGGGACTCAACTAGGGATGCTTGTGCACCTCATAAAATGAGTTTTGATGGGTTTGTCAACACCTGAATTTATAACTTTATATATAAAATATATGTATATATATATTTATATGTATTATTTGGTACAGACATTTGATATTTTATCAGATTCTCACATAGTCTGTGACACACACATACAAAACTGTGCATCACTTATGTGTACATACTTTTAATAAAATCAATAGTGAAATGAATTTTATTGCTAATTGTTGGTGGTTACACTCATCAATTCAGGAAAAGGTTCTCCCCAAATCACTCTTCTAAGACTTCTTTCTTACATGAAACTACCAGTCACAAATCTTTAGATGTGATACTGCACTCTAACTTATAGAAGAAAAACTTTAAAACCCAACCAAAAATAAACAAACCCTAAAATATTTCACTTGATTCTATTTTCTTAACCATATCCTATGCTTTGCCTACCTACTAAATTTAAAATTCTTCAGAAAAGTTGTACAGTCATCCTTATATCATTCACAAATCATTTGATCTTAATATAGGTGATGTGTGTTATATCTAAATTGAACGAAAAAACTTTTACAGAATTTTGCATTTATTACTAGATTATTTTTACCAGAAAACTCTGTAAAAAAGTTATGGAAGTCTGATAGATGAACAAAGGAAAGAAAAAGGAAGGAAATGACCTGGTGAGGTCACAGTTTATAATTAGTTATACTAGGAATTAAACTCAGGTCTTCTTTTGCTCTTATTCCTACTCACTCATAACATCCTTTGCTAAAATCACATTTTACTCAGAACTTCCTATGTCTATTTTTCCAAGTCCTGTTTTAATGCTTTACTTCTCAGGAGTATTTAATGTCACATAGTTCCTTGAACCCATCCAGCCAAGTTATTTGATAAGAAGGAGAACCTCATTTTCTTTTCAGATACATTTTATACACCATATAGAAGATTCCTTCTTTATTTCCTAAACTTAATCCTCTCTGGAACACCAAACATAAACCAACAAAGATGATTATATTTAATTTTTGTAGATTGATTAATAATATGCTTATGGAGTAATGCACAGGTCTTAAGGGTACAATTTAAATGGGTTTTCACAAATGAATCCCACACTTGAATCAAAATAGAGAACATTTCCATCACCCCAGAAAATTCCTTCATGCCTCCTTCAAACATTCCCTCATAAGGTACTATCCTAGTTTCCCTGGTGATGTTCTTATTTAACTTTCCAAATGACTGTTTTCAAGTTTACGGTTTAATAATGTTTCCTAATTGAATTGATGTTGTAAATTAGATGTTCATAAAAATAAATTTGAAAAGTCAGTAAAGAACTATAGTTAAGAAAGAAGCAAAACACATACTCTATTTCTAAATCATTCTAAATCAGAAATGTCCTTGGCATCTTGCTTGTATTGATTTTCCAAATAATAATTTCATGTGAAATATGAATAATCTGAATGAAACTAATGTTCTGTTCTCTTTTATTTTGATACTATTTTGTGTGTTGACACTTAATTGTAGCTGATCTATTAGCTTTTTACCTCATGTTTATTTTGAAAAATTTCTGATAAATAATGATTCCTTGTGTTATACTTTTTCATAGCTTCTAATCTGACCTATTCTCTTACTCAGAAGAGAACTTGTCCTTTCCAGGAAAATATTTTTAATAATTTAATCTTGATTTAAATCACATGTTGATTCAAATACAATCTCTACTGTTCTGAACTTTAATGCTTTTTGGAAAAATAGAATAATATTTTTGTAAAAAGTTAGTTTCTTACATATGTGAACCATATTTACTTGAGATTCATATGAGGTGTAGAAATGCCAAAAGCTACTTATTTGTCTATAGGCTCTGAATAAATACTTAAACCAATGGAGAATATTTAAAAGCACTTAAGTGGCCAAGTTTACCACTTTTCAATTCATGTCAGATGACCAAAACCACATGAGAATTAACTGGATTCTCAGAAATAGTACTTCTATTCCCCTATTTTCCCCCATTATCCCTTTACCCCCTCCCCTCTGATTACTGTCAGTTTGTTCTTTTTTTCAGTGTCTCTGATTCTGTTTTGCTTGCTTGTTTGTTTTGTTGATTAGGTTTCATTTATAGGGGAAGGGCCTCAAGGAACATGTATAAAGGATACATGGACAAAGCCAAAGGGGTTAGGTTCAAGGGCAGGAGGCGGGGATGGGTGGGGTGGGAAGAAAATGGAAACAACTGTACCTGAACAACAATTTTAAAAAATTATTTTAAAAAAGAACTAGGATTGGCCTGTTTTTATAGAGCAGCTGTAAGAAAACCTAAAAACAAAAATTACTTCGTTCATGGTTTAAGAACAATTCTCCCTATTTTTGGAAACTTCTTGGTATTCTCAATTGGTAACATCTTGTCTCATCTTTAATCTCTGTCCTCAAAAATCTCACTATAACCTAGTTCTTTCAGCTCCTCCAACTGGGAAAGAGACTTTTTAACTGACATCTGCAAATCTCCCTGATGCTTCTGCCTATAGACCCTACCAGTTAACCCCAGCCTACTCCAATCAACAACACAAATCCATGAGACTGGGCCTCTGAGGTCTCCTAAGCCTCTGAAAGCCAACTGGGTAACATGAGCAGAAAAGATCTTGACAATCAACATTTCTTTGAGATCACTGTCTCTATTTTTAAAGTCACAAGTGTTTATACCTTGAAAATTAAAATATATCCACATTGACTTTTGTTGTTTTGCAAATTATGTTTAGCTTTTTACACATTGATACTATTAGGCCACTGTCATAGTTTTTTGACACACTGCTTAAGAGATACATTGGGACAAAGAAAGGGAATAGGATATAGAGTCAGACTGGTGGTGGCCAGAATCAAGTCTTTGCCAATTATTGGGTATGTGATGTAAGGAAATCTACCAATGTCTCTGGTTTTCTATTTTGTCATATATAAAGTTAGATTAATCATATACATATATATATATATATGACTACATATAGAGATAGTAATCATATATATAGATGATTACATGTAGAGAGAATAATCATATATATATGAATGAATGATTTGTTTGAACACCAAAAAAAGTTCTGTGATGATAGCTGTAGATAAACTATATCATAAATGCTTAAAAATATTTTTGGATGGTACACCCCATTTTTCTTTTTAATGACAGAGCAAGAACAAAATTTGAGAAATTTCTTAATTATGTCTCTCAAAATATTGAGCAAAGGTTCTAATTGTCACTACCAGAAACTAGTAATTTTTACAATGTCCACTATCAGATTACCTCAAACACTCCAAACACCAGTATTTGTTCAATTTTTCTAATTTTGTCACATTTAAAATCTCTTTGCAGATGGATTAGTAGGTATATATAAAATAAAATAAGAGTAGTAAAATATAACATTACAATCCAGGTGGTAGGTATGTGGGCATTCACTATAAAGTTCTTTATACTTTATGTTTTAATCTTTTACATATAATAAAATATTAAGAATAAAACACCCTGAATTAAATGCCAGATTGGGAACATATATCTTTTTACATTGATACAAAATTATTCTCCCTCAAAACTACTTTTAAGGAGAAAAAAAAAAACCTGGCAAATGTTAAGAGCTTAGTTTTCCAAGAAGATCAACAAGAATATAATATATCAGTGTCCAGCAGAAGTAACGCCTGGTTGAGTGTGGTTGTGAGTGTAATAATATGGGTATAACAGTTTATAGTTTTAATTTGAACACTTCACATAAAATGTGATATGGTGTGCTTGAGTGTAATATTGTTATGTTACAGAATTACATGCTTATGATTGTAATAATAATGGGGGTGTTATTTGTGCTGGGTCCTGCATGTGGGAGAATCAAGTCTTATTTGTCATGAGTTGTCTGCAACATGGCTCATCTTAGTATTACATACTAATAAAAATGGTATTTATTTAGACAAAACTAATTACTCATTTCCAAGGAAAATAAAACTTCATTGAAGTTTAATAAGAGAAAAGTCCCTAGTTACAGCCCGAAGTCTTAATAAACTTAACACCTCAAAAATGAATTTTGTAATGCTTCATACAATGAAAACTTTACTCCATTTTACAAAATGAAAAACTGTCATTCTAATAGAATTTAAATGTTAGTAAAAAATAAACTAGATTATGCTTTTAACTATTTAATAAAAGGCAGGTAGCAATAAAGTGATATAATAGCAAAAATTTAGTGTTTGAGATATTTGGCTTAAAATACATTGCTAAAGGATAGGTTGAGGTTAAGAAATCTTAGAGTGGACATATTGTATCACCTATACTAAATTGCTTTATAAACATTAACATGCAAAAATACCACTGTTATTTTAAAGGCATAAAACTAAAAATATTAAAGCCACCCAAACTGAAATTTATCAAATTTAAAAAAACTAAGTAGAATCAAATTCTAGACTTTTCAGGCTTTGTTCTTTATGCCAATAAATATTTCTTATTAGCTACAGAATGTTCAAAGTGATTAATTAGTAACATTATGAAGGCATGTGAAGGGAAAGGATAAAACTAGAGGAAAGTAGGAAATCTGCACCACAAAAGGGAGATAATATTTTAGACATATTTAGTCAGTCCATGTTTGTTAAACATCACACATGGCAATAATCGTGTGAAAAAAACACAAATAAGATGCAATTAATTCTAGTAAGCATTTATTGATGGCCTATCATTTTATAAATTCTATGGAATAAGTCTAAATTCACCAATTAAAAGAAAAAGATTGACAGATGACCCAACTATATTCTGTCCACTAAAACTCACTTCAGATATAATGATATAGGTAAGTTGAAAGTAATATGACAGAAAAAGACAGATCATGCAAATAGCAGATGTGGTTTATTAACATTACACAGAGTAGATTTCAGAACAAAGAAAATTATCAGAAACAGACAGAGATGTTACCTTTTGATAAAAGGCTCATCCTCAGAGAAGACATAGCAATCCCAAATAATGGAAGATGGGAGTGATGTGAGCCAGAGAATGGAATCAGGACCTTCAATACATTACAAAAAACTAATAGAATTGAAAAAAAAAGAGATAAAAATATAATGATAGTTGGAAACTTCAGCACCCCTCTCTTCAGCAATTGGTAAAACAAGCTTGTAAAATTCTTGCCCATTATTACTCCAAATATTCCCTTCGTTTTCTTATATCTTCCTTCTCCTTCTGGTAGTCTGATAATGCATCTGTTAAATGTTTTGAAATTGTCCCACAGTTCTTGCATAGTGTGTATGTTTGTGTGTGTGTGAACTTATTCTTTTTTTTCTTTGCATTTCAGTTTTGGAAGTTTATTTTGACATCTTCAAGCTCACTGATTTGTTACTTAGCTTTGTTTCAGTTTATTGATGAACCTATCAAAGTCATTTTTTTAATTTCTACTCCAGTGTTTTTAATCCCTTACCTCCTTTGATTATTTCCTAGAATGTCTATCTTGCTCCATTGGAGCCATTGACATTTTAAACATAACTATTTTAAATTCCTGGTCTGATTTTCTAACATCTTTGCCATATTTGAATCTGATTCTGATACTCACTTTTTCTCATCAGCCTATGTTTTTTCTTGTTTTTACCACGGTTTTAATTTTTCTTGAAAGCCATCCACGATACATTAAATAATAGATCTAGAATTAAAGGGGCCTTTAGTGTGATGCTTTACTGTTCATCTGGCTAGGGGTTCAGCTGTGTTCAATGTTTGCTGTGGCTGTAGGTGCTAGAGGTTTCAAATCCCTCTATCTAGTGTTCTTGATTTTGTCTCCCTTGCTGTATGGGATTTCCTTTAAAATTATTTCTTAAATAGAGACAGGTCCTTGAAATTCTTTCAGCTGTAATCCTCCATTATGATACTTAAGTCTTATTGATATGGTGGTAGGAAGGTGTATAGATGGAGGGGAAACATTCTGTTTGTGATTCTCAGTCTTTAGTGGGCCTATGTCCCTGTCCTGTGACCTTCACAATTGTTTCTAAGCTTCCTTTACCTCAGGTGACACAAGAAGGCAGGAGGGAGAGGGAGATGGGCAAGTTCTTTTTCTCCATGTCATATAAGGCAATCATAAAATTATTTCTCTTAGAGTATTGGCTTTCTTGTGGCAAATGCTCTAGCTATATTTCAAAATGGTTAGTTTCATACCCCTCCCCCACCAGAAACACAAAGATTTCTTCTTGTTTTTTCACTGTGAGAACTTGGTGGTGTTCCTGGAAAAACTCATGAAAGTATTGGGACCCTCTAAGACTTCAGTCCCCAAGAGTTTCTCACTCTCACACTGATGAGCACTCTGCTTCCAGAAACTTTCCAAAATTATAACTTAAGTGTATCTATCAGTTTATGGATCCAGGAGCTTCTGCTCCTGAAAGCAGATCTCAGCTGTACTTTTCTATATTCAACTTTCTCTTCAGATTTGGGATGGTGATGTGCCCTGAGACCTCAATTCTCTGAGGGGCCCAAGAAAAGTAATAGACTTTCATTTTTTTCCACATTTTTTTTCTTACTGCAACATGAAAATGGTGACTTCTAAGCTTATGTTGGAGCTGAAACTGGAAGTTCCCAACACCCAATTATTATAAAAACTTTCAGGAAAATAAAAACAGAGGAGACTTCCTCTTCTTGATAGAGCACTATAAAATATAAAATTAATATATTTAATAATGAAAGAATGGATATTTTCTGAGAAAAGATAAAGACAACAGTATCTGCTCTCATCACTGTTATTCAACATAATAAAAAAAGTTCTAGTAGCTGCAACCAAGTAATACAAAAAAATGGAAAGCATACATAATGAAAGAAATAAACTGTCTCTGTAGGTGATAACCTGATTATGTAATCTCAAGGAATCTCCAAAAACCCTAGAACTAAATACATACATACATCAAAGGTATAGGATACAACATAAACATACAAAATTCCATTGTATTTCTATAGACTAACAATGAACACATTAATACCAAAATTAAGACTGCAATACCATTTCTAGTTATTCAAAAATTAAAAAGAATTACCTAAATGTTAACATAATAAAACACATATAAGACTTGTATGCTGAAGACAATAACATGCTAATGAAAGAAATCAAAGATCTAAATAAATGGAGAGATCTACCATGTACATGAATTAGAAGACTAATCATAGTGAAAAATTTCAAAGGGTACTATCTAGAATAAATTCATCAGAACTCTCAAGACACAACATCAGAACAAACCAAAAACATCCAAGTAGAAAATGGGCAAAGACATGACCAGACATTTCACCAAAGATATACAGTGGCAAATGAACAATTAAAAGATACTCAAGCCCCAGCTAGTGTGGCTCAAGTGGGTTGAGGGATGGCCTGTGAACCAAAGGGTCACTGGTTCAATTCCCAGTTGGGGTATATGCCTGCATTGTAGGTCAGGTCCCCAGATGGAGATGTCAGAGGCAACCATACATTGATGTTTCTCTCTTTGTCCCTCCCTTCTCCTCTATATAAAAATAAATAAATAAAATCTTAAAAAAAGATATTCAACATCATAATCAATAAGGCAATGTAAGGTAAACCACGGTGAGATATCACCAGGCACCCATCAAAATGGCTAACATAAAAATAGGGATAATGCTATATGCTGGAAAGGTTGCTGACACACTGGATCACTCTCAAACATTGCTGATGGGAGTGTAAAATGGTACAGCTATGCTGGAAAACCACTTCCCAATTTCTTTAAAACCTAAACAGGCATGACCTTACCACCCAGCAATTGCACTCCTGGGTATTTACCCCAGAGGAATTAAGACTTGTGTGTGAATAAAAATCAGTACATGAATGTTTATAACATCTCTATCCATAATAGCCAAAACCTGGAAACAGATGTTTTTTGAAGGGCAAATAATTAAACAAAATATGGTAATACATATCATGGAACATAAACACAAAACCTTGATGAATCTCCAGGGAATGATGCTGTATGAAAAAAAAGCAATTCCAAATAATCGAATACCATATTATTGCATTTACATATCATCCTTTAAATGAATTACAGAAATGGGTACCAGACTACTGGTTGCCTAAGGGAAATGTGTATGGCTATAAAATAATGACAGGAAGAATCCCGTGCTAATCAAAACGTTGTGTCTTTACCGTATCAGTGTTCTGATTGTGACACTGTGCTACAGGTCTTGTGATGTTGCCATGGGAGGGGATTTATATATAAAGGTTACACAAGACCTGTGTACCCTGTGTATTTCTTAAATGCATGAAAATCTACAATTGTCTTAAAATATAACATTTGATTCAAATATAAAGATAAAAACAGTTCTGGCTGCTGAACAGAGAATAGGCTGTAGTATGCTAGAATGACAAAAAATAAAAGAAAGAAGATTCATCAGAAGGTATGTTTGGAGGGGTGAGGTGAGAAAAAGGAAACAATAAAAGACGACTCTTAGAATTGCAAAATGGGAGAGAGAGAATAAACAGGAAAAATAAGCTGGCTAGAAAAGAATTGAAAGGAGAATATAGAGAAGTTACCATGCATATCTTAAAAGTCTACTGAAAATATAGAGTGAAAAAATTAAAAATTGGAGTTATATCAGTGGCATATTTGAATTAATTAACTAATAATGAAGCATTTCTGGATTATTAGAAATGGGTGGCTAAGACAGAATAGGAATGAAAGATATTGAGAATAAGAAGGGACTGAGAGGTTAGGGAAAGGTTAACACTGATGGATTTGGGGTCACTCAGGGTAGTGTGGCTTTAGTTGGAAAAATGGCATGACACAATTGCTAAAACACAGAGTTAGTAAGTAGGAAGTAAATTAACAGCAAAAATGAAGGCTTCCATGTATTATATGTGAAGGTACAAGGGTTGTTAAAGGAAGGTGGGGATATTTTACTCTGTAAATGGTATTGCTGATCTTGAGAGTGAATTCCAAGGTAAGACGGGAGTGACAGAATGAACAGGATGTCAAGGAGCAGTGGAATCCTCAAGGAAGCCAGGTGTTAGGTGAGGCAGAAATGGACTGGTATAGATGATGAGAATGTTTCATAGAATGTGTCTAATGATTTCTGAGGGCAAGAAATTTGGAAGAGAGGAGAGGAAGTGCATATAGTTTTCTATGGTTATGAAAAAATATAGAAGAGATGACTGAATATGTTTACATCTCAGGCAAGACATCAGAGTGAATAAGACAGATATCCTATCCTTAGGAAACTAAGACAGATAGCTACTCACTACAAAAATGCTCACTGGTATTCATGTACTGTCTCTTGCATGGAGCACTTGTGTATAGTATACTTACATGTTCCTCACTATCTGAGGGTCCTTTGCTGGTGGGTTATAATTACTTTCCCTGGTGTGTTAGTGTGGTGGAAGAGCCCTTACGTTGTCATAGGAATGGTGGGATATTTTTATTTTGACATAGAGGGAGGTCACACTGCTAGGGTAATACCTTCAGGGTATCCACAATGAACTCTTTCTGAGATGTGAAACTGTCCCTGAGACACAGCCAGAAACCACCCTTGGTAGTGAGAGCACAGTGTTCTGAAGACTGAACTACCTCAAAACCTCTTGGAAGTAGTCTCAGTATAAATCCCATAAATGAATTAATCAATGGAATAGTGGATAGCTTGTGATTTCATTGCTCTTATTTTCAGTCCAAAGTTTTAGAAAAAGGTCTGTCTCAAAAAAGAAATTAGGTGTATTATATTAGCAGATCCAGATTCAATGTCAACCAGCTTAGGCTGGAACTCTTGGTAACGACCATAAGCAGGGAGTGGAAAGGCACTTCTGCCAGAGTCTCACTCCAGAGTGGATGGATTACATTTGTCACATAACAGCTCAGCTGGGGCTTATCTCAGTGAGTACAGAACAGTTCCTTTGAGATCAGTTTCCAAAAGGCTTTGTGTTTGACAACCTGAAAACTTTAATTTAGGTCAGAAGCTTCCATTCTTGGAGAAAAAAACAAGGCCAGATGCCTTCATCTGAAGTTCAACCCTGTGGAATGAGCATGTGGTTTAGTAAGTTAAGTAATCTATTCCTGACCACAGTATTTCCCCTATTGTAATTTTTTCCTAAGACAAAATAAAAGTTTGTTCTGCATCCAACTGTTTAGAATGCAGAACTATAGCAACTAGGAGTGGTGGTCTAAAGAGAGGGGGCAGGCTGATGGTCAAATACCTGTAGCAAAGAGCCAGTCAATACTATGTGAAATAAAACCTGTATATGAGACATAATATAGTCTTAGTCACCTTATGATTAAGCTGGGGTTTCACATTTGGGATATCAAGTTCACATTGATTCCTTCATTTATAACTAATAGCATATTTCCTTCTAAAATGATCACCTAGCTACCTTGCAGTTTGTGTGACCATGTGATTTGATTCCAGCCAATGGTATACACACTTGTTATATGTAACTTCTAATAAGTGTCCTTCACATCTTTTTGTTTTGTTTTGTTTTCCTTCTGATGTCTGACCCCTGCTGTTGACTGTACAGACCTACAAGGATTAAAAGCTGTCATCTTGGCCCACAGGCTGCGTGAGACCATGCAAGGTGGAACAAAAAGACGAGCCTGGTTAGTTGACACTACAGAGTATTATTCTAGCCATGGGCTACTTATCTGCTAAATAAATAAAGAAATAAACTACAGTGTTTAAGCGAATGTTGTCTTGAGTTTTATCCTAGTCAAAGGTAAAATTAATCCTAAGAGATACCCTAGCAGAAAGTTCTATTTGTAGAATTCCCTGCTGTACCCATTTAATCCCAAAAGAAACTTGTCACCTTCTCCTGCCAAATTCTAAAATTCAGGCACTGTCAATGACACCAGCTCAACCTTATCAGTGGAGGTTCTAGGATTCTCTCGTGCAGAGTCTTCCAGCAGAGTCGAGCATTAATCTTGTGAGGCTCAAATTCCAGAAGATACTATGCACAAGCCTACAATGCACTTGAACCCTTGGATCCTCATATGATGGCTTGAGGTGGTGGGAAGAGTCCTGCCATTTCTTTCCAATGGGGAGTCAACAAGATATATTAAGCACTCTCTTCTTGACTGACAAATTCAGAAAGAAAGTTTCTTTCACCCTCACCTTTATAATTTTACAGACGTATTTAGTAAGAAGCTGGATGATAGACCGAGGGTAGCAGAACTTGTATTCCTGTCTCTAAGCAAGGTGTGTGGGCACTTGCCTGCTCTCATCTCCTCAGTCTCAGCTTAAAACCTGAGGTGATATGGAGAGGCTCTTTGAAAATTCTATCACATGAACAAAATGCAAACATGATGCTGGGGGTTAATAAAGTGATATATTTATCAGTAGAAATTCATTATTAAAGATTAAGCATATGCTGCTTGGGGGTTTTAAGTGCTTCAGACTTTTAAAAGATATTTTGCAGATGCTACTTCATTTGCTCTCATATTAATACCATGGCTTAAATAGCATTGTTTAAAGTTGAAAAAACTCAGTTTGAGTAATTAGGTACGAAAAACTGGACCAAAAAAAAAGCTTTTATTGATAGATTTAGATGACTTTCCACCATGTTTCTGGTATAAGATGGCTCACTGAGAAAGACATTCCCAGAATGATCTACAGAGGGATTAGTGGGGGGATGGAGAGTACAGAAGGACATCCAAGATCAATCATAAATCCAACAGCAAGGGGAAAAATCCAGGTAAGTGTCCCTGTTTAATAAATTTACTGCAGGCTGGTTTTGCTCTTCTTGTCATATTTTAGGGCTTAATGAAACATTCCACATGTTTATGAGAAAATGGAATCTAAGTGCAGATATCATAATGACAGGCATGGTTTGGGTTGTTTCCTGGGTTTCTTCTTCTGAGTCCCATTTCTCTGATGTTCCCACCAGACCTGCTACGTAAGCATTTTGGGATTTTCTTACAAATATATCCAAAGGAGTCCTTCAGTATTTTCAGGGCTTCTAGGATACCCAATGGTAGTTTCTGCAACTGTATAGATTTTCTTCTAAATGAAATGTTTTTTATTTAGTAATAATATTGCACATAATTTAGGAAAAACTTCAGAGTAACAAAAACATCAGTAGTTTATTCAACCACTTTTGAATTATGAATTTTTGACTTTGAAAGGAAATTTCCTAAGAATATTTTTAACTATTCTCATTTTATTTCACTTGATTAAAATAAACTACTTAAAAGTTTATGTGTCTTCTCTTTTTTATGGGCCATGTAGTATGCCATTGTGTAAATGTACCACAGCTTTTTTATCCACTCATCTAGTGATGGGCACTTGGGCTGTTTCCAGACCTTGGCTATTGTAAATAATGCTGCAATGAACATAGGGGTGCATAGATTCTTTCTGATTAGTGTTATGAGATTCTTAGGATATATTCCCAGAAGTGGGATCACTGGGTCATAAGGCAGTTCCATTTTTAATTTTTGAGGAAACTCCATACTGCTTTCCACAGTGGCTGCACCAGCCCATGTTCTGCATTCCCACCAACAGTGCACTAGCACGGATGAACCTGGAGATTATTATCTAAGGAAAATAATCCAGTCAGAGAAAGACAAATTCCATATGACCTCACTTATATGTGGAATCTAGTTAACAAAATTAACTGACAAGATAGACACAGAAGCAGGAACACATGGAATAGACTGACAGCTGTCAGAGGGGAGGGGAGGGGTAACTGAATCAAAAACAGGGAAAGGATTAGCCAAAGAACATACAGGCATAACCCATGGATACAGACAACAGTGTGGTGATGGCCAGAGGGAAGGGGGGCAGGGGCTGGGTGCAGGTGGGCAAAGAGGAGGGTGGGAAGTAGGGACATCTGTAATAGTGTCGATAATAAAAATAAAGAAAAAATGCAAAAAAAAGTTCACGTGTTCCCTTTATCAGATACCTGATTTGAAAAAAACAGAAAAAAATCTGTTCATTTCTTCACTGAAGCATTGTGGGCCAATTTCATAACCTTATTTTGATTTAAATGTAGAGATGATATCATTACACTTTTATAATATTCTGGAGGTTGATGTGACATTTCTAGTATAAAAGAGAAACCAAAAAAAAGTGGACTTAAATATTGAAGTACACAAGAAGAGGCAAAAATTAGCCATTTAAACAACATATCTAATTATTGTCAGCCTTCTATATACATTCTGAAACAACAGCATTATGTGAAAGAGGTTTGTAATCAACTAATACAAATACCCATTACGAATGAGTTAAAGAGTATACATGCTAAAAGGATGGAAGCAGAGTTTATCCGTAGAGACAGCAATAGCTAAACACTATCAGCTGCTCTCCTAGCCCTTGTCTGGAGCCTTGCATTTCCATAGAGGGGTGACAAAAGGGGAAGCTCAGGTGCTCTCCTGGCAACAGGTAATGGGCTCAAGTATCCCTGGTAGCAGAGGACACAGCTGGATTCAGGCAGCCCTATCCAAAAGTGACATTGTTACAATTTGTATCATTTATACTTCAAGCAATTCTAAACCACTTAACAGCAGTTCAGCCACTAGCCCAAACTGCAAAAGTATTATTTAAAGTGATTCTCAAAAGCTTCTACATTTGTTCCTTATCTGTTCTGTCCTCATCCCCAGTTCTCAGCCACATCAAATGTCCTCCTCACCTTCAGATTTCCCCCACCCCGCCCCGAAGTCTCTGAGGTGACTTGTGCAGTGCTTCTTTCTGCTCCATAATGTCTCAGACAGAAACTGCCACTTTAGTTCTGACTGTATGAAGCCTGAACAAAGCCATGGGCTATTAGATGGTGTCCTAGCCAGGCCAACTCATTCCTAACTCTATCTCCCATGCTGCCACATGGGGACAAGCTATAAGAGGACTTCTTAGAATTTCCCTGAGGACAGTCACTATCGGGGGTCCAGGCTGGCCCAAGCTTCAACTCTTCAATAAACAAGCCTGTTTGTTTATTGTTTTCTGATGCAAATGGTGTCAAACGATCCTCGTCTTGATGTTTTTGAAACTGTGTTGTGAACCTGCACTCTCACACACACGAAAATATTTTCTGTCCTATAGATTCAAAGGGAAACAAATTAACTCACCATAAATATACACAAATCATTCTTTGGTTGGTTTGTTCTGTTCTAATCTGAGATAATTGTAGCTTAGTGCATCGTTCCAAAATGATGCAGTCATACAGCCCGCTTTAACAAATGACAAGATACTTGCATTTGAAAAGTTATATTAAAAATTAGAGTCATCCTTTTATAAAATCATAATGTAATTATTGATGACAAGTTTAGCACTCTTAGGAGCAATATTGCTAACTTTAAAATTCAGGTTTTTTACTTTATATAAACAATAGAAAGGCTTATGGTAGGCATGGATTTGAAAAGAAAAAAATAAGCTAGCTACTACTATCTCCCCAACACCTGAGAATACAATGAGTATCTAGGGAGAATATATTTTAGAGCACTGAAATATCACTTCTTTCAAGTAACATATAATATATTAATGTAACATTAATATATGACTCATATCCTAAATGGGAAGACTAAAGCAAAGAAATTTATAACCATTGTTCTAAAGTAGGCTATTTTCAAGTGATGAGTGGAATGGGATGTATAAAGTCAAGAAACAGAGGGTAACTCCTCACTTTTACAGGTAAATTTAAATGTTGCAAGAAATATGAGCTAAGTTCTAGTGGGAGATTCTCAGAAATTTCAAGCTCACCATTAGGGCTTTAAATCTGCTTTGAAAGATATATATATATATTTATTTACTGAGTAACTCCCTCTTAAAGAAGGTTAAAACTTTTAAAAAAATTATTAATGAAGACAGAAATTGATAGGAGAATAATTATCTGTTGGCTTATTTTTTTAGTAGATATTCCTGCTAAGAAATGAAATAATAATGAAAGGACACTGGCAGCAGTTGAACCAACCTGTGGGACTTCTTGAATCATTGCGACCTTTGACAAGTGTGATGACCTCTTTGACTGTTACTGTTCTTATCTGTTAAATGAGAAAATAATTCTGATCTAATGAACTGATATTAAAAAATTTTCCTGTCCATACGTTACAGGAAATATTTCCAGAAACTTAGTGCTTCTCACCAATGCAGTAAAGAATTACAGGTCAGCAAGTCTATTAGTATGCAAACAGGGTTTATTGGTGATCCATTTTCTTGGATGAGAACTGGCCTACTTAAGGTGGGGGTGGGGAGGGTGAAAGGCACAGGTTCAGGGCAAAGCAGGGCAAGGGGTGCGAAAGTCAGGATGACCAAAGGCTGGGGTGACAGGCGTGTGCCCAGTCCTTTGTTCTGAGGACTTATATTGTTGGCGTGATGGTGGTGATGAAGTTACATATCGATTAAGAGGTAAAGGTGGTGCCAGCTTTCTGTGGGGGGGATTGTGTGAATACCCAAAGTTCTGAATGGACTTCCTCCTTTGGGCACTATTGAAACTTTCCCACCTTTCAAGCCTTGGGATGAAATCACAGTTCCAAAGTCTTCCTTTCCCAGATAGTGGAGACCATACATAGAATTTCAAGGACTGCCCTCCTCCCGTGTTAGCATGGTGTTTCCTGTGCTATTGGAACACCTGGCAAGGTTACCGGGCCAGGCTCAGGACTTCTGAGTCAGTGGGTGAGACATGCCTCCCTCCTCCTCCCTGCTTTGGTTTGCTATCTAGCCCACCTCACACATAGATCAATACCAGATATAGCTCTTCCCTCCCTGCATGCCCTCATTGTGCACATAATCTTTTATCAGATAATCTTTGTTAGACCACGGGTGCTTAGACCACAGAAGCTCTGTATTATGTAAATACTTCAAGAGCCTGCTTAATTTCTGGTATATAAGAAGAACTTAATAAGTACAAGTTGGATAAGTGAATTCATGTAGCACAAAATTTCACATAGAAGTTGAAATTTCTTGAAAGATAATACATGACTGATAGACAAAAGATTCATAGTTCACATTATTAGGAGTAAATTCTCTATTCAGCTGTACATCTACCAATTTTATGAAATAAAAACTCTTTTATTAAGTTAGCTAATACAAAAATAAAGTTGAACTTTTTTTACATGAGATTTCTAGGAATAAGTTCAAGAGGGATAATTTCAGTGATGGGCACATAAAAACAACAGCCTTTGGGAATCTCATGGTACTTTTTTTTTAAGGGGGTCAGCCATCAAACATCAAAAATGAAGTTAGATACTTCATCACAAACCGGCAGACCAGAAGCTTCTCTCCATCAGTGCCAAACTCAGATGCCTTTTAGACTGGTCTTTCTCAGCTGATTAAAATTCATTCACAGAGTATTGCTGAACCCTCAGGGCATTAGCAAGCTAATGATGATTTATGCACTTCATACTTTTATTTAAAAAGTGGCAGTGTAGTTAATTCATTAAGTTGCATGTTAATCTGTTCGGCAGGTGCATTTATGTGTTATATTTGAAGGCTTAGAAATATAAAATGTATACACAACTGCTTAAAAACATTTAGGGTTAGGTCAGCTGAAAATTTAAAAACTTTTTACAGTGATTAGTCTTGCAAAAAAACTGCCCAATAAGACAATTAATTTTTTTCACAAAAAAATTGTTATGTTTTAATATTAATAACATTTTTAAGAAAAATTTTCAAGCTAAATTCCCTGTGTAGATATATAAATGAGGTCATTCTGGATTCTGGATTCTGCCCTGGACATGGCACACTCAGAGAGAGGCACATGTTCTCTAGAAAAAAGATAATAATGAACATCTGACTTTTCAGTGGTATTTTTTCATCATAATATATAAAGAGAGTATTCCAGGGACTTCTACAAATATAGAAATATGAATTTTTACATGCATTATTGGAATCCTTGGTTTAATAAAAGCTTAGCGAAGTGTGGAAAATATGTAAAACATGTTGACTTTCTATCTCTCACAGATTTTCTAAGGAAGCATTCATAAACTTGATTGCCTTTAAAAACAAAATGAAATCCTTCTATACATCTGTAGTTTGATATATTCCCAAGTTAACCTTTTTTTGTTGTTATTATTATTTTATACACACTGTGGCTTTGAGCCTAACTCATTTATTAAGAGGCCTATTGAAAAGAACCTGTGGGCATGCTGGTATTTATGTTGCAAGTTCTAAAGTCTCTTTGTATGGAAATTTTACATTTTGACTGTTATCCCACAGAGAGGGATTGAGAACAATTCGACCCCAGGGCAGAGAGAAAGACCAGAGATTGCAGAGTCTGTGACTGCGATCCATGCAGCAGAGTTTATTAGAGTCATACGTTCAGTTTAAGGAACATTCATATCAATGGGTCATGCATTTTTATGTAGATTTATATACTCTACAAAATACATTTTTTCCTCACAGAAAGCCAGAAATTAAATTCTCATAGCAATTGTGTCATTTGTGTTGGTTAATATATTCCGTGGATGAAGTGTACTGACTGCAAGCTTTATCTAAACACAAACACAATCAGTATTTTTGTATTAAAAATAATTTCCAGGTGTTTTTAAAATCTTCCCAGTACCTGATTTTCCTTTTCTTAGAATTAAAGTAGTGGACTACATTCACTATTTCAGGGTAATTGAATATCTTAAGTTGCACTCAAATTACCATGAAGGTTATTATTTATTACAGTTCTCATTCTGTTCTGTTCATAAAAGGTTTAATGTGACATCATGAAGAACGCATTCAAGAAAATTGTCAATATAGAAAAAATACTATGTGAAAAAGAATATATGAAAATATAAATCAATATAGTGATACAACTGACATTAAATGTGACTCTAAATTATCTGGCATGGTTACAGCAAACGTGAAATATTAATAATATTTTGTATTAAATGTTTGGTAAGAAAATTTGTTTCAGCAATCAGTATAGAAGACAATTCACTTGGCAACGAATTTTATAAGGAAACTATCATATTGGTTTATAAAGAAGATTACTAAACAATAAAAACATTTATGGAATATACACAAAATATTTTCTCTTGAAACCATTTCTTATTTTGACTCTTAAGAATATTATATCAAAGGAGAGTGGTGGGGAGGGAGGGAGGAATTAGGACAACTGTAACTGAACAATTAAAAAATATTATATCAAAAGTAGTATGAAAGCTTTCTTCCATTAAGGCATTCCTATAAATTGTTCTTTATTTCAATTAATGTATCCTGTGTGGATACATTATGTGAGGAGGTGGAAAAAGAGCATATGGATTGTTGGTTAAATGAACTGACATATATTATTTGTTCTACAGCTATATTGGAATATAGACCACATTACCTATATCAGAGGTTGATCCACTGGAACAGGATCTTCAGGATGCTTTAAAAATATAGTTGCTGGCTTCTGGTCAAGATGGTAACGTAGGCAGACATGGCTTGCCTCTTCTTACAACCACATCAAAATTACAACTAAAATATAGAACAACCATCATTCAGGAATGTCAGAAATTGAGTTGAAGGGAAGTCTTGCAACTATGAAATTAAGGTAATAGAAGTCTGACAACTACAGAACTGAAGAAACCACATCCATCCAGACTGGTAGGATGTGAGCAGATGCGGAATGAGCTGGCCCTACACCCACGTGAGTAAAAATTCAGGAGGGATATCTTGGGAGCAAGGAGCCCCAGAGCCACACTAGGTCCCCCAGTCTAGGATTCCAGTGCCAGGAAGATGAGTCCCCATAATTTCTAGCTGCAAACACCAGTGGGGATTGAGTCAGTGGAGGATACTGCTGGAGGCCTAAGCAGTTCTTCTTGGAGACATGGACTCACCTATGAAGACTCACTCCCTCTGAGCTCAAGCACCAGAGTAGCAGCTTGAAGGGCACCAGTGACATAGAGGGAAAAGATGAAGTGTCTGGCATGGGAGTGAGCAGAGGGCACTGTCCCTTTGCTTAGCCCTCTTCCCACAGAGCTGGTAGACTGGTGCCATATCTGAGACTCCATCAACCTGGCTAACACTGGGTGGCCAACCTTGGAGATCCACAAAGGCTTTACCCCACCCAACTTATGAGCCCACCCAAGCTGCTTTTCTGTAAGAATCGCTGGTCCTGGCTCCTAAATCCTATCAAACAAGCAACAGCTGGCTTCAGTGAGCCACACTGGCAGCCAGATTAGTCACAGCTTGGCTTCACCTGGGAATCTGCAGGCCTAGCACAAATAACAGCCATCTCAGATTGCTTTACAGCTGAGGCAAGGTGCCCTGGGAAAAACACAGGTGGGGACTGACCTTGGTCTCCAACACCCAGGAAAACCCAGGGCCAGTGCATCCAGTGGACAGCTATAGACCATGTTGGAACACAACAACCCTGTCCCCCAGTAGCTGATCCTCCATTGAGGGTGGAAGTTGGTGGTCAATGGTCACAGCCAGTCCTTGGAGCTGACTGGCCTGGGTAAATCCCTCCCATTAATCTGCCAACAGTGATCAAGGCTCAACTACAAGAGGAGGCTGTACTCAGTCCACACAAAAGGCTCACCTTGAGAACCCAGCTTGGGTGATAATGGAGGCTGTGCCACTGGATCCTATAGGACACCCACTATATTAGGCCACACTACCAAGACACGGAGTCAAAGCAACTCTACCTAGTATATAGAAACAAACACAGGGAGGTTGCCAAAATGAGGAACCAAAGAAACATGGCCCAAATGAAATAACAGCTCAAAACTCAAGAAAAAGAGCCAGATGAAGTGGAGATAAGTAATCTATCAGATGCAGAGTTCAAAACACTGCTTATAAGGATGCTCAAGGAACTTAGTGAGGGCCTCAGCAGTATAAAAAAGACCCAGTCAGAAACAAAGGATACATTAATTGAAATAAAGAACAATTTACAGAAAAACAACAGTAGAATGGATGAAACTGAGAATCAAATCAATTATTTGAAACATAAAAAAGCTAAAAAACAACCAATCAGAACAACAATAAGAAAAAAAGAATCCAAAAAAATTAGGATAGTATAAACAGCCCTTGGGAAAACTTCATAAGGTCCAACATTCACATCATAGGGGTGCCAGAAGAAGAGAAAGAGCAGGAAATTGGAAACCTATCTGAAAAAAACAGTGAAAGAAAATTTCCCTAATTTGGTGAAGGAAATAGATATGTAAGTTCAGAAAGCACAGTGTCCCAGTTATGATGGATGCACAGAGGCGCACTCCAAGATACATCCTCATTAAAATACCAAAGGTTAAAAATAAAGAGAGAATCTTAAAAGCCCCAAGAGAAAAGAAGTTAGTTACCAGAAGGTTGCCAGATGGGAGGGGGAAGGGGCAGAATGGGTGAAGAGGTGAGGGGATTAAGAAGCACAAACAGGCAGTTACAGAATAGCCATGGGGATATAAAGTACAGTATAGGAAATGGAGTAGCCATAGAACTTATACACATGACTCACAGGCATGAACAATTATGGGGTGATTGCCTGAGGGAGTTGGAGGGGGTGCTGGGTGGAAGAGGGTAAAGAGGGAAAAATCAGGACAACTGTAGTAGTATAATCAATACAATATAATTTAAAAAATTTAAAAAGGAAAAAAAAATGTAGTTGCTGAGCTCCCAACCAGAGACACATTGATTCAGAATTTCTGATGGTAGGATCCTCAGATTGATATTTTGAGGTTATATTTTACATTTAAAAATAATACAACACAATTAACATTTTAAGTGTAAAATTCTGTGAATATTGATACACAAATCCACATTTTAAGGAAATATTTCAAGTGATTCTTTTATCCACTATACTTGATTACCATTGATTACATCACTGGTTCCTCAACTTCACTGTGCATCAGAATCACTTAGGGGACCTGTTATAGACACATCCTCTTGTTTTACACCCTAATATTTCTAATTTAGCAGATCTCGGGAATGCCTGAGAATCTGTATTTCTGTTATGTTCCAGATACTGTTTGCTCCTGCTGGCTCGGGAGGCACACTGAGAAACTCTGGACTAGAGCAATAGTTCTCAGCCTTCATTGTGATCACGAGCACCTCAGGAACTTAAAAAAGAAAATGAATACCTAGATTCCATCACCTCAGAGATACTGACTGGTTGTTCCAGAATAGAAACCAGACACACAGTTTTTCCAGAACTCCCAGGTGATGGTAATATGCAGTCTTGTGGAGAAAAGCTACCACAGTGGAAAGGAGGGATGTCATGCTGTGGTCACTCTCTCCAGAGCATATATTGGCTGGACTTTTGATGGGAACCAAGGAGTCAAGGGTATTGATAAACCTGTTATAAGGAACATTAGGTATTTTCATTTTACGACATTTATTCCTGAAAAAATATACCTCACTGCACCCATTATATTGAGAGAAAATTGAGGAAAATGCTATTAATCAAAATTTCAAAGAACATGAATGAAATTAAAAAGAGGCAGGGGCAGAAAACAAAATCATTTCTCTCTAATTCTATAACCCACAGTTTGCAATTCATATAAAATTCTTTGAATATCAAATGGTACTGGGAGGGATATACTTTATTATAAAAACTGAAGATTTGACTCGTCTTATTCCCCACATGCCAATTTTACAAGGTGATGGACCACTGAAGTACTATGAGGAAAACTTTGGATCTATTCAAGCACTGGCTAAAATACTGGTTTTTGCCCCACAGTTATTCACTCTTAAGTATGGGAAAAGTTATTTCAGCCTGGAAAAAATTGAAGAGTAGAGGTTATAAATGACCATCTGGGCCATAGCATTGCTCCAGTGGGATATCTAATTTTGAATAATACTGCATTCAGATGGGCAGGCCAAGGGATAATGAACCTCTAAATAGTTCAGAGCAAAGTCTAATCTTTTCTTTTGGGTAGCTTCTGCAGTGAAAGAACATGTTCTTAGGATATATTCTTTTCCAACATTGTTTTTTGGTGACATTTAAAAATTTAACATATGAAAAATTCACAGCCTTTGTCCCTCTCCCCAAAGTTTTATTTTTGTCCCCTCCGATTATCCTTTTAATGCCTGGATCTATGCACTCATGTTAGTTTTGTCTTCACTAGTTCTGCATTTTATTTTATTTTGTTTTTTGAATTACTTTATTGTTGTTCAATTACAGTTGTCTGCATTCCCCCCCACTACCACTCCCTCCCACACCAGCCAAACCCACCTCCCTCCCTTGCTTCCACCCTCCCCCTTGGTTTTGTCCATGAGTCCTTTATAGTAGTTTCTGAAAACCCTTCCCCCTTCTGTGCCCTTCCCCCTCCCCTCTGGCTATTGTTAGATTGTTCTTAATTTCATTGTCGCTGGTTATATTTTGCTTTTTTCTTTTGTTGATTATTTTCCAGTTAAAGGTGAGATCATATGGTTTTTAATTAACTGACACACAGTAGGCTTGAAGGGCGAAGTTGAGACAGACTAAGCGGCTATCTAAAGTTCTTTTAGAAAAGGGGAGATTGCAAATAGGTAGAGAAAATACACACCAACATAGACACACACACACACACCAATAGAAACAATTAGAGAAATAAAATTGCCTTTGGTATATTGCTTTCATTAATAGCCTGATTTTTCTTCACTGCCTATATTGCATTTAACTCTAACTTCCACTCTGACTTTTGGTTCTGTCATGTGGCATGTTTTTAGCCAATAAGTGTTAGCATATGTGATAAAAACAGAGGTTTGAAAAGCACATGTGCAATTGTCTTGATAGCTCTTGCCTTCTGCCATCGCCACAGAAAGGACATGTCTGGGTGAAAGTGTTGGGGATAAAACATAGGGAACGAACCCAAGTACTCTCAGCCATCCAAGTCAAGATCGCGCTAGCTCCACCAATAGGCAGCTGTTTCCAGCATGTGAACAAGTCCAGCCAACATCAGCAGAGCTGCCTAGCAAACCTATAGTCAGTCACAGATGTATGTATGAGCCCAGTTCAAATCAAATGAAGCCTTCTGTTTAGTAAGCTAAAAATATTTATTGTTTATATACCTGAGGTTTGGAGGTCGCTGCTTTGCAACATTATTAAAACAATAGATAACTGATAAACAGCTCAAACATTTAATTTGAGAATATTTAAGGGAAGATAAATCAGACTTGGAGAAAGGTTTTAGAGCCAGTTGTCATTAGAAAAACAACAATCAAAAGAAAGTGATTTTTAAAAAGATTCAATCTGTATTTTAAATGAAACACCCTTTAGCATTATTAAAGAGACTTTATGTGAATTTTACATTTCTTTCCAGTTAATCTTGGTTGTCATATTTTAATTTCATCAACTATAACTTAGCCGAGTCTAGCATCAACACTAAAAAGAAGCAGAGCCAAACTTTTATGAATTAAAATTAATACAAATTTATGTATCAAGAAAAATATGCTACGCTGGTTGGTGTGGCTCAATTGATTGAGTGCCTGTCTGTGAATCAAAGGGTCGCTGGTGGGATTCCCAGCCAGGGCACATGCCTGGGTTGTGGGCCAGGTCCCCAGCAGCAGGCTCGTGAGAGGCAACTGCACACTGATGTTTCTCTCCCTCTCTTTCTCCCTTTCTTCCCCTCTCTAAAAAAAAAAATAAAATCTAAAAAACAAAAAAGAAAAAAATAAAAATATTCAGGGAACTTCACTGCAGACTAAGACAATAGTCAAGATTTACTTGGAATAGCTAGGAACTAGCCACATCATCATTTTTTCCCTCCAAAAGCTTGTGTAGATTACTTCAGAAAGATAGGCTGGGTGACATGAAAATGCATTTGTAGAAAATCTGTTTGTGCTTAATTAATTGAGTTCACAGAATTCTAAATTACTCGGAAACTATAAAATAAGAAAATGATCTAAAATGAGAATAAATCTGCCAGATACTCAGGTCTTTGAGCCAAAGCCTTCTTTATAAAAAAAATTGCTGTCAATAAAGCAGGCATAATAGTTGATATTCTCCAAGGATCTGAATGAGGGCTCATTGAACTGAGATTTTTTTCTAAGTATTTGGTATTTGGACTAACTTATGCAAAATTACCCCAACAGTTTTAACAAAAAGAAAGTTTTTTTAAATTTTTCTAAAATTTTTCCTA
Organism: Trachops cirrhosus; assembly: GCA_028533065.1. NCBI lineage: Eukaryota > Metazoa > Chordata > Mammalia > Chiroptera > Phyllostomidae > Trachops > Trachops cirrhosus. The sequence continues at coordinate 130,462,960 of CM052541.1, read as the reverse complement.
AAAACATGATTAAGAAAAAAGCAAATGCCATTTTCACCTATCAACTTGAAAGCTGTTAAGATGAATGTAGCTCTGAATGATGTAACACAGACACCATAGCCAAAAACTTATGGATGGAAGAATAACTGGATATACTAACCCTTAGAGATAATTTAATAACAAAATTTAATAGGAGATGATTAAATTAAAATGTGCACATATATTATGGGATACATTTTAAAATTTCAGATCATGGTCTAAAGTAAGTTTAGTGAATAGGAAAACACTAACACTATGGAATTAAAGGCAAAAGCAAAATTAAAAACCACACACAATATGAATCATGACATAAATACATATAAATTTAACACCCATAGCTTTTTATTAATTAAATCAGTTTAATACTAGTTCTTACTTCCTGTGAGAGCAAATACTATATCATTTGCTTTTCATATGTAATGTGCTCTAAAGTGTCCAATAAATGAATATATAAGTAAATAAGACATGAAGTTTTTTAAAAAAATGTATGTTGATAAGGAGAAACAGATTTTCATGGCATCCTAAGAGCTGAAGTATATTTTTTCCCTAAATTTTGCTTACTCAGATCTCATTGTGGGGTTATATGTCAAATTTCATTTGAAAGATTTTAATTTTAATGTTTTAAAGTAGTTTTCTTTCTATTATAAAGTAATATAATCATGCAAAATTTAGATATATTGAGAAGTATAAAAGGGAAGTAAAAATTATTTTGTAATCAACCCAGAAATAATCACTGATAATAATTTTATTATATATTTTGCAAGATTTTATGTATATAAAATCATAATCAATGACTACAGGTATTTAGACTGTTTATAATATTCAGCGAGCTGTAGAATTCCATGCTAAAAATGGTTAGGGGTGGAAGGATTGTGCTTAAAAGAAAAAAAAGAGAAAGGACTCATGGACATGGACAAGGTGGTGATTCCTGGGGCTGGGGAGGTCAGTGGAGGTGAAAGAGGGTACAAGGCGATAGATGGTAATGGAAATGGTAAAAAAAAATGATAGACAAACAGTGATTTAAGTATTTAAAATACTTAATGGCTACATTGTGTTCTTATGCAGACACTGGCCCGCAGTGTCTGCGTCATTATGGATGAAATGAGACATTCACACAGACAACCGAGTCTAGTGGAAGAAAATGAACAGCATGGTTTTTCTCTCAAAGGGAGCAAAAGCCTAGGCCTCCTCCATGACAGGCCTTTTTTGGGTTTTCCTGGCCATTACATGGTGGTCCTCATTTACTATGCACAGACTCGCTTTAGGTGGTTACCTTTTACAGAAAACAAAGGAGCCAATGCTGGTAATCACATCATAGAAGAGGGATATTTGCAAATGAAAAGGCAAAAGTGGTTGAACCAGTTACACTCATCCTTGGAAGGTTTAGCATGTTTTTTAGGAAGTTGCTTTGCAGTAAATATCCTCAATTCAGGGTGAGGGAGTTTTAGCAAAAAGCAAGACTCATAGCAGCCTAGGTACATTGCAGGCCTGATTCCCCACAGGAGAACCTATCCGTGGGCGTGGGTCCTGTGCATCTCCAAGTGGGAGCTGGGCCCACACCAAGCAGAATGGTCTACTACAGCGTTCCTTTGTATAGAAATATCATAATTTTTTAACAATTCCTTAATTATATATAAAGTTGCCTTTTTTATTATAAACAACACTAGGATGCATAAAACTTTATAAACTACTATATTTTTGAAGGCTGAGAATAATCAAGAAACATTTTTGTGAAGAGTACAAAAATAATTAAGGATATGATAAATTGGCCTCAATTATAGAAACATCTTGTGGGATTATTGTGTGCACACATGTGCACTTGTATGTGCCTTTTGTGTGTTCAGTGGGGAGGGGTTCTGAGAACTTGTGGTAAGTGCAGTAAGCATCTCCTCTTTCTACAGCTTTTTTTTTGAGATCTGTTAAAAATGAACATTGTAGAGTCCTTCAATGGGGAAAACAATGATTGCAAAACTATCACATATATCAGAAGTTTGTTCATGAAACAAAATACTGTCTAGGCTTTACTGAAACTATGGTGCTATATAAACTGGGTACCTGCTAAGTAAGGCCCACAGCCATCATAAAGCACTAGTTGGTAGACTTGCTTCCCTCCCAAGCAAAGACAGCCTTCTTTAGTCACTGCCCATCATCAGCTCCTTGAATCCTTTCAAACAGCAGAATCTACAGGGATACTTGTGCTGTTCAGAAGAAAAGGTTTATTAATGTTGGCAAATATATGGAGTGATATTCTGTGGTTAGGGAAAATAAAACATAACAACTTTATAAAGTCTTTTCAACCCTAGAGATTTGTAAAGAGTAGAGACATCCCCTTCTTGTGCTTGATCCTCAACTTCCCAATGGCAAGGAACTACAGCAGTGTCTCAGCGGTAGTTCTATGTTCCGCAGTGAGCCATTTTCCCAAAAGTCAAAAAATTCATAGAAATATTAACAATGGCATGTTGTTTTATTCATTATTCAGATATATTTAGTATCAATATGCTTTTTGGGAGATTTAATAATGTAAAGGAGCACTATATCTCCATTTCTGACTTAGCTAACTGGTCAGACTGATTTCCCCATCTTACCTAAGAAACTTTTAATTAAACAAACAAATAAGTATTATATTTCTGAGATCAAGCAAAATCATTTTAACTTATAGCCTGACTTTTTTCTGAGCTGATTTTTAGGGCCACAGTTAATAAAGTTAAACCAATTTTATCAAGCCAAAGGCCACTTGTTTTACAGCTCAATGTTTTCAATCAATCCATGTGCAGTTTGACTTAAAACTACTTAATATACTAAATACTTATTTAATTATTTTACTTAATTAAAACAATTTTTGAATTATAGTCATTATGTTAACAACTATCCAGATCTTATTAGACAACTCCAAGAAAAAATTATAAACACATAAACATAAATTTGCCCAAGACAACAAAGAAAATAACTATCAATTGTCGCAATAAAGATTTGTAGAAAAAAAATAACACTCTTAAAAACAAAGATAGGACATTTTGGTTCATAGAATGTAGTTTAACAATATAACTTTGAAAATCATTACTGTCAAAATATTTCTTATTTCTGTACTATAACTCTAGTATCATTGCTCTGTCATCTTAATCACATTTTCCCATTCCTGTACATCAAACATTCAAACATAAACAAATTTGCCCCCAATACCTAGAATAAGTATTATATTTTGAATTGATAAAACTCATGAGTTAAGTTACAGTTAGTCTGAGTTTATTATTTATAAGCTATTTTTAAATATGTATTAGTACAAATTAAAAAAGAAGAAATTATAAATTAAATACAATCCACTTTTCTGTTCCATATGTTTTTTTGTTTTTAAATAGTTTCCTTTTGTTTAGATATTTCTTAGAATAATGGCTATTGCTGGCAGAGATGTAGAATATAGGTGCTGCGTTGCACCACTGTGGAGAATACAGACTTGTGTTAACCATCCTGGAGAGCAATCGTAAAGAACTTGGTCAAAGTAAATATATATGTCCCATTTGGTTCAGATACTGTCTTCTCAAGCCAACTAACTCATATTCAGGTGAAAAGTGAGAAGTTAAATCCTTTAAAAATTTCCCTAATACACTAAAATAATCATATTTTGATATATGTAAAGTGTCTAGAAAGAATTTTTTCATAAAAGTTTAAATCTTTTTCTTTTCTTAAACACATAGTTGGTAGAACAAATACAAAATAAAATAAAATAAAATAATAATAATAATAATAATTTTCTGAGGGAGAAAAACCAATACAAATTTCTCTAGAAACTGATAAAATAGGTAAAAAGTGCTAGTGTGAGTTGTTCTCTCCATTGGCTGGGAGTGATTTGGAGATGGATGTCAGGAACAAGTTCACTGAATTTGGGAATGTGAATACCGCAGCTCATTGTTTCTTTTAGCAATGGCATCCTTTTAGAATTAGTGTAAAAATCTGAAGCCAAGTTTCCCTCCACTGCAATATGATATAATTATGCTGAGATGTAATTAACTCTGGTACAGGACTTTTTTTAATGCTACAAAAAGATGGGTTGAATCTGGGTCCACTAACCCCAACTGACCTAAGGTTCCACCAAGGCTCTATAAATAGGCAAGTATTCAATGACCCACCAAAGGTGTCCAAGTCCAAATCTCTAGAATGTGTTAATGTATTAAACTATAGGGGAAAGAGGAAATAAAATTACAAATGGGATTATGATTGCTAATTAACTGACCTTACCATAGAGAGATGATCCTGGATTATCAGGGTGGGCCAAATGTAATCACAAATTTCCTTCAAAGTGAAAGAGGGAGGAAGAAGAACCGAAGCAGAGAAAGAGATGTGACTATGGAAAGAGGGTCAGAGAGAAGTTATGTTGCTGGTTTTTTAAATGGGAGATGAATGCCCTGACCAGGGTAGCTCAGTTGGTTGAGAGTTGTCTCACAAAGTGAAATGTCACTGGTTTGATTTCTGGTCAGGGCACATGCCTGGGTTGAGGGCCAGTCTCTAGTTGGAGCATGCGAGAGGCACCCAATTAATGTTTCTCTCAGGCACCAATTCTCCCTCCCTTTCTTATTCATTCCCCTTCTCTCTAAAAATAAATAAATAAAATCTTAAAAAGAAAATAAAACAAAATAAAATGAAAGGGAAGAGGGGAGTCAGAGTCAAGAAGTGTAGATAGCCTCTAGAAGCTGAAAAAGGCAAGTCGAACGGAGTCTCCCTTAAAGACTCCCAAAAGAAACACAGCCCTGCCAACACCTTGATTTTAACCCAGTGAAACCCACAAAGGACTCCTGAAGTACAGAACAAGATAATAAGTTTGTGTTGTTTTAAGCCACCTAGTTTGTGGTCATTTGTTTTGGCAGCCATAGAAAACAAACATGGGCTCCTTTCCCTCAGCCTATACAAATGCAGGTGGTAATTATGATAGGTCACAGTAGACTGGTTAATACTGTGGCTCTGGAGATTACTACTAAATTTGGCTCCATTTATACCTTTTACTGGCTGTATGAACTTGAAAGGTTATGTATTCTCTCTAAGTCTTGCTTTCCTCACTTGTAAAGTGGAAGAATGATGTAACTATAGGATTTTTGTGAAGATTTGCACGTGGACGGCTTACACATAGAAAGCATTTGTTGTCCAATGCTTAACACATAGTATTAACAATCATCATACAGTATCAGCCCTCACACTGAAGCTTGATACACTGGCAAATACGTACAGAAAAAAGTCAGAATGAGTCAAGAAAATGTCTCCCACACTAGGTAGGTCACAATAGACAATGTCTCAATTGATTTGCCCAGTGGAATCATGAGCAAAATGAAAAGCAACAAGAAATCTATGCAAGAGTAATTCAGGAGTAAATGAAATTAAAAAATGTAGAATGCAAACAAAAAAATTAAAGATTAATTATTAATACCCCCACTTCCAAATTAGAGAAGTGAGTCCCTATGAAACTGGTCCTTCCATGTTATAATACCTATAAAAACTCTAAAAAACCCACAAATAACTATTAGGTAGCTCTGGAGACTGATGAAGAACAGGCAGGCAGGATGTTTTTTTTAGTTCAATGTATTGTAGTGACATTTGTTAGTAGGATCATATAGGTTTCAAGTGTACATTTCTATGATACCTGATCTGTATATCGCATTGTATATACCCACCACCCAAACTCAAATCATCTTCATTCACTATATATTTGGATTCCTTCTACCACCTCTATCCCTTCCCTCTGGTAACCACCATATTGATATCTGTCTGTGTCTTTGAGTTTCAGTTTTATATCCCACATATGAGTGAAATCATATGGCTCTTAGCTTTTTCTGACTGACTTATTTCATTTACATAATATCCTCAAGGTTCGTCCATTTGTCACGAGTAACAGTATTTCACCTTTTCTTATGGCTGAGTAGTATTTTGTAGTATATATGTACCATACCATTTTTACCCAATCCTCTATCAAAGGACACCTTGGTTGTCTTTATGTCTTGGTCATCATAAATAATGCTGCAATGAGCATAGGGGTGTGCATATCTTTGAAAATAAATGTTTTTGAGTTATTTGGGTAAATATACAGAAGAGGGATTGCTGGGTCATATGATAACTCTATTTTTAGTTTTTTGAGGAACCATCATACTGTTTTCCATAGTGGTACTAATTTACATTCCCACTAATAGTGAATGAGTGGTCCTTTTTCCCTACAACCTCACCAATACTTGCTATTACCTGTCTTGTTGATAATAGACATTCTAATAGATGAGAAGTGGTATCTCATTGTAGTTTTGATTTGCATCTCCTTAATAGAGAATGAAGTTAACATCTTTTCCTATATCTGATGGCTATTTATGTTTTCTTGGGAGAGGTGTTTGTTCAGGTCCTCTGTCCATTTTTTAATTGGATTGTTTGTTTGTTTGGTGTTTAGGCAGTTTTTGAAGGCGAGTAACTTTACAGTTTTTATTATTGATCATTTCTTTTGTCTGTGAGTATGCGAACTCACTCTGATAGCAACCATAGTTTCTAAAACTCTAATAGAAAAACTTACCACCATTCTGGCTGGAGAAACCAAGTGAGGGGTAACTGGGACAAGTAGGGCCCCTAGAAAGTAAGGAAAATTTCTAGAAAGGGAAAAGTCAGAGAAGGAGGCCACTAGTTTTGGGCATAAACTCAGCCTAAGTATTTGGCTGGTCCTTAACCATGTTCTGAAACCAGTTAGTAGCTAAACTGAGAACTGAGTCATTGCCCAACGCAAGCTTAATGATCTCAGTTTCAGTCCAACCAAGGCAATTGTCTGCTAAAACAAACAAACAAAGAGAAACAAATAAAAAAAGCCCCCAAACAATAAAAACAAGCAAACAAACAAAACAAAAAACCTCAATTTTATTAAGGGCAGTATAACGGAATCAGAGTCTGCATAACATAACATTCAAAATATCCAGGATAAAATGCAAAATTTCTAAGCATATGAAGAACCAGGAAAATGTAACCCAATCTCAAAGGGAAAAAAACAATCAATAGGTATCAAACTCAAAATGGTTCTAAATCTGGGATTATAAGATAAAGACTTTAATTTTTTAGGAATAAATGAAGAATTTTAGAATCCTTCAATATATGGATTAACATAAATAATATTAATATATTCCCATAATTTATTCAAAATACATATTATTTTTTGTGGCAAAAGTTAAAACATTGTTTATTGGGGATATAATATTATAGATATAATACATATGACACCTGCAACATAAAGAGTAATGGGGTGATAAATCTGTATGTTTGGAGAGTTTCTACATTTAATATAAAGTGTTATGATATTAAATATAATTTGTGAAAAATTAATGATGTATTGTTACTCTAGAACAAGCAGTAAAAAATAGCACACAAAGATATAGCCAAAAAGCCAATAAAATATTAAAATGACACTAAAATAGTAATTGAATACTTCATAACAAAACAAGAAAGGAAAAACTGAAGAACCAAATCAGAGAAGATAACCAAGATAAACAACATATAATTCATTAAATATTAAGGCAGAATATTCCAATTAGAAATCAGGGATAATAAGAATAGATAAAATAAGTAACATCTAACTATATTTAATCTACAAGGGGAGTATTTTAAATATAAAGACACAGATAGATAAAAAGTAAAAGAATGAAATGTATATTTTATTCAAACAATAAGCATATGAAGGCCAGAGATGCTATGTAAATATCAAATAACAGAGACTTCAATGAAGAGTATTACAAAATATGATGAGAGACACTTCACAATGATAAAGGAAAACATTTACCAAGAAGACATACAAATCATAAGTATACATTTAATTATAGCACTGAAATGTATGAAATAATATTTGAATTACAAGAGAGAATAGGTAATTTCATAATAGTAATAGATATTAATACTCACCAATTTATAAAACTAGAAGAAAGGCAGTAACACAGAAGAATTTAGTATCACTTTCTACTAAATTTAAATAAGATATTTATAAAGCATTACACACAGCAATTACAAAACATACCTTCTTTCAAATGTACATGGTGCATTTAACATAATAGACTATATACTGGGCAATTTTTAAAATGCCTTCATAAATATAAAAATCACACAAATCATCTTTAATAACCACAAAATTAGAAATTGGAATTGATTGATAAGTTAATAATAATGAGATATTTAGTATCGTGCATATTTGCAAATTTAAAAAATACACATACCTAAATACCGCCTACATCGGAGGAGAGGTGACCAAAGAAATGTTAAAATATTGATAGTTAATGAAACCACAATATATCAACATTTATGGGAGGCTCTAAAGCTGCACTTGGAGGAAAACCTACAGCTTTAAATGTTTTTATTAGAAAAGAATAGGAACCTAAAATCAATAATCATGGCTCTCCTACAAGAAGCTCGGGAAGGAAAAGAAAAATAAGTGCAAGGCAAATAGAAGAAGAAAATTAGGTTAAGTGCCCAAATCAACAAAATAGAATACAAATAGATAATAGAGAAAACTGACCAAACTGAAAGCTAGTTCTTTGGAAAGATCAACAAAATTGGTAACTCTTCAGCTGGATGGATTAAAACAAAAAAGAAAAGACATAAACATCAATATTGCAAACAAGAGTTTATCACTACAGATCCTACAGAGATTAAAAGGTGAGTAACAGAATGTTATTAAGCACTTTATGCCAATAAATTCAACACTGTAAAATAAATGAAAAATTTTTTCAAAGACATGCAATGCTAAAGCACATTCAAGGAGAAGTGTATAATCTGAAGAGCTTTATATTTAATATATTAAGAACCTTCCTACGAATAAAACTCTGGTTTAAAATAACTTCAACCTAATCAACAAAACAAACAAGCAAGCAAAATAGAACAAGAGACATGGAAATAACAAACTGACAGTGACCAGAGGGGAGGGGGGAGGGGGATAATGGGGAAAGAAGGGGAATGGTCAAGGAACATGTATAAAGGACAAATGGACAAAGACAATGGGGGGGCAGGATTGAATACAGGAGGGGGGATGGGTGTGGCAGGGGAGAGTAATGGGGGAAAAATGGGGACAACATTTGGTAATTGAACAACAATTTTAAAAAGCCTGAAACTAAATTATTACACTCATATAATTACTCTACCAACCACACTAAGGCAGGTGTTACCTCTGCCAGACTCTATATTAAATACACTTAAAATGTCAAAAAAAAAATAAAATGACTTCACTACTGAACTCTACCAAATATATAAGGAGGACATAATAATATTATACACAAACTCTTTTAGAAAACAGAGACAGTGGGAATACTTCTCAAATCATTCTGAGAGGTCAACACCAGTCTAATACCACAGCCTTTCAAAGACAAAAGAAAATAAAATCACAGACCAATATACTTCATGAACATAAACACGAAAATCCTTTAAAAAATCAGCAGATTAAATCCAATATAAAAAAACATTAATACATAATGTTTTTTCAGAGAAGTTATTCCAGAACAAGTTTTGTTATTCATAATCAATGAATATAATTCACTGTATTAACAGAATAAAGAAGAAAAATTGTATCATTGTCTCAATATATGCAGAAAAACACTTGACAAATCTTAATACCCCTTTGTGTTTCAACAAACTAAGAATAGAAGGAAACTTTTTCAACCAAAAAATGGACCTCTACGAAAAAAACTATAGCTAATAGCATACATAAATGTGAAATATTGTACATTTTCTGTCTAAGCTTGGGAACAAGGCATGGGTGTCTAAACCCTGACCCTTTTCTATTAAGCATCATTCTGGTGGTCCTAGACCTTAGTAATAAGGCAAGAAAAAACATAACTGGCATACTGATCATAAAAGAAGTGGTAAAACTGAACTTAGTGAGATCATAGGAAATATGTTTAACATTTTTAAAGCAATTGTATTTTTTTTGAACTAGCAAAAAAAACTGGAAAGTAAATGTTTAGAAATTCTATTATAATAGAACCACAAACAAAATACTTAGGAATAAATTTAACAAATTTTTAAAAATGCATGCAAGACCTCCACACTGAAAACACTGCTGAAAAATATATTTTTTAATATTTCATTTATGCTATTCCAGTTGTTTGACTTTTTTCTCCTTTGCCCCCCTCCATCCAGCCCTCACCCCACTTCCATAATCAGTCCCCTCACCATTGTCCATGTCCATGGGTCCTTAATAAATGTTCTTTGACTAGTCCCTTCACCTTCCTTCCATCAGTCTCCACTTCTCCCCTTTCCTCTGACAGCTGTCAGTCTGTCCCATGATTCTATGCCTCTGGTTTTCATTTGCTCATTAGTTTATTTTATTCATTAGATTCCTTATTATAAGTGAGATCATATATAATATACTTTTCACTGACTGGCTTATTTCACCTAGCTTAATAGTCTCCAGTTCCATCCATGTTGTTGTAAAAACTAGGAATTCCTTTTTTCTGCTGCATAGTATCCCATTGCATAGATGTACCACTGTCTGTTTTTTTTAATCCAGTCATCTACTGATGGGCACTTGGACTGTTTGAAAATCTTAACTATCATAAATAGAGATGGAGGTGAATAATTTCTTTTGAATTGGTGTTTCAGGATTCTTTGGGTATATTCCCAGATGTGGAATTGTTAAGTCAAAAGGCAGTTCCTCTTTTAGTTTTTTGAGTAAATTCCATACTGTTTTCCACAGTGGCTACAGTCTGCATTCCCACCAACAGTGTGCCAGGGTTCCCTTTCCTCCATATCTTTGCCAGCAATTGTTATTTGTTGATTTATTAATGATAGTCATTCTGACAGGTGTGAGGTGATATCTCATTATGGTTTTAATTTGCAACTCTCTGATGGCTAGTGATATTGAACATCCTTTCATATGACTATGGGCCAGCTGTGTGTCCTCCTTAGAGAAGTGTCTATTCTGGTCTTTTGCCCATTTTTAAGTATATATTATGCTATTATAGCTGTCCAATTTTTCCCTTTAATCCTCCTCCACCCTGTCTCCTTACTGCCACAAGCATTCCCCACTCCTTAGTTTATGTCCATGGGTTATGCATATAAGTTCTTTGGCTTCTCCATTTCCTATACTATTCTTAACATCCACTTGTCTATTTTGTACCTACCAATTATGCTTATTCCCTGTACCTTTTCCACCATTCTCCCCTCTCCCCACTAATAACCCTCCATGTGATTTCTATTTCTGTTGTAGTTGTTTCCTTAGTTTGCTTCTGTTTTTGTTTTTTAGGCTCAGTTGTTGATAGTAGAGTTTGTAGTCACTTTACTGTTCATAGTTTTTATTTTCTTTTTCTTAAATAAGTCCCTTTACCATTTCATATAATAAGGGCTTGGTAATGATGAACCCCTTCAACTTTACCTTATCTGGGAAGTAATATATTTGCCCTTCCATTCTAAATGATAGCTTTGCTGGATAGAGTAATTTTGGATGTAGGTCCTTGCCTTTCATGACTTCAAATACTTCTTTCCAGCCCCTTTTTGCTTTTAAGGTTTCTTTGAAAAATCAACTGATAGCTTTATGGGAACTCCTTTGTAGGTAACTGTCTCCTTTTCTCTTTCTGCTTTTAAGATTCTCTCCTTATCTTTAATCTTGGGTAATTTAATTATGATGTGTCTTGTGTTCCTCCTTGGGTCCATTTTCTTTAGGGTTCTCTGAGCTTCCTGGACTTCCTAGAAGTCTAATATATCCTTTGCCAAATTGGGGAAGTTTTCCTTCATTATTTTTTCAAGTAAGTTTTCAATTTCTTGCTCTTCCTCTTCTCCTTCTGGCACTCCTATGATTTCAATGTTGGAATGTTTAAAGTTGTCCTGGAGGTTCCTAAACCTCTCTTCATATTTTTGAATTCTTATTTCTTCATTCTATTCTGGTTGAATGTTAATTTCTTCCTTCTGCTCCAAATTGTTGATCTGCGGTGATGATGACAAAAGGTGACAAAAGGGGTGATAGCAGACACCCCTGTTTGTTCCTGATATTAAGGGAAATGTTTTCAGTTTTTGACCATTGGGTATGATATTGGCTGTAGGTTTTTCATATATGGCCTTTATTATGTTAAGGTACGCTCCCTCTATTCTCACTTTGTTGAGTGTTTTTATCACAAATAGGTGCTAGATTTTATCAAATGCTTTTTCTATATCTATTAATATGATCATGTATTTTAGTCTTTCTTTTTGTTTGTCTATCATGTTTATTGCTTTTCAGATATTGTACCATCCTTGCATCCCTGGAATAAAAACCACCTGATCATGGTGTATGATCTTTTTGATATATTGCTGGATCTGCTTTACTATTTTATTGAGGATTTTAGCATCTATCTTCATCAGAGGTATTGACCTGCAATTTTCTTTCTTTCTTGTGTCTTTTTCTGGTTTTGGAATTAGGACAATACTGGCCTCATAAAAAGAGTTTGGGAGTCTTCTCTCTTCTTGATGTTTTTGGAATAGTTTGAGAAGGATAGGTCTTAGTTCTTCTCTGAATGATTGGTAGAATTCACCTGTGAAGCCATCTGGTCCAAGGCTTTGGTGTGCTGGGAGATTTTTGATTACTTCTTCAATTTCACTAGTCTATTAATGTTTTCTGCTTCTTCCTCATTCAGTTTTGTAATATTGTGTTTCTAGCAATTTATCCATTTTGCCCATTTGTCCAACTTCTTGACATATAATTGTTCAAGGTAATTTCTTGCTATCCTTTGTGTTTCTATGTTATAAATTGTTACTTCTCTTTCATTTCTGATTTTATTTATTTAGGAACTCTAGGAGAAATATGCAAGGTTATAATTTAGAAAACTCAAGATTTTCAGTTTTATTCTCTCCAATGTATTTAAAATTAATGTAATTCCAAATTCTAATATTTTTAACCATATTGACAAACTGCTCCTGAAATTTATATGAAAATGCAAATGACCTTGAATAGACAAAGAAATTTTAAAACACAATAGAATTCTAGAGGACTTGACCTAAAGCTTTTCTATGAAGCTTCAGTAATCAATAAAATGATATTATAGATAAAATAAAAAAGACAGATATACAGCTAAATAGAATAGAGACTCTAGAGAGAGTTTGTTTGTTCATTTGTTTGTTTAATAAAGGGGCCTGGGCATTTCAATGACAAAAGAAAATTCTTCAAGAAATTGAAACTTTAACCTTGCTACATACTAAATACAATACCTTACTTGAGGTGGGCCATAAATCTAAATGAAAAAGCTAAAGAAGATAAAATTTTAGAAAAACAACAGAAGAAAAATGTTGATACCTTTGAGAACTTAAAGGGGAAAAATAAAGCATAAAGGCAAAAATGTTGAACCTTACCAAAATTTCAAACTATTTTACAAGCACTAGTAAGGAGACAATCAGGTAAGTCATGGAATAAGAGAAAATATTTGCAAATTATATCTGACAAAAAATTTGTAACCAAAATGCAAAACTTTGTAACTTAGTATTAAGTGACCAAATCAAAAACAAAAACTAGTCAAAATATCTAAACACACACCTCATAAAGATATATGAATAGCCAGTAGGCACATGTTTAAAATGTTCAACATTATTAAATAATTTCTATGAGATAGGATGACTAAAATTAAAAAGACTGACAAAACCAGAGTTTTTTGAAGATACGGAGCAACTAGAATTCTTGAACACTGCTGGTTGGATATAAAATTGGGAGTTTCTTAGAAAACTTAAATGTATAAACTACTATTTAGCACATTCATTCAACTACCTGGTAATTGTCCAAGAGAAATGAAAACATATATCCATATAAAAGCTTGAATATGAACAGGTATATTACCTTTATTTTTGTATAGACTAAACTTGGAAACCACCCAGATATTTATCAGTATGTGAATGTATAAACACAATTTGGTATACCCATACAATGAAATTCTATTTGCCAATAAAAAGGTATGAAGTACTGATACATCCAACATTGGTAAATCTTAAAATAAGTGGCAGAAGCTAGGCACAAAAGAGAGCATTATATATGATTTAATTTCTACAAAATAAAAATGAATATATATCAACATAAAGTCAGTCAGCTATATTGAACCAGGATGAAAGGACCAAAGGATTTCAATGAGGCAAATAGAATATTTTGAAGAGGATGGAAATATTCTGTATTATGATTTTGGGGTTAGTCCCTTGCATGTATATGACTCAAAACTTTTTGAGTTATGGACTTTTAAAAGTTGTCATCAACAAAGTTAACAAGAGAAAAAAAATCAGTAAACATATCAGTAGATGAAGCAAATATAATCCAAGAAACTGAAGGCAAATCTGCAGGAATTATAATTGAAATGATAAGAATGGTCTCAGTTCCCAGAAAGGTGCTGTCTATTCAGCAACAAGCTGCTGAACCCCCTGGAAAGAGGTACAGCAGGTCATCTAATTACCTAGTTTCATCCAATGTCAATTCTTCATAACATTAAGAAAAAAAAAAGAATCAATTCCCAGTCAAAGCCACTGACAGTATGGAGTTTGCATGTTGTCCCATGCATGAGTGGGTTTTCTCTGCATACTCCAGATTTTTCTCACATCCCAGTTAGGTGAACACTGTGTCTGAATTGTACCAGTCTGGGTGAGTGCGGGGAGCTGTGAGAGGCCCTGTAATGGAAGGGTGATCTGTCCAAGGCTGGATCCTGCCTTTTGCCCTGAACTGTCAGGGTAGCTGGAATAAGTAGGTTCAAAATAATTCTCTTATTTGTTTTTTATTATTTTTTCTTAAATGTATATATAGCTCACATTTATTTCAATGTTTAATATTAGAAGTGGTTTGAATCTTTATTTAGAAGTTTGGTAGTGTTTTTGTGACCAGAAATACAGCCTAGAAACTTAACTTTCACTTATTTCAATTAGTCCATGGTAAAAATGGTTTTGTTAAATGCCATTTTCTTAAAGTCACAGTTTCCAGGAATCTATCAATGATATTAAGTAAGGGATTATTGTACATAATGGCATAAATTAAAATTGATTCAATCTCAATATATTCAATCATTTTCAAGTATGTATATGTCTGCCATTCCTATAATAGTAATCCAACGATTTATCATTCTCTTTAAGAAACTTCCTCCCTATCTCAATAGATGAACTTAGCTTCTGCATCACTGAGAAAGTTAAGTCCATCAAGTATTAACTCCCCTTAAAATTCTTAAAATAAAAGGAGTCTCTATGATCTGGTATGACATTTCTCCAGCATTATTTCTTTTGAAGCTCACGCCCCAGCCTCCTATTGCTGTTCTCTCGACACAGTGTCTCTGTGCCTTGATTATACTGTTCCCAGCCTTCCTCTCATTATCTGTCTGATGAATAACTGCACATATTTCAGGGTTAAGTCCCAGAGGGTTTTTTATGCAAGCCTTCTGATGTCTGAGCCAGAATTAATTACTCCTCACAAGTAACCCCATTGTAATATATACAGATAAATTCTATCATTGAATCTATGCATTTTTGTTTTCTGATACTTCATGAAAGCACAGGATGGATTACTTCACATTTATCTTATAACTTGAACTGGTGCATTGTAACTATTCAATGTATATTTTAAAAAGAAATTAATGATTTCAGTATTTTTCTGTTTACAAAGAAATTCATGCTTATTATCTAATTAAATTCTCACACAACCATTTGAATTCTTCTTAGCTATAGGATGGATTAGGGTTTGTCTGTGGACCAGAATGTGGCAGAAAGTGTCTGAGAGAGTGTTCAGAAAGAGATATGCTTTTGTGAGCTAGGCCGAGCATTCAACTGCTGAGTTAATTAGCAGAGGCAGAGTCCAGATATAGCATAACTGGTGGAATGGAGACACCAGAACACCATCGGTGAATTCAGAGCAGCAGCCTATCAATCAAACCTGGTTGTTATCCTAAGTTGGTGTGCTGTATGGTTTGTTTCCCTTTGCCCTTTACCCCACATTTTCAGTTCCATAGCCTAGTCCTTTTCAGGACACTGTTCCCAGCAGCTTTATAGGTTATTACTATGGTGCTTCTTTTGGTTAAAGAATGTCATCCTGTGTGACCTCTGTTGCAGAATTTCAGCTTTCTCAAGGCAAATAAATTTTGCCTGTGAGAACTTTGAACCACCTCATACACTTCATTTTTCCATCATTGTTGAAAGATTATGTGCTGAATTATCAGAACTTTCTTCTGACTATTCTTGGATTCTCAAATTCTTATTATGTCTAGGATACTACCTATGCTACAATCAAAACATAAGACAACTATGGTATATCTTCAGAGAGTGGCATATTCCTTTGTTTGGGTGATTATTTTCTATTGATAGTGGTAGAGGCATGCCAGTGTTACTAATTCCATATTTACTTTAGATGACTCTGTTAGATTCTTTTAGATATCATGGAACAAAGACATTCCCTGCCACATCAAATAGAAAGTTAGGGAACCATCTTTTACTCTGTCTTCACAAAAATATCAGATACAACTCAGTGTTGAGAGTTCTAATGGTGCCTTGGCAACTCTAGAAGTGAATTTCCCAGGACATACTTCCAACCACTACATTGACCCAACTACTTTCTGATAAAAACTAGTTTTTCAAGATTGACTCATATAAAATTATAGATAAATTTGATTGTATTTGGCCCACAAAAACAGATATTTCAGCAGAATATTCCTACTGTTAACAGCCTCCTGTTTGCTCTGCTCTGCTTCGTGTTTTTTCCTTACTAATTTTTCCTTTTGTCATCCGACTGGTAGCTCCTTATAGCTTCTGCTTGTTGATTTCTCTGTGTCTTGAGGCTTATGGAACACAACCACTTGTCTATATTTGTTAATTAATGACATATCTTGAGATAGGTGATCTCATTAGCTCAACTGGTCACCACTCAGAGCAAAGTACACCCTTGGATACAGTTCTCATCAGGCTATTTCGTATTTCCTGTTCAGCTTATAATTGACGCCTCAAGGACTAGTACCATTCGTGTTTCCATGGTACAAAACTGGATTACCTATGAGGCAAAAAGCAGGTAAGAGAGGGAGCATTGAAAAAACTAGGCCTTAGAAACAATCAATAGAGTTACTCCTTTTTTCCCAGTTCTTTTTATAGTTGGAGAAAAATATACACTCATTGCTCAAGCACTCAAACCACATTTCTCCAGAGGCAGCCACATTATTTTGATTTTTTTTCCTCTCTGTGAATCAGAAAACATATCCAAAAGACCCCACTAAGGACACATGAAATAAACCCCTGACAGTCTACTAAGCTATAAACGCAATTATGGTTTATCTCTAACCTTACAACTGTAATATATTTTTTAAATGACTTATACCTTTTCATTTCATTTTCTTCTTCCAAAAATTGGGTTTCCTTATATTTAACTTTCATCTCAATCAGCCCTCAAATATTTAATATTAATAATGTATATTTAAATAATCTTGGAAACTCTATACAGACTGAAGCACTTTAGAATGGCCCTCAGCTTTTCCTTGCTTTAACACAAACAATAGGTCAAGTTTGTCTCAAACTGAAACAAGTCTAAATATATCTGGCTCTTTTCCTCATTGTTACTGCTTGGCAGGCTAAAGGCCCCAAGGTCATATGAAGGCCCTGTCTTTCCAAATATGATGGAAAGTGAAGTCCAGCCTCTCCTTCACTCACTTCAGACTGTTTTTCCCCCCAATGTGGCCAGATGGCCTTTTTTACATCCTGTATACAGCACTAAGTTTGGATTCAGTTTTTCAAGATGAATCCAAGTTTAACCTCTCAATGTTACAGGATCTCTCCAAGGGAAAATTTTCCAACCACTCTTGTGCATTTAAAATGTCTCAATAATTGTGTTTTTAAAAATTGATTGCTTCTTCCAAACTTCCTTCTAACTTCATATCTATATCTAATGAACATTAATATAGTACTCACAGGAACAGTATTCTGAATGGATTCAACTCATGTGTAGTTAAAAATAGAGTGAAAGTCAATAATAAGAATATATTTTTTAGACGCACACAGAGGCAATTGGGGGAAAACAGAACAAAAGATTATTTTTTTCAATTATGTTTCACTTTACTCAGTTATGGTACAAAAATATTAGTACTTTCTCATTCATTTTTTTTTAATTTAGTGTTGTTCAGTTTCAGCTGTCCCACCTTTTTCTCACTTGCTCATCACTGCCCCAGCCCCCCCAACTCCCATAGTCAATTTCCCACATTGTCCATGCCATGGGTCCTCTATTTGTGTTCCTTTGCTTGTCCCTTCCCCTTCTTTCCCCTGAAAGCAAAGAATAAATAAATCTTACTGTTTTTCTGCCTCAAACCTGGAGATGGGGCATCTAATCTGTAAAGCAGTTCACAGGGATTGCTTCATACGTTTGACAAACAGCAAGTTGTATGCAATTTAAAATGTTGACTGCAAGTTGACCTTGTTTTGTTTCACTGTTTACATGCCTGAAGGTTGAAATTGAGACTCATTTTATAGATGAGGAACATCAAAATCTTAAACAACCATCAAGGGTATTGGGGTAAGGGGAATGGAGGCACTGGGTCTGGAATGCAGACTTTCTGGCTCCCTTTCTAACGTTTTCTCTATGGAATTTCATCAGCATGGGCATTAGATGAGACTTTATGGACTGCCTTCTTTTAGGGCATGCAGGAGGTGCAAATTCACTTCATTTATGCTCAAACAGCCAGGTTTGAGCAAATCTCAAGTTACATAAAGGGGGAAATATCATGCTTATTTAGCACCCTGAAAGTACCCATTAAATTTTTGTGGCCTTCTCTCACTTTTAAAATCTGAGTTGAAAGAAGGCATCCATTTTGGTTATGTTGGTTACTTATGCTGACTATTTAAATGTAACATAGGAAGATTGGGATTTGAGACTTTATTTCCAATAGTTGATTGAAAGATAGTGCTTCTTAATAAAATAATGTAATAAATCAGAAACTAGGTAGAAGGAGTATCTGAATGCAGAGGCTTTCTTGCCAAAACACTAAGCTATGCTCTCCAGAATGACAGAACCCCTTTAGTTTTGGATTGACACTCATTCATTAAAAATAAATTAGCATTCCCATCTGGTCTGACTCATTTAATGGGAACAAGAAGTTCCTCTAAAAGTACAAATATACAGGGGAAAGGATATTAAAAACGAAGGGAGGCATGGGACTGGCCTTGTGCAATTTTCCTAGGTCTGAGGACCACAAACATAATTCTGATGTATAATGAAAATTTTCTGCACAGAACAGAAGCAGGCTCACCTATGTAAAGGTATTTATTGCCTTGGATTACCCCACAGATCAATTAAATTCTCAGACTGAACAGATGTTTTTAAATCAATTTTTAAAACTACCTTCTGTTCCAAGATCAAGTGTCCCGTTCTTAAGGAATAAAAGTAAAGATGTTCTGCATTTGTTCTGATTTTCTTTTACAAAAGCAGTGGTGGAATTCATAAATTACTTAATTAAAATATAAATTTCTTTAGTAGGGGCTCTTGAAGGAAGTAGCTCTAAACTTCTTCCATTTTCTAAGCCCTCTGCAGGTTACCTGTTACAATCTATGTAATCACTATATATACACATACATACACATATATACTACATATATATCATAATAACTCACTCAAAAATGCTACAAATCAAGTTTATTATTTACCATTTAGCAAAGAAAAGATTATCTCAATGTTTATATCAGGCAATCAAAATTCTCCTTCACTTCTTGAGTTCTTAAATTACTTTCTATTCCCATCTTAAACTCATGGACTGATAAAATATACTTAACTTAGCAAGCTTGACATAAATTATTTTCCATTCTTTAGGGGCTTAATTCAGGAATTAAATTTTTAAAAACATTCATAAATATAATAAATTAAATTGCCACATGAGTGTAGTATATTTAACTCTACACATTAAACTACCTTGATCATACTTACGGAAATCTTAAAATGGCACGGAAAGTAAGATTTCCATTGAGCCGGTGTTTTCCTCTCTGTCATCATATTTCAAGGGAAACAGTTCATGAATGATAAGCCAAAGAGATTTGCCAATTCTGACAATGTACTTTTTTACTTTGTAGATGAACTAGGAAAGAAATTGTTCACTTGTATTACTTATTTTTGGAAACTCAATATCTTTTTCTGAAAAAGACCATACAAAGCAAACACTAATATGTATGAAAGAAAGTTTGTTATCAAGAACAAAAAAGGAGGACAATATAAATTATTTTCAAATATAATATTATACAAATACATTGATACTTTACCCTGTTCTGAATTTCAAAAATAAACTTAAACATGGCTCAAATTAGCATTAATTGTTAGCATCTTATCACAAGAAATCAGAGCCAAGTTATAATATACAAAGAAAATATTGTATTTATTTTTGACTTTAGGCTTTCTTCACTTATAGAAAGCCAATATATCCTTTCAAAGGACTTCTAGGATACAACAGGCCTAATGTTTTATAACAGGACTAAATGTTTACATGTACAGTTTTGAATCATAAAATATTACTATTGTTTTAAAGTCAGGATCCATTTAATGAATTCAAGGAAGGAATGTGTTTACAGATATTTGGCTGACTGCTTAGACGGGGTCTTCTAAGAGTAATACTTTCATTAAAAATATATTTTATGGAATATACTATTATTGTTGTCCCAATTTTTCCCCTTGGCCCCCCTCTGCCCAGAACTCCTCTTCCCTCCAGCATTCCCCCTCTTAGTTCATGTCCATGGGTCATACATATAAGTTCTTTGGCTTCTCCATTTCCTATACTATTCTTGATATCCTCCTGTCTATTTTGTACCTACCAATTATGCTTCTCAATCCCTGCACCTTTCCCCCCATTCTTCCCCTTCTCCCTCCCAGGTGATAACCCTCCAAATGATCTCCATATCTATGATTCTGTTCCTGTTCTGGTTGCTTGCTTAGTTTACTTATTTTTTTAGCTTCAGTTGTTGATAGATATGGATTTGTTGCTTTTTTAATGCTAAAATGCCAAAGGTTAAAGATAAAGTGAGAATCTTAAAAGCAGCAAGAGAAAAGCAGAGAATTACCTACAAAGGAGTTCCCATAAGACTATCAGTTGAATTCTCAAAAGAAACTTTGCAGGAAAGAAGAGACTGGCAAGAAGTATTCAAAGTGATGAAAAGTTAGGACCTACAATCTAGATTATTCTATGCAGCAAAACTATCATTTAGAATGGGAGGGCAGATAAAGCGCTTCCCAGACAAGGTAAGGAAGGCTAAAGGGGTTCATCATCACCAAGCCATTATTACATGAAATGTTAAAAGGACTTATTTAGGAAAAAGAATATCAAAACTATGAACATTATAAGAGTAATACGTTAACCAAGTATTAACAGCCAAAGTCTAGTCCTCTGCATAATGCATTTAGAAACTCAATATAGTATGTACATTCTGAGGTAATCCATCTCCCTGGAACTGGTCTATGTGAATTTAATTCATAAAAGACTTATCAGTTATGTTTAGTCTCCTCTCTGTTCTCTAGGCACACTTAGTCCAGTGTGCCTAGTTATCCTACCTGACAGCTTTTAAGCTAGATCTATTCTTTGTCTAAAATGCTCAGTCTTCAGATCTGTTGATACAAGAAATGTCCAAACCTGTAGACAATTTTTACGAGTTCATGTGAGCCAAACTGATGACATATGCCGGGGAGCAAGATCATAAAAGCTCTGAAGAATAACAGTTTTGCAGCTTCTTTTATGCATTTGGAATTAAGGAGGGAACATAAGGAAGATTATATGGAGGTGAGAGAAAGGAAGACCTAGAATGAATTACAGGATAGTTAACAAGATTATATGCTTTCTTAGGATGGCTATGCCTTAGAGGGGTATTATTTCAGGCATCTCAAAGATGTATTAACATAGATGCACAAGCACAATGAACAGGGCTTGCTTAAAAAACTTTCACTAAAGAAGTTTATAGGCCTGGGATGTGACTACCCACCATGACCTACCCAGTCAGGAATTTATGATTTATTATAGCACTTCTTTTTTGTCCAGAGATAGCTGAATATGAAGTTTTGTCTTAGTGAAAATCACTGCCTGAGAGAAGCCCTCTATGACTAGCCTACACAGAATAACCTCTCCCTGGATTTCTCTAAATTATTTTACTTAACAAACACAGCACTTAGTGCTATCTGAAATACTACTATTCGTTTAATTTTCTACGAAATTATCCTCCCTTTCCCACAAGTATATAAGACCCTTGAGGATAGTCTTAGTTTTTGTTTTGTTTGTTTGTTTATCATTAACAACAGCAGAGAGCTGGTCAGTCAGAGCTCCAGAGTCTCCCAGCTGCCAAGATGGCAGCAGGAAAAGGTTTTTACACTGATAGTGTGAAAATATAGAAAGATAATTGGGTAGGAAAAAGCCCTTTCCCCTTCCTCCCCTTAGCAAATTGGGAGTGGGACCAGGGAAAGGCAGGTAGATGTGCCATAAAAGTCAAATGATTCATGGGGAGGTACTAAACCAAAGAGGCCTATCAGTCTATTTTGGGGGAAGAAGGGATTGCTTGGGAGGGAGACCCATTTTGAGAAAGCTCCTGGTCTGTGTCACACCCAACCTGATGCAATCCCGAGGAAAAAATATCTCTGTCTGTCTTGCACGTGATCTCATTCGTATGGTACACTCACCTATTCTTTCCATGGGCCACATGGTCCATGGCCTCCAGGGGGGTGTCTTTCTCTCCCTCTCCCTCTCCCTCTCTTGCCCACCTGGTGATGCACTCACCAGTGCATTCACACACCCTCCCCTGGGAGCACAATACCATGTGGCACTGGCAACCATTGGCCGATGGCTGTGCAGGCTCCACGTGTAGGTTCCTAGAGGAAGCCTGAAATAGACAGCAGCTGGAAACTAGCCAAGCTACCTGGATAGAGACTAAGACTGCCTAGCAGCCACCTGCAGGCCCCCAAAGGACTGTGCTTTAAAATGGAGCAGGAACTCTGGACATTAACTTTTGTCTCGATCTTGCTGAGGACACATTTTAACTTTTTTCATGGCAGAAAGAGGAGATGGGCTCCTGGGAGAGGAGTCTTCCATTCTCCCAGGTCACATATCACCTGAATAAAAATTCTTTCCTTTTGCACCAGCATCTGTCTCATGAGTTTGGCTTTTGAGGCAACAGGCAGCTGAACCTCTGTTTTGAACCTCTTTTTTTTCCTTTGGTTACACTGGAACTCAATATATTTAGTTGCAAAAGAGGATATAGGGCAAAAGGAATGATATAACTTTTGAAAGTTCCTGTTTCAACCAATACAAACAACACAGCAACTAAGATGCAAAACATAAACTCAGGAAGCATCTATAGTTTAAAGGTGAGCCCAATACAAGCTTCAATCATATGTGATTGAACAATCATATATGAACAATCTTATGTTGCCACAAGACCTGCCTAGTATCAACCATTAACACGGGGAAGTCAAAGGGACTTCTGCAGTCCTGAAAGTCAAAGAACCCAGAATTGCCTACAAATGCTTACTCTCATGAGGAAGACAGCTCACTCTGTGTGCAAAGTCTCATGGGCCAACATGATAGTAGAATCTGAAACTGGGAGGGGGCGTTGCAGGCCCTGAGGTAAGGGTACAAGGAGGGCTAGACTGTTCTGACCCAAATGAACATTAAAAAATAATCCAATCTCTGTGATAGTTAATTTTATGTCAATTTAACTGCCACGGAGGGCCCAGATATTTGCTCTAATATTATTCTCTGAGTATTTCTGTGAGTGTTTTGGATGCGATTAGCATTTAGATCAGTAGAATGAATGAAGCAGATTGTCCTCCTTAATAGGGGTGGGGCTCATTTAAACACTTGAAGGCCTGAATGGAACAAATACGCTGACTGTTCCCCACAGAAAGACGTTTGTCCATCCCAGGAAGACCATCCTCTTCTTGCCTAACTGCCTTCAAAATGGGACATCAACTTTTTCCTGCCTTTGAACTTGAATTGAGACAATAGCTCTCCCTGGGTCTGCAGCACATCAGTCTTCAGACTAGACTACACTATCAGGTCTCTTAGATCTCCAGCTTGCCAGTTCACCCTGCAGATCTTGGGACATGTCAGCCTCCATAATAGTGTAATCCAATGCTTTCTAGTAAGTCACTTAGGTAGGTAGGTAAGTATGTGGGTAGATAGATGATATATAGATCTCCTATTAGTTCTATTTCTCCAAAGAACCCTAATTAATACAATTCCTTTCAGAACAAGGGAGTCTCAATGAGGTGAAAATTTCACTGAGAAGAAACTGTTGGAAACAAAATCCAAATTGAGCTAGAAAAGACACTACAGACATGAGAAAGAGAAGTTTCAGATGCAATTGTAAGAGTTTGAAGAAGTAGACCTACCAACAAAAAAGACAACCCTAGAACCCTGCAGCTGGAAAAGCAATTCTGGGCCATTCTGTTTACTATGAGCACAGGAAAATACATCTTATGTATGAGCAACATGGGGTTAAAACATATGAAGCTCTTATAACAAAAAGAATCCTCAAACATTATACTAAAAAAGCAAAGAACCCAGTAGAAAATAAGCTAAAGATTTGAGTAGATACTCAATAAAGAAGTTATATGGGTGGCATATAACCTCACAGAAAGATATTCAGCAATAAATAAAAACTAGAAATAACCCAAATGCCTATCAAGAGATAAATAAATAAACACACTGTGGAATATCCATAAAATGAACTATTTCTCAGCAATAAATATCAATGGGCTATTGGTATATGGAACAACATGAAAAAATCTCAAAACAATTATGTTGAATAAAAAGAATAAAAGAATTATGCTATCATTGTTGCCTGGGGATTGGGGGCAGGGAAGGATGGGAAGGAGGGATAACAAAGGAACACAAAGAAACTTTTGGGGTTGATGTGTTCACTACCAACTACATTCTTACTAATTCTTATCTTTTTGTGTAGCTGCAGAGTGGAACATTGTTCATTCTAAGTTATGTAATATTGTCTGTATTCAACAATGAGCTCATTAAATTCCTGGAAATATCATAACCTGCTCTTGAAAGCTGGTTTAAGAAAGCTTTATCACACCATTGTTTCTGATCCTCCAAAAAAAAAGACCTGGGCAAAAATACTTTCACAACAGAATTCTAACAAAACCTCATAGATTCCACTGTTACATAAAATTTTCCAAAGCATAGAAAATTAAGGAAAATATTCAAATTATTTTTATGAAGCCAATTTATAACATATTTGTTAATTTATAACAAATTAAATTAAAACCTAGTACCACTTAAGAATGTCAATGCAAAGTATTAAATGAAGTGTGAATGAACAGAATCCAACAGCACATAAACAAAATAATAAACCATGCATTTCAAGAATGCACAGTCAGTTCAACATTAGGAAATTCATTAAAATAACACATAATAATAAATCTAAGAAGACAAATTATAAATATATGTAAATTATATATATAATCTCCATAGAAGCTGGAAAAACCTTGGCCAAAATGCAAGACTCATTCTTAATAAAAACTCTCTGGCAAATAAAAATTGTTAAATGTCTTAGCAAGTTGAACATAATATAACCATAAAAATTAAATATGAATGGATAGAATTATAAAAGTAGAATAAGCTTGTTAATGCTATTTAGTATCCCAGATGTTAGTGTAAAAGAAAAGAGATATACAAGGTCTGTCTAGAAGGTATCCAGCCATGTAATATGAAAAAAAGAGATTTCAAAACTTATTGAAGATGATACAAGATACAAGAAGCATTGTACATAGGACAATGATGCCTCAGTCTCCTTCAAAGTAGGCACCTTGGGACTCACACAGTTCTCCCATTCACCGTCAGCTGCCCCATCTTATTTCCTGAATCTCACTGATGGTCTGAAATCTCTTCCCTTTCAAAGGAGATTTTGTTTTGGGAAAAACCAGAAGTCACCAAGCTCCAAAGCTGGGCTGTAGTGGGGCTGAGTCACCTAGGTGATTTGATGTTTCACAAAAATACCCTACACGAGACATGATGCATGAGTGGGCACATTGTCATGATGAAGCTGCCAATTACCAGTTGCCATAGCTGTAGCCTCCTGAATCATCCAAATAGTTTCCTTGGAGGAAGGTTCAAGCTTAATGCAAAATGTGATGCAGATTCATTGCTCTACTTGCTCAGTCATTTTGAATAGGATGGCTACACAGTACACATGTTCACTCAACAGTGTCTATTGCCCCCACTGACTAGTACAGTGAAGTCCTCATTGTTCACATATGTGCATCCAGTCCACTCTCCTTGGCTTCCAGGTTATCACTGTGGAACCAACCATTCTCATTATATTAACAATGGATAGAGACTTTTTCTGTATAGACCTCATACATATAACATCCAAAAGTGAACATTCTTTCACTGCCTGGCTTATTTCACTTAGCATAATGCTCTCCAGTTCCATCCATGCTGTCACAAAGTGTAGGAGCTCCTTTCTTTCTGCTGCATAGCATTTCATTGTGTAAATGTACCATAGTTTTTTGATCCATTCATTTACTGATGGACCTTGGGTTGCTTCCAGCACTTGGTTATTGTAAATTGTGCTGGTATGAACACTGGGGTGCATAGGTTCTTTTGGATTGGTGTTTCAGGGTTATTAGGATATAATCCTAGCAGTGGAATTGCCGGGTCAAAAGGCAGATCCATTTTTAGTTTTCTGAGGAAATTCCATACTGTTTTCCATAGTGGTTGTACCAGTCTGCAAATACCATATGATCTCACCTTTAACAGGAACCTAATCAACAAAATGAACAAACAAGTAAAATATAACCAAAGACACTGAAATTGAGAACAGGCTGACAGTGACCAGAGGGGAGAGAAGAGGGGGTTATAGGGGGAAAAGGTTAAGGGCTTGCAGGAACTATTATAAAGGACACATGGACAATAACAAGGTGGGGGGGTAGAAACAGGGAGGGAGGTGGGAAGAGTTGGGGTGGTGAGAAGGGGTGAGGGGAAAAGGCAGAAAACAATATTTGAACAACAATTTAAAATGTTTACAATTTTTTTAAAAAGTAAAATTTCTAATCCTGAATTTGAATTTGAAATATCACCAATTTGAAATATAAAAAAAAACCCTCAAAATTTTTTCTCTTAAAAAATACCTCTTTCTTAGTTCTGAACACTGAAATACCTAAGCTAATTTCATAGCAATAAGGATTCCAAGTGCCTAGATTTGGGAGCCTCAACATCATTCCCTCTTAAAAATTACCATGTTCTTTGGAAAAATAGTGGATAGTAGATTTAAAAAAGGAAATATATACATAAATTATCTTATTATAGTACAAAATAAGAACTCAGAAACTACCTTAAAAAGATCCAAATGGCCAAAGTTGAGATAATTAGAACACTAATAAGGATAATTAAAACTCATTGAATTTATCAAATATGTTAATTTCCAAGCATTCACAATGATACCAAAACAAAAAGACACTTTGATGGATAAAAACATATGAAAACTATTCTTTTGAAAATGAAATAAAGTATGATTTGAAAAGTTAATCAAGGAGGAAAATGTCAGGCATAATTCTGCATTTTATCTTTTCTATATCTTCTGTATCCAACAGTAACTAAATTGTTGGTAAAGGGATGCTTCTATTTCATGGAAGTATTCCAGTTAGTCATTAGAAAATGGAATGGTGAATTACAATACCATGATAATGCTGTATTGTATAATTAAAAGTTGCTAAGAGAGTAGAAATTAAATGTTCTCACCAAAATAAATTAATTAAAAGTAACTATGTGAGGTAATGAATGTATTAATTAACTCAATGGGGGAAAACCTTTCACGATTTATACATATATCCACCACATTTTATAATTTTGTTAATTAGACCTTAATAAAGCTGGAATTTCCATTACACATTGGCCAATCAAGTCCACAATCTGACTTTTGCCTTATACCTAAACACTATTTGAAGGAAATATCATATTTGAATATAAAAACAAACCAATAATAGTATTAGGGAAAGAGAGTAGAGATGCTATCAACAGTGTGAATTTTCTGAGAATTTTCTCTAAGCTAAAGAGAAAATGACATTAGACTGAGAGTGGAACAAATCAGAGTAGATAAACCTCTAGACGCTCACAGAGTAAGGAGGGGTATTTGGAGAATTTAGAATTTTTAAAACCTGAAAACTTAGTAAACAAACCAGGAGGTAGAGTGGGCATTGAGCCAAAAAGGTAGGAGACTAAGGGAGGCAAGAGCCTGCGTCCAGCCTTGCCTTTGGACTCTCCACTGTCGGTAGCAACCCTGTATGGGCTACAGCTGTGGCCTGCATTGCAGGAGATGGATATCTGCAGAGCTTGCTGATGGAAGCAAAGCATTCGATGATACTAATTTTCATAGGCTATTCTTAAAAGTCACTTTGAAAAACCAAATTAGTAGGCTGGGAATAATTGTGAATGAAAGTAGGGGCTTAAAAGTAGGAGGCTTCCAATTATTTTTCCAGACTGACCAAAGGCAACCACCAATTCTTTGATGAGGGAGAACTACCACATCATATCTGAACTCCACTGTATAGTCATTAAAAGCTGATGAATAATATATTTATGCTTAAATTATTATATAAACAAAATGTATAAATTTCTCAACCCATAGTGTGGGTTCATTTCTTTTTTTTTATCCTCATCCAAGGACATGCTTATTGATTTTAGAGAGAGGGGAATGGAGGGAAAGAAACATCAATGTGAGAGAGAAACATTGATTGGTTGCCTCTTGTACAAGCCCTGACCAAGGACAGAACTGGCAACCTAGGTATGTGCCCTGACCAAGAACCAACTGAGCCACACTGGTCAAGATTGGGTTCATTTCTTTTAACCATTTTGCCATATTCATAAATCCTGGCTTAAATAAATGCTGTAGGCAGGTCCTAGGAGCACATACAATGCACCCATGTATTTTAGACTGAGTCTTTTATATTTTTCAAATCAGTTTCAAACGTCTCATCTGAACCTTCTAGGGCTCTCTCTCACAATTTGCTTTTTCAATATTTTATGACATTTCAGCTCCATTTCTTCTTTACAAATAGTAGGGATTACCAGCTACTCTGTGCCCCTCTGGAGCTGTGTCACATTTTGCACTTACTTTCCTAACTTAAATATACAACTGTTTCTCAGGAAACAAATTTTAAATTTGCTCACTAACTTATGCACTACAGTTGTAAGTAAAAGATACTGCGAGTGCCCAGCTTCTAGAAGTCCCATGAGCCAGAGTCACCAGAGCACCACAGGAGGTTTGGGAGGAAATACAGTGCATATCGTATCACTGTGTTGGGAGTATCTAAAGTGAGAGCATCTCAGCATTATCATTTCTAGAATATTTATGTGTATGTGCTGTGTCTTATGAATGTATCTTACCATTGAAAAAAGACAGAGCTTCATTAAAGATCAGCTGTTGCAGATTGCATTTGTCCTTTTAACCCCCACCAAATAAGTGGGTTACTCCTATGAGAGTTTCTCTGATTTCAGCACCCAGTGAGTAGTACTGATAGACCTCATGCAATCTCTACCATGAAGACCAAGTAATGGATGAGTGCCTACACTTACAATATAAGTAATTAACTTTTACCTTAAAAAAGGAATTTGAAAAGTCTTACACAGGACTGTATTTTCATTCTTTTCAGCTGACATCTGCTTAGTAAGGCCAAGCCGGGAGCACTTCTCACCAAATGGTCAGGAGCCTCCTCTATAATGATGCTGATAATGTGGCATGATGCACTGGAGATATGTAAATGAGAAGATTTCTAGTTCCTTTCTTTAGCTAAGAAAATAGTTTATAAAAGAACAGACAATTATGGACTTACTTAAAACTAAAGTAACCATATATCTCAGTTCTCCCAAGAAAATAACAGTTTTAATTTATTGCCTCACATTATTTTTGGTGCTTTTTTTAAAGGTTTCTGCAATTCATTGTAGGTACCACTGCACTCAGACCAGCCTTATTTCGGGTGCTTTCATTCAGTACCAAAAGTATTCCTCTATGGAGAATAAATTATATTATACCACTACCTAAAATCTATGGCCCCCACAGGTGAGCAATGTCTATTTTATCCTCAAACTACATAAAAGAGTAACCATAGCTTGCAGCAATAAACGAAAAAATGCAGTGTGAAAAAAGTGATTGGACATGAAATCATGAAATTAAATTAAATATAACCACTTGCATTAACCAGAATAATCTTTCATATAAAAAAATAAATGAAAATGGTAAGGTGTCAAATTGGATGTGCATAAGGTTTTCAAAAACTTAGACACAAATATAACTGTGTGATGTAGTTTAGAAAAATAGAAATAGTACTAGGGCATTAGAATTAGAGACTGGTATAATATTCATTTACAGTGACCTGTAATTGTATTATATTATTCATTGTGAAAACAAGAGAAGAAAACACACAAAAAATGGCACATAATCTAGTTACATAGAGATAAAGGCATAAGATATTAGTGTCAGAAAACAACTTTCAGTCAATTGTAAGGTGATATTTCTTTTTATTTTAATCAATGTTAAAGTTTTTATACCCTCAGTTACTAGCTAAGATTCACATTGATTTTTCTCACTTTTGAGGTTTCCATTTGCCTCATTCGACCTGAAAATATATTTTCTTTACACAGGTTGATATCTATTTACAATTACTTTGGAAATCAGTGGTTTCATGACTAAGAAGAGCAGAAATCTTTTTTTTTCTTTTTGGGCAAATATGCCACCAGGCAGGACACTATAGATAGCTTTTCAGGTGACATTTAGTAGTAACATGCACTATATGTTTAATGATGGAAAAATGTGTACATAAAAACTAACACTTTGCTATTGAATATGAAAGGAAATGGTGAAATGAGGAAAGAGTGGAGATTTTAGAATAGCAAGTCCTGACATTGTGTCTCCATGCTGCCATGCAGAGGTGCTTGACCTTGGGTAAGCCATTCACTACCCAGGGTGAGAGCAAAGGACAAATGTGACAAGACACGCAGAAGTATTTGTAAAGTGGAAAACCCTATCCATATACTGACTGTGGAGCACATCATTAGTACAAAGACAAAGAAAATATGAAGTGAGATGGGTGCAACAGTTAACATACATTTAAATTAAAAACTAAGAAAAATAACATCTGATGAGAAAAGAAAAGAGGGGAAAATAAAAATATGAGGATTGTTGAAAAAAAATGCCAAAGTGTATTTGAAATACATGGCAGAGTGATGCACAAGGGCTCTAATCAACCACACACTTTAAGAAAACTTTAACTCAATTTGTAGAAAAAAATACCGTTTAATACTACTCTTTCTCACAGTAATGGTAGAAATAATTCAGGGTTTTAAAATATTTTAAATTGCCTGAAAAATAAGGCACTAAAGATATTTGCTGCCTCATAATTCCAACACAGAACACTCTTACATATTCCACCATGGTTGAAGAATATGGTAATTGTAAACTGAAGGAACACATTTTAAAATGACACTATAAATAATGAATTTTTTAAAAAGAACTAGAATGCAGAGTTTTCTAGCCATTGGAATTAGGCCTTATGTAGAAGTACAGTTCAGATCACTCAACTTCAGTGCTAAGGTTGGCAGGCTGCCTATTCTGTGAGGTAGAAGTGAAAAAGAGAATTCAATGTGCTAATTAGACAAAGTGTAAATCCCTAAGATTTTTTTCAAATAGAAAATATTTTCAAATACTAATAAAGTCACTTTTAATGTAGCTTATGGAACTTCAAAGTGCCTCATTTTCAAAATAGGCCTGAAGAAATGAACACCAAGTATAAAATCCTATAGTTGTTTCTGTTGATAAAACAGCTCAACTCACTGAAAAGAATAATGTAATAGGGCACTCAATACATTTCTAGAAATGTATTGTCGATTTTCCTATTATTTCCACTATCACTTTGAACCTTAGGAGTTATGAACCGCATTTTAAAAAGTCAGCAACCAAATGGCCCTTCACCAAAACCCACTGCACAACATCAGGTGCCTTTACTGAAGGATTTCACTGAAATGTGTGAAATTAATCCTTATTCTGAAACACAGGGTTGGGTGCCTTGAAAGCCTACTTGTTTCCTTGAGTCGTGCCTTGCAACACAGATGAGTTTAGTATTTCAGGAGCAGACACTAGGGGAAGCGGTGAGCCTGCCAGTTCTGTAACGGACACCAGCAAGTCCTCCCGTCGCACAAAGACCACCTTTGTGGGCCGCATTCTTTTCCCATCAGGCCGTGCTGCCCTGACCCGTTGATGTGTTTTTAGTTTCCAAAGAATGCTGATCCTCTCTAAATGATCTACTGAAAACTGAGTGTTGAAGCACAAATGAAAAGTGAAAAGTGCCATTTAGCACACAACATAATTATTACATGGCCTACTGCAAGTTAGCAAGGGCACGTTTCAGCCTTTAAGATGTGAAAGCCAGATCATACTGTATCATAATATTTTCTGTGTTTTCTGGAAACAGCTCTAAATCCCCCTTTTCCTGGGTTGGTGGTTGCAGAGAAGGAAGGGAGAAGGGAATGATATTTTCATGTGGAATAGCTTTTAGAAGACTGAGTAATAAACCTCGATTAAAGGTGAACAAACATTAAATTCAATATCTGCAATGGCCAGACCCTTTCAAAAGAAACTAGCTTAGCCTCAGGAAACAGTATAAGCAATCATAGCTATTAAATTCACATTGTACTAAAATTTAATCCAGCTAGGGTACCATGAATGGTAATACAGTGTGGACATGTCCACACATGCTCACTTTTAATACCATGTAGGTTTAATTTTATACGCTTTCCAATATAGTACATGTTAAGTGGAATAAAAAGTAAATTTATGTGACTTCCAATTCTCACCAAGATTCCTTCAATAAATTAATCTTTATGATGGCATATTCAATGTCATTTTTCTGGAAAATCTACAGCTCTACAAGCTAGTGTCTCTGGTCCTAACAACTGAGAATAACCTCTAATCTGACTCATTACCACAATCACTATAGCACAAATAAATTTGGGATAACATAATTTGCTTCCCTGCCTAGACAACAGAGAATAGAATAAAAAATACTCAGCTCCTTCCCTAATTTCAGTGGATTTTTCAAGGAAAATTACAAAAAAAATACTCTTCTGATTCCTTGTTTTCCCACCTGTATTTGCAACAGCTCCATGGGAACTGGAACATTTTGTTTACTGACAACAGCATAGTGACTGTTGTCTGGAACCTTCTTGATAAATGCTGTTTGAATGAATCAAGAGTTCAGTGAATTTCTCAATAGCCTATTAGCGTTGATCAGTGTGCAGCATGGAGAGGCCAGTATGAGAGAGGGGAGAATACCTGCAACATCTGTGCTGCGTGCCTCTCCTCGCCTGCTGTCCCTCCCCCAGCCCCAGCCACTGCCCAGGCTACGTTTTCTTTACAATCAGAGCTAATAGATTCGCAAGAAAGACTTTTATTAAAAAATGGATGAACAATATCCCAAGTATATTTATTCTGAAATTCTTTGCTAAGTGTCAACCATATGCCAAGCAGTGTATCTGGGAATCTTCATAAAGACTTAATGTTAATAGTTGATGCTATTTGAAAATTATTTACTGTTTATTATTAAACACCATGAAAATATTTAAGAATTATTTATTGACATTTCTACCATGTGTTAGATATCAATTCTTACAATACCTTTATGAATTAAATATTTATGAATTGAATTATTATTTTCCACTTCAGATGAGGAAATTAATTCACAGAGGAATTAAGGAAATTGTCCAAAGTCATACAGGTGGTTCTCCAGGGCCAAGATTTGAAATAAAGTCACCTTGCTTTGCAGAAGGGTTCCGTACCACTAAATTCTGTAGTAAAGTCTTGCTGGGTAGTGATGAGAAAATCTTGCCATGTTGTGTGATTTGTGTGAGAAGTGCATATTTAGACTGTAATATAGCTCTTTCTGTGGTTTAGCTAACAGTTTAAGGCAAAACAATCACATATTTGTAAAACCACCCAAAAGAAATATATCCATTTGATAAAGGCTTCTTTCTCTGAATTATCAGTTGAACATTATTCATTTGCAAGCCTTCAGAAAATTGTAGCACTCACACAAATGCAGTAATTAGTTTTAATTTCCCTTTGTCAGCCTAAAATAAAAATGAAGTAATTGATATCTTGGTACTGAGAATTTCACTCTACCTGAAAATAAGTTTAGCATTTTAGAAACTTGAAAGGGCATTTGATAATTGTTAAGAATCTTAAAATTCTGATGGCCTCTGTCTGAAAAGGTTGTTTTATGAATTGAATTTCCTGTTAGCATGTTTTACAAATAAATTCTGCCTCTTAGATTTTGATTATGCTAATTTCTGTTTGGCCTTAGTCTTCTGGTCCTAAGAAGATTTTAAGATTATAAATACAAAGAGCTCCATGGCTCTCTTTACCTGGAAGTGAAATGACATCTGGTTAAGTGGATTCAGTCGTTTAAGTAATGCCTCTCAGTAGTAGATTTTCTTTTATAACCTAACCTGGGTTTTGTTCTCATCAAAATACTTAATTGTTCTACACTATTTTTCCCTCTTTCTTTTCGTAAGTATTTTGAAGACTTTCTTCTGTCACTGTAAATATTTAAAATGTGTTTTTAATTGTTCATCCTTTGGTTTATTAAGTATGTATGAAGAGTCTATTGTGTGCTGGTACTTTTTTATGAAGGTACATTACATGTTGTGTGATTTTTAGATTATTTATATTGCATAATAATACTGAATTTATACAAAGTAAAGTATGTATTATATGTGTATCAGTTATAAAGTTCACAACAAAAGTGGAAATCTATGAACCTACCACCCAATCCCAAAACAAGAATCTCATCAAAATTACCAAAATAAGTGTTCATTCCTTATCCCATTGCCTCTGCTTCCTTTGAAAGAGGTAATTACTATTTGAATTTGTCTTTTTCACTCCCTTTTCCTTCCTAACCCTTATTATTCTTATCCTTCTTCTTCAACAGTTTTAATATAACAACATATAATTTTATAATAGAACATATCTCTTTTCAGTTTTATAATATTTTATTTTTCAAAAGCATGATTTTACTTGTCCATGTCTTATTGAGGAAACTGGCCTATTTTCAGATTTTGCTATTATGAACAGTAATGCAATAAACTTCCTTGTATATGTTTCTTAATGTATACTCTAGAATTTCTTGTACACACGTCACAGTGAAATTGCTGTAGATTATATGAAAATTCATGTTTTCATATTATACACCTACCAGAATGGTTTAAAAGTCCCTGTTGATTCAACATTGAAAATTAGCAGACTTCTTAAAGTTTTCCCAAGTAGTGTGTACTAAATAATATTATAATGTAGTCTTTACTATTTCACTGATTTTTAACCAAGGATAATATTTTTCATATGTGCATAGTCACTTCTATCTCCTCTTCTATGAAAAACTATTTCATATGATTTGCTCTCTTCTTTTCTATTTTTTATTTTAACATAAGCATTAGAGCTTTTGATCCACGAAGGAATAATTTTATTTATGGTATGAGATAGAAAACCCATTTGACTTATTTTTTAATGATACACAATAAGCTCCATTTATTTCCTGGTCCACTCACTCATTTCCAGCTGATCTTCAAAGCCACTTGTCTTATATTTCAAATTTGGTTTTGTGTCTAATAATTCCACTCCATCCCACTTTGTCTGTCTATTCCTGTGTCAACACCACATGGCCTTAGTTAGCCTTACAATCTATTCTGATTTTTTTCAGGAGTATTTATATTGTTTTTAGTCTTCAGTCTCATTGGAATTACATGAAATTTATTGATGAATTTGGAAAAAGTGATCTTCTTATGATATGGAATCTTCTTACCTAAGAAGACATCATCTATTATGTCTTTTAATAAAAATTTATGCTCTTTTTTATATATACCTGTTTTGATGTGTTTATTCCTAGATGTTATGTTGTTATTTCTTCTTGAACCAGTTGGTAAGTGATATTTTTGAAAGAATATAATCTCCAATAAATCAAGCTTTTAATTACATATTTCAAATCTTTCAAAAGCTTTGTTAATTTTAATGGTTTGAACTGTCAATAATTGTCAGATATGTGTGAAAATCTTTCACTAAAATAGATGGGCTGGAGAAACCATATAGATGGTTTGGCCAAACCATTGTTATCGGCTCCAACATGAATCTGTGTTCACCTTTATTTTTTTATCTCAGTTATATCAACTTATCCCAATAGGTACTACTTTTAGTGAATTTAATGCACACTTTGCAATTAATATTCCAATCATGTATTTTTATATATGTGTATTTCAGAACCAACAATACATCTTTTGTGTCCATGGAACTTTCATAACTAGTGTAGCACTATAGATAATATTCTCTTTCTCATTTACCTCAACATTCTTTTTTTATATTTAGTCATATCACTTTTATTTATATAATTCTTTGCTTTTGACTGCTATGCATTAGTGCATATTGTAGATTTAAAATACATTAAATACAGTTTTCTTCAGTGACACTTAGGTTGTCTTTAATTCTTTGCTTAAGAAACTACTCAGTTTAGAATAATCTCATTCATGTCACTTCAGAGACCAGTGTAAACAATTCTCTGGGCTATATAGAATTACTGGATCAGATACTATATACTATATACCACAGAAGGCAAACACAAGGCCTATGGGCTGAATCCAGCCCTCCACCTTGTTTCTACCTGGTAGCAGCACCAAGCTCCTTGCCCTTACCTAGTTAAGGAGTAGTTACATTTATGCTGTCCTAAAATTACATTCAGCCCTTTGAAGGCAACCGCAAGGCTGATGTGGCCCCCAGTGAAAATGAGTTTGACACCCCTGCTATATACTATATACTATATACTATATACTATGTACTATGTATTATGTACTATGTACTATGCACTATATATATGTATATATACATGTACATTATATATATATAGTGTGTATTAAATTATTTATATTCATACATTTACAAGCTTTTAATACTACTTGGCTTTTTGACTTTTGTCAACATGAGAGTTATAAAGTAACATTTTTATAAGTAGCATTTTATTTTTATAAATATTTTATTTATTTATTTTCAGAGAAAGGGCAAGGGAGGGAGAAAAAGAGGGAGAGAAACATTGATTTGAGAGAGATACCTTGACTGGTTGGTATGCATCTCAACCAGGGACAGAATGCAGACACATGCCCTGACTGAGAATGGAACCGTGACCTTTCACTTTGAGGAAGGATGCTCAACTAACTGAGCCACACCAGTAAGGGCTAATATAGTATTGTATTAAATTAACTTGTGCACTTGTGATTATTACTAAAGTTGGATATCTTTCCAATGTGAATATTTGCCATTTAGGTTTCCTCTTTTGTGAATTAATACTCATATTCTTTGCTAATATTTATATTAACTGGTATTCTTTATTTTTAACAAATAAGTTTTTTTCTGTATTTTAGCTATTAATTTTTTCAGTGTTGATGTTATAAACATACTCTGCAAATTTGAAAATTTACCTTCTTTTTTTTCAATTTTATTTTAATTGTTGTTCAAATACAATTTTCTACCTTTTACTCCCATCCAAGCCCACCCTTCCAGCCCTACCCACCTCCCTCCCATTTCTACCTGCCCCTAGTTTTTGTCCATATGTCCTTTATACTTGTTCCTGTAAACCCTTCCCCTTTTCCCCTGAAATTCCCTCCCTTCTCCCCTCTGAACACTGACAGCCTGTTCTCTATTTCAGTGTCTTTGGTTAAATTTTGCTTGTTTCTTTTTTTGTTGATTAGGTTCCTGTTAAAGGTGAGATCATATGGTATTTGTCTTTCACTGCCTGGCTTATTTCACTTAGCATAATGCTCTCCAGTTCCATCCATGCTGTTGCAAAGGGTAGGAGCTCCTTCTTTCTTTCTGCTGCATAGAGTTCCATTGTGTAAATGTACCATAGTTTTTTGATCCATTCATTTACTGATGGACACCTAGAATGCTTCCAACACTTGGCTATTGCAAATTGTGCTTATATGAACATTGGGGTGGATAGGTTCTTTTGGATTGGTGTTTCAGGGTTCTGAGGATATAATCCCAGCAGTGGAATTGCTATGTCAAAAGGCAGATCAATTTTTAGTTTTCTGAGGAAATTCCATACTGTTTTCCATGGTGGTTGTATCCATCTGCAATCCCACCAACAGTGCACTAGGGTCCCTTTTTCTCCACAACCTCTCCAACAGTTGTTTGTGCTTTGTTTATGATGGCCATTCTGACTGGTGTGAAGTGGTATTTCACTGTGGTTTTAATTTGCCTCTCTCTGATAGCTAGTGATACGGAGCATCTTTTCATGTGTCTCTGGATTCTCTGTATGTCCTCCTTGGAGAAGTGTCTGTTCAAGTGCTTTGCCCATTTTTTAATTGGGTTGCTTGTCTTCTTAGAGTGGAGTTGTGTAAGTTCTTTATATATTTTGGAGATTAAACCCTTGTCTGAGGTATCATTGGCAAATATGTTTTCCCATATTGTTCATTCTCTTTTATTTTAATACTGTTTTCTTTAGTTGTGCAGAAGCTTTTTATTTTGATGAGATCCCATTCGTTTATTCTTTCCTCTATGTCCTTTGCTCTGGGGGACATATCAGTAAAAATGTTGCTGCATGAAATATCTGAGATTTTCTTGCCTATGTTCTCCTCTAGGACTTTAATAGTCTCATGGCTTATATTTAAATCTTTTATCCACCTTGAATTTACTTTGGTGTATAGTGTAAGTTGGTACTTGAGCTTCATTTTTTTGCATGTAGCTGTCCAGGTCTCCCAACACCATTTGTTGGAGATGCTATTGTTACCCCATTTTATTTTGCTGTCACCTTTGTCAAATATTAATTGACTATACAGACTTGGGTTTATTTCTGGGCTCTCTGTTCTGTTCCATTGGTCCATGTGCCAGTTTTTATGCCAGTACCAAGCTGTTTTGATTACAGTGACTTTGTAATACAGTCTGGTATCAGGTATTGTGATCCCTCCTACTTTGCTTTTCTTTCTCAAATTTTCAGCAGCTATTTGGGGTCATTTGTGGTTCCATATAAATTTTTGAAGTGTTTGTTCTATGTCTGTGAAATATGCCATTGGTACTTTAATAGGTATTGCATTGAATGTGTAGATTGCTTTGGGTAGTATGGACATTTTGATGATGTTAATTCTTCCGATCCATGAACATGGTATATGTTTCCATTTTTTGTGTCTTCCTTGATTTCTTTCTTCAGTGTTGTGTAGTCTTCTGCATACAAGTCTTTTATCTCCTGGTTAGATTTATTCCTAGGTACTTTATTTTTCTTTTTGCTATATCAAATGGGATTTTTTTATTTCTGCTTCTGCCGTTTCATTGTTGGTGTACAAAAATGCCTTTGATTTCTGGATATTGACATTGTATCCCGCTGTTTTGCCAAATTCGTTTATTAGATCGAGCAGTTTTTTGGTGGTGTCTATAGGATTTTCTATGTACACTATCATGTCATCTGCAAACAATGGCAGTTTTGTTTCCTCCTTTCCAATTTGGATGCCTTTTATTTCCTTTTCTTGTCTGATCGCTGTGGCTAAAACTTCCAATACTATATTGAATAGAAGTGGTGAAAGTGGACAGCCTTGTCTTGTTCCTGATCTTAGTGGAAAAGATTTTAGTTTTTGCCCATTGAGTATGATGTTGGTTGTAGGTCTCTC
>CM052541.1:130399849-130422843 GCA_028533065.1 Trachops cirrhosus | reverse complement strand
TTCCTCTTGGCCCTTGTTGATAGTTTCTATTTCCTTTTCCATGTTGATATAGTTTGCAGTGAGTTCATTGTAGCTTCCCTGTAGTTTCTGATAGCTCATTGTGAGCTCATTGAGCTTCCTGAGAATCATTGCTTTGAACTCAGAATCTGATAGTTGAGTTGCCTCTATTTCATTTAGCATTGTTTCTGAGGCTTCCTCCTTTCCTTTCATTTGGGGATTGTTTCTTTGTCTTCCCATTGTTTGTGAGACTCTTCTTGTTAGCCTCAGCTTCTTAAATTGATCTTTTCTGGCTCCCGTGGGTTTATGGTGTGAACTTCTATGGTAGAATACCTGTGAGATTCAGTGGTGCGGTCTCCTTGATCTCCCGAGCTCACTGGTCTTGGGGTGTTGTTTAAGTTGGCTCTGTGTTTGTCTTTGGGTTTTGATTGTTGTTGGGTCTTTCTTTGGTGGGCCCTTCCCGCCAGCTGGTTAAATGAGGGTCACTCTGTCCACCACCTCTTGTATTTTGTTGTGCTGGTGAGGGTAGGTTGTGTTGAAGCTGGTTCTTCTGTGTGTATAAGGTTTTGAGGATTCTCTCTTGCTCTCATTCAGTTGTTTGTACTGGGTAGTGTCTCCACTGTTTAGTTGTATTTCCAGATAGGTCCTAGGTTGAGGTTTGTGTGATTTCCACTCCCTCCTTCACCTTCTTCTGTTGTTATCTGTTAGTGTTATCTGTTTGTTGTTGGGTTTTCTCTTCCAGTGGGTATCCTGGTGTTCACCGCTTCCACCTACTCTTTTTTGTGATCAGTTGGAGGGGGAAGGCAAAATGGTTTAAGATAGCAAAACAGTATTCTATGATATTTACAGTTTTTTTTTTCATAAATTGGCCTTTTTGGAGTCTTAAAGATATGTGATTGTATTTTCTTGTGTGAGATTTACTGTTTTTTATCATTCACAGTTAGGTATTAAACCATTTGAGTTTTTATTTCAATGTATGTATATGTGATATAAAAGTACTTCTTAAATTTTTCACATATTATGATTCAGCTTTCTCAGTGCCATCAACCAGATAGGCACTATTGTGTTAAATGTGTTGCTACATATACTAAGGAGGGGTTCACTCTTTTGTTCTATTTCTGTTACTGTTTGGTACCAATATCACATTTTAATAACTATGGCTTTGTAATATATTTTAATATATGTAAAATAAATCTGTTCTTTTATATTACATTTTCCTCAAAGAAAAATTAATGTCTTTCCATCCAGGACCATGGTAAAGCTCTTTATGTATTCATGTCATCTATTATATTCTTTTTTAACTTTAGTTTTTTGCTTACACTTTTAAAGATGTCCCCATTTTCCCCCCTTTTGCCTTTCTTCGAGCTGTCCTACCCCTCTTCTCACAGGCAACCACACTGTTGTCTGTGTCCATGGGTCATGCATATATATTTTTTGGCTAATCTCTTTCCTTTTTTTATCTAGTGCTCCCCTCCACACTTCCTTCTGACAGTCATTGATTAAAATGCTACCTGTTAATTGGTAGCATTCATTAGTAATTCCTAAACAACAAATATTTGGTAGACTTATTTTTAATGATTGAAATAGTTGTCTTACCTTCTGTTATTTTTCTAGCTGATTATTGCTAGTGTAAATAAAAATTACTTATTTTATAAATGTTGATTGTGTTTTGTTGACTTTACCAAATATATTATTTTTAAATAGTTTGTGCATTTTCCTAGGTTTTTAATATAAATAATATCATCTTCAAAATAAACTATAAGTGACATATACAATAGGTATAAATAAGGCAGTTAGTTGTTTAGAAAATTTATGACAGTGGGTTGTTGATAGTCAGTGGTAAAAAAGAAATCTGAAATAAAGATTTAACTAAACAAATAAAAAAGTAACAAAATAAATATTAATATTGAGTTTGAGATTTCATAATACCAAGATTATCACAGTGCCCTGCATTTTTCTTCATATATTCTTTTATACTTATGTCATGAAGAAATAAATATGATCATACCACCAGTGAGTTTCTGTACTTGTTGCTTACTAGTCTATGAGGGCATTATTTTTCAGTGAAGATAAAAAAGCTCTTTGCTGACTACATCTTTACACATGTGAAAAAAATTAAATTATGGAAACTTGTCTATCATTTTCAAAGACATGCATACAAAACTCCCAAAATCTAATTCCATTTGGAAAATTTCCATGCCAGTTTTTCAAACTGTCATTGCATTCTTGGTACTTACTTTATGAACATAGATTATCTCCTTTCTAAGATGGAAATGGACAGCTACCCAAAATAAAGATTTTCTTTTATCTGTACAAGGAAAATAAGTAATGTAGGTGATACATATTTGAATCATCCCATATAAAATCAAGTTACTCTGAGCACATTTATCAGAGAGAAAATACATTTTAAACAAAAGAAAACCTATAACAAAAGAAAATACATTTTAAACAAAAGAAAACCTTCAATAATTGAAGCTTCATGAAAAATATTCAATTAGCTTTTATTTTTGTTTATGACGCCATTAATGGTAAGACTGTCCCACTCAAATAAACTTTATAGGAAAAGAATTATCATGTTTTGAATAAACAGCTACTATGCTGAAATAATTTTAAATTAAAAATGAAATTAAATAACATTATTAGGTCAATTTGATATCTGTTAACATTTGTGTAGTAAGTGTTTAACTGAGTTCCAGATATATATTTCCAATTACAACATTGAATCAATGCTGTGTTTAAATATAAGATATCTGAATCAATTTTAATTTATTAAATGTTATTAAAATTAAGACACAAGTATCAGAATACATACAAAGTTTCCAGAAGAACTGTTATCAATAAAATTCAGCTCACATTTACTATTCATACCAACAATCAACCATTTATATATTCAGTAAATATTCACTAGGCACCTGCATATCATCCTAGGCAAAGGATTTACAAGGTCTGTCTAGAAAAAGTTTAGCCATTGTTAGTATAACAAGAACGGTTTGCATGACATTGATGTAAATTGGCAGCCAAGGAGCGTGGACTGGAATGCACATGTGTGAACAAAGACAACATCACTGTACCAGTCAGTGGGGGCAGTAGATGCCACCGAGTGAGTATGTGTGCTGTGTGGCCATTGCATTCAAAATGACTGAGCAAGTAGAGCAACGAATCTGGATCAAATTTCGCATTAAGCTTTAACATTCCTCCATGGAAACTATTCAGATGATTCAGAAGGTTTTTGGGGACAATGCAACAAGTGCAACACAAATAAAAGTGCAGTACAAACACTTCAAAGATGGTCAAGAATCTGTTGAATGTGATTCACATTCTGGGAGGCCTGCAATAAGCAGAACACCTGAATACCATGACCATGTATAGGCTGCAATCAACCAGGACCAGCAACCGACAGTGCAAGAAGTAGAAGCTGATCTGGAGATTCCAAAAACTGCTGTGTCTGAGATTTTGATGCAGGATCTTGGCATGAAACATGTTTTGGCAAAATTCATTTTGCAGCTTCTGCTATAAGAGCAAAAGGAATATCACACTGCAGTTGCTAATGGCTTGATTCAAACCACCATGAATGAATCAGATTTCCTCAAGAAGGTCATAACTAGAGATGATTCATGGGTCTATGGCTATGATCCAGAAACAAAGGCCCAGTTGTCCCAATGGAAGTTGCCTGATTCTCCATGCCTAAAAGAGGCACAGCAAAGTTGCAGCAAGATCAAGAACATGTTAATGGTGTTTTTTGATTGGGAAGGTGTTGTCTATCAAGATTATACCCCTCCAAGTCAAACAATGAATAAGGAGTATTACCTCAATGTTCTTCATCAGTTGAGAGATGCAATACAATAAAAACAGCCACATCTATGGGCAACTGGTGATTGGCAGTTTCATCACA
Organism: Trachops cirrhosus; assembly: GCA_028533065.1. Taxonomy (NCBI): domain Eukaryota; kingdom Metazoa; phylum Chordata; class Mammalia; order Chiroptera; family Phyllostomidae; genus Trachops; species Trachops cirrhosus. Next base: position 130,418,954 of record CM052541.1, on the reverse strand, counting down.
CAATGTGCCCGCTCATGCATCACATCTCCCACAAAGGTTTTTGGCAAAACATCACGTCACCCAGGTGACTCAACCCCCTATAGCCCAGATTTGTCACCCTTCAACTTCTGGCTTTTCCCAAAACTAAAATCACCTTTGAAAGGGAAGAGATTTCAGACTATCAATGAGATTCAGAAAAATATGATGGGGCAGCTGATGGCAATTCTAACAAAGTATTTTGCAGAGTGTTTTGAACAGTGGAAGAGATACTGGGAGAACTGTGTGAGGTCCCAAGGTGCCTACTTTGAAGGGGACTGAAGCATCATTGTCCTATGTATGTGTCTTGCATCTTGTATCATCTTCAATAAATGTCTCCATTTTCTATAGTACATGGCAGGATACTTTCCAGAGAGTTTGACAGAAAAGTTTAACAGGGCTTTCAATAGAGATTGTAATCTAGTGAGAAAGATATAATAAAATAACAATTTTATGAGCAACTAAAGAATCAATTTCAGTAAAATGTGATGCTATGAAAGGAAAATGCAGTGTGCAATAAGAGCACACTTGATAGACCCCCTTCTCTAAAGGGGAGATTTGATTGAGGGCCATGAGAAGTCTTTTAGAGGAACTGATGTCGAGATTGAGACAGATGTTTAATTTAGAGTTAAGCCAGTAAATGGGTGGAAGGGAGAGGGAAGGTGAAGAGTATTCTGGACATATATGGGGATTGCCTGCTGAAAGACAGGACAGTGAGACAGAGCCTGGCAGCTGAAGAATTGGACAAGTTCTGTGGCTGTGGTGTGGCCAAAGGGGGGAGACTGCCTGTGTGAGGAGGAAGCCATGGGCCAGGTGCTGAAAGGTGTCATAAATCCTGTGAGTACACTTGCAATATTTGGCAGCATAGGGGATTTAAATCATAAAAATGCCATGGCCATATTTTTATTTTAGGAAGAAATAAAATGATAGGCAAAAGATATGGTAAGGAGACTATTTAATAATTATGGTCCAAGAGATACAGTCAACAAGACTCTATGATCAATTTCATATAGGGGAGTAAGGTGAAAGGAAAACTCAAAAGCTCTCAGGTGCTTGGTTTTAGAACTTGGTGAAATATGATGCTATTCATTGAATCAGGAATACAAAGAAGGAAAAACGAGGAGGGTTTAGTTTTGGGCAGTCAAGTTTAATGTATGTGAAAGACATCCTTGTGAAGATTTTCAATAGGATAGCTGCAGCCTAGAACTTAGGAAGAGAGAGCTGAACAGAAAATAGGATTTTGCAAGTCATCCATATACATCTGACAATTGAACATACATACAAAGGTAACATATCCTTGGGACTAGAATGAGAAATGAAACTAGGGCAGCCCAGATAGTATTCCAGTGTTTTAAAAATGTGGTAATGTACTGAGAACTCCAGTTTGTATCAAATAGTAACATTTTGTGATGAATAGTGAGCTTTATTAAAATGAACTGTCACTATAAAAAACAAGAATAATGAATGATCATGATACTCAAATATATTTCAACTCAAAAAACTGTCAAAAGTGTTATATAAACAACTTGTGACTTGATTTTTGTTTTAAGATCTTTTAAAAAAATCATTGAAAAGTCCCCCATATCATAGTCTTATTTTCCAGGAAAACAATTTACCATGCAGAACAGTTTCTTTCAAATTTATGTTAAATATATTTGCTATGATTTTACCAACATTAAATTTGTCAAACAGAGCAGAGTTGTTAAGTATATAAGACTACATTAAAAATAGATTGATTTTCTTATGTTAACATTGCTTATCTTTTCATAGTTGTTTATGAAACCAAATTAGTAATTAAAATTATAGTCAGTTGTTTGAAGCTTAGTTTACAAGTACAAAAGTAAGACAACCCTAAGGTTTTAAAGCAGAAAGTTATTTAGCCATTTAGTTTGGGGAAAGAAACCTTAATCAAAAAATTGATCCTGTGAGATACACTTTAACATATAACCTTGAACTGAAATGAATACTCATCTATAGTAAACATTCCTAACAACAGTCCATCCTGCAAATCTTGAGAGACAGCTTAATGATGAGCACATCTCACTTCAGCTCATAGTCTGCAGATGGAATCAGCAGTGCAAAGCCTGTAGACCTGTGTGTTTTATTCTGTTTTGAAAGCAAACGGAAATGAATACATATACATTTTCATATTGAAGGGTTTTAAAAAGACAAACAGACATGCAGTGGCAAATGAGAGAGGCCCTCAAATTAAAATAACTTACCATGTGTCTGGTAAGAAATTATTACCTAAATTATTAACAAATATTTTAATATAAGTAGTATATTGTTTTGTATAATTTTCATTATCTCATATATTTACCTGGTCCATTGTTTTTCTATTCTATCTTCTAGGGATAAATATGAGGTGAATTTTGATTAATTTTCTGATCATCTCCTCCATGAATTAATTAACATTTTGTCAACATGGGGCAATAGTTGTTCAACAAATGTTTATTTATTTACTCCTTTCCTATCTCTGTTGAGTTATGCAAATAAATACATGAGACTTAAATTAATCATGCTTCAGGTTGAAGTCATGGGATTTTGATTGTTTTAATAAAGAGTGTGTTGCTCTTTATTAAATAGAGTAGATAGAGAGTAGATTTCTAGGAAGGCACAGGGAGCCTTAAAGTGGGCCTGAAAACAAAATCTGGCACTTTCCAATCCCAATGAGCTACTTCCATCTATTCCTAAAACTCTTAAGAGACAGACCATATCTACATTATTAATTATTGCCTTTTATGTTCCATTGATTTCTGTACAGCAAAGCTTTGGGGACCTGCTCCGTTCCTTGTCAGGAATGTGGCCTTTATGAGGAAAGTCAGCTTCCTCATGATCTGAGGGCAACACGAAGGTGTGCTACACAGGATGGGCTGCCAAATGAATCAAAGGCTGTAAGAGAAACTTAACCCCGATATGGACTCTGCCAATACTTCCCACCACCCCTATGTTACTGAGTGCATTGATTCTCCACAGACTCTGCACTGCTGGCCAAAATAAAACACAGATAAAAGGGGAGAAGCTGTGGATCATCCCAAATTCAGCCTAACAAGACTTTCATCCCATGAGAGGACAAATCCAGCCTGTGTGATCTCATATAACTTAACATGTGCACTATGTTCTGCCTACTCAGAAAGGGACTGTCGAAGAGGTATATATTCCATGTTCAGTAAATAAAAATACATGGTTAATTGAAAGTTTAAATTGTATTATCTAAATATAGTATAGTTTAGTGGATTTCTTGATTGGTTCAAATTATATATTATACCAAATTGAATGTCAGTATGTGAACACAGTTAAAATACTTTCCCGATAGTTACAAGGAAACCTCCTAAATATGAAATATTAAAAGAAGTATAGTAATAAAAGAAGTGTAGATTACAATTTGGTCATAATAAGCACCTTTTTGGGAAGTGCCACACATGTTTCTTTCCTATATTTTGCCCCATGCCTCCACAACTTCCAAACTTGAGTACCAGCTGCTGACAAGGGCAGGAATTACTGTAGGCTGTATTATAAAAGTTTTGACCATTTTATATAAAAACAAACTAAAAAACAAAGAGAAAAACCTGACATAATATTTAACATTGTATCAATAATTTGCACCCCCTCTCTTCCAAATATTCTATTCATTCTATATTTACAGTAAGCCCAATACTGTGTTCAGTGTCTGGAGCTTGGAAATAGGTTGGAAATCCTTACTAACTCCCAGGGAGCATAACATGAAAAGCCAGACATTTCATCTGTGTGATGTTTTTCCAACTTTGTTCAGTCGTGAGTAGTGCATGACAAAGGATAAAGCTTGTCTCAATGTGAGAGAAATTGATTCTTGGAAAAGTTGAAACTCCTTGTTTCAACTTTTTCTTTGATTCCTTTTGCTTTTTGCAGAAGAAACCATGTACTTGGGGAATGATAGTCATTTTTCTTTTTGCCTTGGACTTGATACTTACATGGTTTAAAAGGTTTAGGGGAGCCTAGATTCATAATTTGGTTTAATAGTGTCAGGATGTAAATAGGAAAAGAAACAGTTAAATATCTTTATAATTAAGTAGTTTATAAATTTTATTAACTATAAAACTATTATCTACCATATACGAACATTCGACAAAAACAAAAAACATTAAAAAAATTAGGATAATGATAAATTAGGCAATTCATAGAATTCAGGAGATCAAAAATATATATGTATATTTAAGCATATTTTAAATACTTAGTACTTTATCCATAGATGCAGTAGTTGCACAATGACTACTTCTTTCATTCCTCTCCATAAGTTTTGTAATCTGGACAGCCAAGATGGAGGTGTAGGTAGAAATGCTTCACTTCCTCACACAACCAAAAGAAGGATAACAATGAATTTAAAAATAAAAAACAACGAGAACTGCCAGAAAATCAAACTGCATGGAAGTCCAACAACCAAAGAGATAAAGAAGTACTCATCCAAACCAGTAGGAGGGGCAAAGAGGGGAAGCTGGAGTGGCCAGGCAGCAGTTGGTGGACATTCACACAGAGATAAGCCAGGAGGAATAACTGGGGAATGAGACAGACCACGCAACCTGGGGTTTCAGTGTGGGGAAATAAAGCCTCAAAAACCTGCCTGTAAAATCCTGTAAGGGTTGCAGCAGCAGGTGAAACTCCCAGTCTCACAGGAGAGTCCATTGGAGAGGCCCATGAGATGCTAGAACATACACAAGACCATCCACCTGGGAATCAGCACCTGAAAGGGCCCAGTTAACTTGAGGGAAGAAAGGGAAAGTAAAGGAAAGCAAGCAAGAGGCATTGTTCCCTCTCTGACCCCTCCTGAACATACAGCACCACAATGCAGCAATGTGGGTCGCCCAGCCCTGGCAAATACCTAAGACTCCGTCCCTTTAACATAACAGCAACACCAAGACAAAGAAACATGACCTAAATGAAAGAACAGATCAAAACTCCAGAAAAAGAACTAAGCAACAAGGAGATAGATAACCTATCAGATGCACAGTTCAAAACACTGATAATCAGGATACTCACAGAAATTATTGAGTTTGGTCACAAAATAAAGGAAGAAATGAAGACTATACAAAGTGAAATACAGGAAAATATACAGGAAACCAACAGTGAAGAGAAGGCAACTGGGACTCAATGATTTGGAGCAAAAGGAAGAAATAAACACCCAACTGGAACAGACTGAAGAAACAAGAATTCAAAAAAAATGAGGAGAGGCTGAGGAACCTCCAGGACAACTTTAAGCATTCCAACATACAAATCACAGGGATACCAGAAGAAGAGGAAGAGCAAGAAATCGAAAACTTATCTGAACAAATAATGAAGGAAACATTCCCCAATCTGACAAAGGAACTAGACATGCAAGTCCAGGATGCTTATAGAATCCCAAAGAAGTTAGATCCAAGAAGAAACACATCAAGACACATCATAATTAAGTTACCCAAGATTAACGATAAGGAGAGAATCTTAAAGAGAGCGAGAGGAAAGGAGAGAGTTAACTACAAAGGAGTTTCCATAAGACTCTCCGCTGATTTCTCAAAAGAAACCTTGCAGGCAAGAAGGGGCTGGAAAGAAGTATTCAGAATCATAAATGGCAAGGACCTACATCCAAGATTACTCTATCCAGCAAAGCTATCACTTCCAGATAAGGTAAATTTAAAGGAGTTCACCATTACCAAGCTCTTACTATATGAAATGTTAAAGGTGTTTATCTAAGAAAAAGAAGAAAATCAAAACTATGACCAGTAAAATGACAACAAAGTCACAACAAAGTCACAACAACTGAATCTAAAAAACAAAAACTAAGCAAACAACTAGAACAGGGGCAGAATCACAGAAATGGAGATCAAATGGAGGGTTATCAGTAGGGAGGAAGAGTGGGGAGAATGGGTGGAAAAGGTACAGGGAAAAAGACACATAACTGGTAGGCAGAGAATAGACAGGGGAAGGTTAAGAATAGTATAGGAAATGGAGAAGCCATAGAACTTATATGTACAACCCATGGACATGAACTAAGGGGTGAGGGATGCTGGAGGATGGGGTGGCACAGGGAAGAGGGGGAGAAAGGGGAGAAAGTATTGGGACAACTGTAATAGCATAATCAATAAAATACAGTTAAAAGATTATGTAATCTGATTATTTTTTCAAATTCATAGTCTTAATTTTATGTGTAGAATAGTCAAATGCCTATACATGTTATACTCATTGAGTAGTAGTAATTCTTGTTCCAAGTTTCTCTGTGTTCCAAATTTTATTTTCAAAAATGTATTAGTGAACCTTAGTCCTTAATCTATTATAAAATTGATTACTAATGCTTATATTTAAAACATACTTTCTTAAAGTGGGTATATTGAATTATTAATTTTATCTATTTTTTTATTTTGTGCTTTATATTTTAAAAGCCCTTACTCAAAAAACTATAGGATATTTTATACAGCAGAGTACTTCTTAAAGCAATTTATAGTGGTTGGAAAATATAGGAATTTAAACTAGAAAACTAAAAATGTAATACCCACCTTATTATTTAATAGTTGAATGCCATCAGGAAATGTTCTTGACCTGTTTAAACCTGTTTCCTCATCTGTCAAAGGGACTGTAGAGAATAAAGGGACAATTCTAGATACTGAGATTGTCTTCACAATATTAATTCTGGCTCTTTCTAAGTGCTGCCACCATACTGTTGGGGGTGATGCTGACTCAGACATCAGTTTGAGGGATGGTAATCTTATCCTGTGTCAGTTACTGCTTTCTATAACCTCAACCTAAACTACTATGCATATGGTTCTCTTCTGACCACAGAGATTAGTGCAGGTAATTCAATTCAGGCCCAATAGATGCAGATGAAAATTTTTCTGAAAGTTCTGGGTAAGTAAAATTGCAAGAGCCAATTTTCTCTTTGCATTTTTCTTCCAGATATAAAGCCTGGAAGTGCTGCAGCCATTTTGCTACCTTGAGGCATAAACTTTAGGTTAATATTCATACTAAGGCAGGCAGAGATACAAAGAGGAACTGGGTTTTGGTATCATCATTTAAGTCACAAAATAAAACCATCCCAAAGATTGCCCTAATTCTTTTATTGATTAATTGATTTTATTGTTGACACTATTACAGATGTCCCCCATTTCCCCTCCGTGTTCCCTCCACCCAGTTCCCATCCCCACCCCCACCCCCAGCCTTCACCTCATTGTTGTCTGTGTTCATGGGTTATGCATATATTCATACATGTTCTTTCATGTATGGCCAATCTCTTCCAGCCCCCCAACACTCTTCCCTCAGAGGTCTGTCAGTCTGTTCCATGTATCCATGCCTAAGGAGGCTTTTTGTTTGTCATTGCTATTGTTTTTCACTATCATTAGAAAAAATAATAACTGGTAGAAAGGGATAGTTTATACCATGATTTATTTTACTTATTTTCCAATTTTTATATAGGAAAGATATTTCATTTTGCATTTTGAAAAAACGTGTTTTTTGTTTAGTACTGTCCTTATTGTGGTGACCTCCCAGATCCTCTGTCTACCTTCCTCTATGTTGTTCTCTCTTCTGGAAGACTCACCTTTGTGGATCATGTTAAAATTTTGCCTACGTTCCCTGGCTTCTGTTGGATGCAGGAAGACCAGCAAGAGATTGAAGGAAGGGCGGAGAAAACGGTCAGGGTATCTTTGCTTTTGGCTTCTTAAGCACTTGCATGTGTCCTTCCACTGAAGACTACTGCTGAGTTTACATTTACTATCTTCTTCAGGGGCCCAGGAACTTACCTGGCCCTTGTCCCTTTGGCTTAGGTGTGGTAAGGGCTTAGATGCTGTTCACTGGGTTACTATACTTTCTTTGTTTTACATACTTTACATATTTGTAAATAAATAATTTGTGAGTTCTCTTCAAATTATCTCACTTTGCATCATCTATTTCATCATCATCATCATCATCACATTTATGTGTGATTCAAAGCAGATAAAATAGTATTAACCAAACTATTTTGTGGCCTTTCCTACTTAAGTGGACCACCTTGTATAGAGTGGTACTTACAATGAAGGCCTTTCTCCATTGTGAAATTTCTTTTGTCCATCTTTCATAGCAAATGCAGTAGGATGAAAATGTGAATTTGGCAGATTCAGACAGAGTTTCAACCTGTTATTACTAAAAAAAGAGAAGCTTTTCAAACAATTTTGTAAACTATTATTAAGAAATGTGATAATATTCTTTATGTGATAGTAAAGTTCTCTTTATTACAGAAAGAAGCTATTATATATAGAAAACTACCACCACGTTAGGTTTATGTCTTATCATGGAATTTGATAGCCCTACTTAGCAGTCCTCATATAAACCATATATCCCAAATTGGCCATTTTAAATACTCAGTAAGTACTCAGTAACAATGGGACATTTTCTGGGTTACACATTATGTGATTACTATGTCATTGTGGGAAAGTCTTTGGAAATAAGCCTCCTATGCCAAGGCTTTCAAAGATGCAAAAGGAATTATATCATGCTATGAAGATTTCAATAATGGCTTTAAATTATAGCAGGTTGGTACAACCCTGATCCTAATGCAGGAGGAATGGAAGATCTAAAATAGCTTTCTACCTTCTAAACAGAGCAATTACATTCAGTCCCCTAAGGTTCTTGGTACGTGGGCTCCAACACAACCTAATTTGGAATGCACATAATTAAATGTGGCAGTCCAGAAATTACATAAGTACCTAATTTCACTATGGTTTGTTATGGTATGAGTGGACAGATAAGAGTAGTTTTAAATACGTGTCGCTTTAGGCTTAAAATGACCACTGACCACTACTGATCGAAATAGACAGTGACTTCCTAAATACACATTACTTTTTTCTTTATATTATAAACCCCTCCTTGGTAAAGCATTTCTTTTGTCCATTGTGAATAATTATGAGACACACTGAGACACTTCTGTTTCTGATTTAATAGATTGCGAAGTATACATACATGATTTCATGTTATTAGAACTATGATTATCGCTGGTCCAAAATTGTCTAACTTCAGATGATTTAATAAGACACTTGAGATATGGTTTTTATTTAGATCTTGTAAGGATCAGGATTTAACTGTGATTCTTATTCAAAGAATTTCTTCTTCTTTGAATTGCAACTAAACTGAAAAATATTAAAAATAAGAGTATGTGATTACAAAAGTGTGATGGGAGAAAAAGGAGAAAAGGAAATTGGAAAATTCCACAATTCTTATAATCTGAACTATTACAGGAAATTTATACAGGAAAAAATATTTTTTAAAGTAGCCTATTATACTTAATATTTGAAAAATTTCACTCCCATTCCTGCAACAATTTAGCTATTTTTCCCCCTCACACCTCTTCTATCTATTTAGATTTCTCCAAGGATTCAAAAATGAAAGGGAGGAGGTATAACAGCAGGAATGTCCACGAGGGAGTCAAAATCAGGGATGAATGGTGTGGCCCCTTTTTTGTGTGTATAGAGTTAAAACCAAATTATTTTTTAATGTAATTAATTTTTTATATATTAATTATAAACTGACAAGTGTGTTAAATTATATAATACAGGGTTTGATATAATATGAAAGCTCAATAAGTATTAGTTTAAAAATTCTCAAAAGGCACTTTTTAAATTATTTAGTTTTTTTTTTTACAAAGCAAATGAGGGCTAGGTCTTAAAAAGTTATTTAGCTAAAATTCTACATATGATGTATCTTGAACCCATGTTTTTAAAATTAAGCTTTAGGGTAAATAAATGGTTTAGTCATTTAATATATAATAATGTAGTTTATGTCTATCAAGTGTATAAATGAAATGAATATATTTGCATTCCATATCAAAAGCTATTCACCTAAAGGACTTAAATGCTTCTGAAATACTGCCAAATGAATTTTAATAAGGAAATTATTAAAGGTGCATAATATAATAATTTAGGTATATTTATAAACATTCTCATTTTAATATAATGGAATCTAATGGTAAGTACAGCCTATAAGTAACTTATAGTCTGTACTTATCATTTTTATAGACTATGTGTACTGTTCTCTATTTGTGCTGAGATTGTATTTAGGCCTGGGAAAACATCAATGATTGACATTTTTCATAGTTTAAATTAAAATTGCCCATGTTAAGTAACAAAAAATCCCCAAACCCAATGACTTAAAAAAAAGTCTGTCAAACTCAATTATATAAACTTTTAATAAATCTCTTATTAAATCTCTTTAAACACATCAGGATATCTAACACTTAAAGACTACCTATAGAGTACTTTGTTAAATAATAGCTTTTATTTAAATCATTTTTATTGTTATTTATTACAGTTGTCTCAATTTCTCCCCTTTTCCAAAAAAGTTTGGGAAATGATTATAAGAGCTAATAAAAATTTTAAGAATATGAACAATAATGAAAATAACATGCAGAAATAACTAAAATATATGCAAAACTGTATCACTAATCACAAATACAATATGTCAAAAACCTCACTTCCTGATTTAAACTCACTAAATTTACTTTCAATTATCAGCCATTTTACTAGCCTGTAAAAAACTTAAAAAACAACAATAATAAAAACCTATCACTATTGTTATTTAACACAAAATTTTCTAAGCCTGATATATTGCTCACTTAATTTGTTGTTATAAAGAATGAAAAAGCAATGTTTTTCTCTATTTCTTTCTCTTTTTTTTAAATGTAATCCTTACCCAAGGATATTTCTATTGGATTTTAGAGAGAAGAAGGAAGAGAGAGAAAAAGAGAGAAACATCAATGTGAGAGAGAAAGATCGAGCTGTTGCCTCCCAAATGTGCCCCAGCTGGAGATGGGATCCACCACCGAGGTATGTGCCCTGACCAGACACCAAACCAGCAGCCTTTTGGTGTGTGGGATGATGCTCCAATGAACTGAGCCACCCAGCTGGGGTTGCTTTTTTCTTTCTTGCTGTCTCTCTAAAGATTCTTATGTCCAGGCTGATATCCATGGATATTTTATTTAAATTCAGGATCATGAATAAAGATGTAGATATTATTAGTTGGTACAAATTGATAAAAATAACAAGTTATGACACATTCAGTGAATCATAAAAAGTTTTTAAGTCAATTTTGAGACTGAAGGTGTTATGTCAGAAGTCAAGATTCTAAGGGTTTAGATATTCATGTCAATAATGTTTAAAATTGTGAAAAACAAGCTTAATCGTTTGAGGAAATAATAACTTTGAAGGTTTGCAATGTAGGCTGTAATGCAACATCTTTCTAAAAAGTTTTTGAAAAATCTACATTATTTGTCCCACACTCACTTTCCCTGAAATGTCTGCTAATTATAGGTATACCCTCTACAATATTTCAACCTGTGCTAAAAAACCCCATGTGGCTGTAAGACTTCCTCTTGCATAAGCATTCCATTCTCGGACACCAACTATTTTAGGCCACCTTTCTTTATCTTTGACTCCCTGTAATTGTGATTCATTGTTTATTTCTCAGCACGCTGCAAATTAAATGCAACAAACTATAATAAATCATTCTGTCTATATTTTCTTCCAGTCTAACAGTTTTCAATTTCTTTCAACATCTTTCAAATGTACTTATTTGAGTTATTGTTTCCTCAAAACTGATGAACCAACATTGACACATCATAATCATCCAAAATCCATAATTTACATTATGGTTCACTCCTGGTGGTGTATATTCTATGGGTTTTCACAAATGTGTAATGACACAGACCCACCATTGCAGTACTATACAGAGTATTTTCATGCCTCTAAATGTTCCCTATGCTCCACCTATTCATCCCTCCAATCTCCCCACTCTTGGAAGCCACTGATCTTCTTATTGTCTTTATATGTTTGCCTTTTTCAGAATGTCATGTATTTGGACTCATGCTGTAGCTTTTTCAGACTGTCCTCTTTCACTTAATAAGGTTTCTCCACATCTTTTCATAACATAATAGCTCTTTTTTTTAGTGCTGAATAATATCCCATTGTATAGATACACCAGAATTTATCCATTCACCTACTAAAGAAAATCTTGGTTGCTTTCAAGTCTAGACAACTATGAATATGGCTGCTATAAACATCCACGTGTAGGCTTTTTTTTAAAGATTATTTATTTTAGACAGAGAAGGGAGGAAAAAAGAGGGAGAGAAATATCAGTGTGTGGTTGCCTCCTGTGTGTCACCTACTGGGGACCTGACCTGGTCTGCAACCCAGGCATGCGCCCTGACTGGGAATCGAACCAGCAACCCTTTGGTTCGCAGGCCCGTGCTCGATTGCACTGAGCCACTCCAGACAGGGCCATGTGTCGGTTTTTTTGTAGACATAAAATTTCAAATCACCAATGAGTGTGATTGGTGAATCATATTATAAAAGTAAACTTAATTTGATAAGAAACTATAATAGAGTGTCCCAGTGTGATGTATAATTTTTGCATTCTTACCAGCAATGAATGAGAATTCCTGATCCTCCACATCTTCACCAGCATTAGGTGCAGTCAGGATATAGTGGTATTTCACTTTTACTTTAATTTGCATTTCTACAATCATATACAGTGTGAAGCATCTTTTCATATATCACCTGTATAACTTCTTTAGTGAGGTGAGTGTTAAAGTCCACTGCTTATTTTTTTTAGTTGAGTTGTTTTCCTATTGTTGACTTTTAAAAGTTCTTTGTATATTTTGGATAACGATCTTTTATCAGTTGTATCTTTTGCAGTATTTTCTTGCAGACTGTGTCTTGTCTTCTCATTATTTTGAAATTATATTTCACAAAACAGAAGGTAGATATATTTTGATTTAGACCTTGAAAAATGATAAATATTTTAAAGCAAAGTTGGAGAAAAATACACTTCCTGGCTGAAGGATTAACAAAAAGAAAATATAATAAAAAGATATAAACTGTTCCAGAATTGGAAATGTATTGTGTGAACTAAGGATGACTGGTGATACATAGAAAATAGTAAAATTGTTAAAATTTATTCAAATTGTGATCATTTTTGAGTGTCATGATTAAAACTATACACATTTAAGCTGTGAGGTTTTTGAGGAGAGGAGTAATCAGGTTTTCACTGGTGTGATACACGATTCACCTATATTGAATTTACTGTTAACACATTTTTAGCTAAATATTTTCCCAATTACTTAATTGTATGGTTACACATATGTCCTAGTAGATCAGGAGAGTAACATGTTCTTGATCATTTTCATCATTGTAACAATAATATAACTTTTATTAAACATATGGATGTACTTATTTTGTATAAAACACGGTAATATCTTCCTTTCCTCTGCCACATGAAGTCACCACTCTAGAACCTCATGTTTACAAAAATTTTTGGCAGCAGACATGACAAGTTGAAGAAAAGTGCAATTCTGAAAGTAACACCACATAATCAAAATGGGGAACAAAAACAGGCAGAAGTTAGCAGATTTCTTCGCTAGCTCTCTGCTGACAGGCACTAGTTGTACTCATCTTCTCTCTACAAAAAATCTTTTAGAAATAGAGACTCTAGAGTATTAGTTAAATAATACTGCCCAACTGTCTTGGTAGCATCCCTCTTCAACTTCCATCTATCCTGATGTTATTACAGCTAGCTAATGTGTAACCACCTTATGAAATTCCACTGTGGTTCACATCCCTGTCAGTTACCAATCTCCCTCCACGGATAGAAAATAACTGGATCTAAATGGATACCCAACATAGTTTCTAGCTAGGCCTATTTTCACAATCTGTTTTCTCCAGCTGTGCATATGTTTGACCAGTTTACTTCTAGAAAGTATTAAGTTGGCCAAAAACTCAGTTTAGCATTTTTCCATAAAAGACACATTTTTCATTTTCACTAATACCAATAACTTTATTGATTTGGATACTTTGAGTATGTCAGCATCTCCCACATGGTATGACATTGACTGTTCTCAATTAATGTCTTCATTTGATTGTTATTAATTTCAACTGGTCTACCCAGCTGTGAAGCATCATGCAATGAGAAATCTTCAATACAAAATTTCACAAACCACTTTTGACACATTAGTCACAGCACCTTCTCTATACACTGCACAAATCTCTTTTTGCATTTCAGTCGTGTTTTTACCTTTCTTGAAATAATAAGGCATAATATACCAAAATGTTGCATGTTTTCTTCCATCTTCAGTATTAAAATGGCTACACAAAAATTCACCAATTTTGATAAGTATCTTTTAAATGCACGCTTGTATGACAGCTGCCACAATACAATCTAACAAAATTGTTTCAAAAGAAGTCAAATAAGCACTATTAGAGCCATCTTCTAGGAAAAAAAAACAAATGAACTTTTTGGCTAACTGAATAGTTTTTATCTATAAAAGGTCTCCACTGACCTCCTTTAGAAACTTTCTGCTCCTTTGTTTTGTTTTGTTATTTTTATTTTTTAAGGAAACTTCACCATTACGACCTGGCAGGAACTGTGAGTACCCTAACAGTAATGCTGGAAACTCTCTTTGCCGTATTTGAGGTGGTCATTTATTTAGTAAGTTATTGTCCTAAAATGTACATAATTGTTTTACTCATATTTCTTTTAAAATAAATATAAAACAATAACATCATGCCTTCTTTTAAGGCTACATATCAGAAGATGGTCATTAATTGCTGAGATTTTACTTATTTTGAGTGCTTGATTTATTTGAAATAAAAGTAATATTACCATATTTGCATGCCACAGACTTATCATAATATTTTTCCTTTTAGAGTTTCTTCTCATTTGATTAGTTAATCGGAGATCTCTGGAGTACCATCTATTCCTAAAGCTTAAGCCCATACCTATTAGGCATCATTAATATTTGAATTTCTCCCTAGAAGATTTTTAAAACTTCATTAAATAAGAATCATATTTCAGTGCAAAATTATATGAAAGTTTGTTTTATTTTTTACTTTTAGGAGGTGAACTTTTATTCTCAACTTTCAAAGGTATGTTTGGTAATTTTTTTATTTCTTCTATCCCTTCCAGAAATGACACTTTCCTACACAAGAAAAGGAAGAGAACATTTTAGAAGTGTCTCTCTACAGCATTGGTTGTATATATCAAGTTTTCTTAGGAACTCACAGTGTGGCGTGTAAAGACACTATTGTATTCAGTGTTAGGATTAACCTTGCATCAATACTAAAATAGAAACAAAAAATGTTTTCTAGTAAGGATATAACCTTTTCATTTCATCACTCTTTGCTCGAGCCCTCTGAGCCCTAGTGGTTCTGAATGTAAAAGATTGAGTCGACTGGGCCATACCCTCCCATTTGGGCATAATGCTTTTGTTCCATCTTTACTCAGTACTTTACGTTTTCGCCCTCAAATCTGATAAGACTAAAATACAAGATTTTTTCTTTGATCTTTCATGAGCATTCTAACCAATGTGATCTCCCTAGAGAACTTTGTTCCAAGTTGTTTCCTTACTTTATTCAAAAACAGTGATTCACATCTCCCACAAAATAAACTCAAAACTCCTTCGCCTCACATGTGAGGCTTTGACCATCAGTATAAAAGCTGCTTTCCCATTATTTACTTCTAATCAAAGAGCCCTACCCTTTGGGCACACTGAATCATGCTCCATTTTCCAAGTGTACTTTCCACTTTGCTCTCTTTGAACTTCGTTTTGTGCCATTCTTTCTGTGAGAGATGGAATCTCTCTCTCTTCTCTTAATATCCTACCTTGACCTTGCTTGGAATGCTACCATGGATTTTGAAGTCTGTGGTAATGTTGGAAAATTTGGGAAATATATCACTTGGAGAAATTCTGAGTTTTTGACTTCTTGTATTTCAGATTGGCAATCAGGGTGCATTTTCTACCTTGGCAATAAGATAGTTCAGCCTCATTTTAAAAGTGACACATTTTCATCTGAAAAAAGGGCTCAACAGAAGTAAAATTTAATGGGAAAATATTGCTTTATTTTAAGCCTGATTTGTTACTATCTCATCATCCCATCTCTAATTTCTTGCTGATTAGCAGGTAAAATCACAAAATTCGCTGCAACATTCCACTTTTGCCTCTAGAAAATGCAGCACTGTGAGCAGTTTCAGCAAGTATTTACAATTCCCACCGGAACCTGAGGACAATATGCTTGTTTAATCTTGCCATTCATCATCATTAGCTCTGTATTTATGAGCTGCATTTTTACCCAAGTATCCTTTCTTTTCATTTTACTTCAACTCAACACATTGAACTTCACAAATAAAGTCCCCATTAAGAATGAGCTATCTAATGAACAGTGATTAGAAGACTAGAACCTTGGAAGCCCTTAAATGACCACAGTAATGGAAACAAGGAAAATTTAATGGAGTGTGTATTCACCACATGTTACGCTAAAATCCACTGACATTGAAAGCAACAAGTATTGTCTGGTTTTACTTAGTGTCTGTAAAACACTGATTGACCTAACAATAAAATGAAACATGGTAAAATTTTAAGCTGTAAAACAAATAAGAGCACTGAACAACACCGCAACTCAAAAGTTCTTATGAATCAGTTTACAAGGATGCTTTTAAATCTTTAATACTCACAAACATTTATCATCACTGATTAGTATCTCACACTGTTCTGAGTGCAATGCTAATGCCACATAATTATAGTATGACATGTAGTAATGCCCTATTACAGAAAGAAGTCAAGTTAGAGGACTCTCATTTACTCCTGGTTGGCTTGGGACTGGTTTAGCAATGATAAATTATTGTTTTAAAGTCAGTTGACCTATGAATGTTCTATCAACCATCCATCGTGCAGAATAACCAATCAGATATTTATGACTGTAAAGTGAAAACAAGTTCCTAAATGATGTACAGAGTGAGCAAATAAAGCAAAACACATTGTAACAGAACACATAATAAATAGAACACATAAATGTTCTATTTATGTAGTACACTTGCAACTGTAACACCCTCAGGGTCAAAGCAGTTTATTACATTTTATGAATTTTTAGAAATCACTAATAGTATATGTCAATATGGAAAAGCTTGGGTGTGTTCCAGCAATATTGCTATTTAGCCCCATCATAAAATAATGGGGTGGCTTATAATTTACTCTTATTTCTTAAAGTAGTTCACACGTGTTTCAAGCCTACCTCTTTACTCTGTAACAACTACCACATATTTGTTTCTATAAAATCTAGTAATTTCTTGTAATTCAATGATAAAGTTGAAGTGGTATCAACATTTTGTCTTTATTTTTTGTCATATTTACTGTAGTAAGGGTCTTCATAGAGTATTTTTTAATTGTGTGCTTTTTAATAGCTTTGTCAACAAAAGTAGTATACAAAATAATAAGTGGTAAAGTACTAACCAGTCACCTTGGATTTCTTAACTAGTCCCCAGAATGCCACAGCTAGTCAGAAGGGTTGCTGACATAAAAAGTCTATCCGTCTGACCAGGTCTGTTCTGGTTGCATAACACCCTGTTCTGAAGGAGATGCTCTATTTTGTAATTTGGGTGCCTAGCAGCACATGATAATAAAATAAGTCCCTTAATGTGTCTCAAAGAACACAAAGTTCTGATTTTTTGGAACCAAAGTATAAAAGAATATTTGTGATTTTTGCTTACTCCTGGTTCACTGTTTAATACTGGCTCTGTTCAAATACATTTTCAGGCCATTTGCACTATAAATATATTTCATATAATTTGTAAGATGCCATTTTCCATCAGTGGGTGTCGTATTTACAGTTTCCCATTGTCTGACCTCTGAAGGCACTCTCATGGGAGGAGTCAGAATCAGGGTCCCAGAGCCAGCTTTGCTACTAACAATTGTTGCATTCTCAGACTAAAGGTGGATATCACTCAAGACAGGACCATCACTCAAGACAGGACCATCAAAGTTACTTTATAATATTAACACCATTGCAAGAAACATACTTGAGGAAACAAATATTATAGTAATTTAGTATACTGGTTATATAAAAATAATACTACAAATTACAAATAAGTTTTATGGGATCATTTGGTTGTGTCTAGCCATTTGAGTAGGTTTGGAAGTTGTTATTGAGTGCTTTGTTAGTAGTTTGGGCCAAGACTCTATAAGCCAGCTTTGAAAATTAGACTTATTTGGGTAACTTTGAAAAAATACTTATATGTGAGTTCCAAACCTTACTGCATATTAGAATCACTAGGGAAATCTTTAGAAACTGTTGATACCCATGTTGTCCCCCATACATTCCGATTTAGTTAGTTTGAGGTGCAGCATGGGTATCGGATTTCTTAAATCTACCCAGTTGAAACTAATATGCATTAAAGATTACTTTCTTTATTATTATTTTCTTTATATTATTTATCAATGTACTTCGCTATTTTATAATAGTTGCATAATACAACTGTGGAAGTCTAAAATATAACTATTCAGAGATATCCAAAAATGAAACAAAAATACGTGTTCAGAATGGAGTGTTCTAGGTTTATTGATCTCCAATAGTACACCAAAAATGGTGCACAAAATACCACATTTCATAAATCTATTTTTCCACAAATATGGCATTTTGGTGTTTTTTTATCTTTTTAACACATTTGTGATGTAAATTATTCAGAAAATTGGAAATATTAAGAGCCATCAATGTTAAAAACAGACATATGGCCTAATTTTTATTGCCAATTCATCTGGATTATTATTTTCACTTGTTTGATTTGAACTTTCAAGGGTAAATTCAAGTTAGCATGCCAGTGGATGCTCCTTTTCAAAAAATGTTTTGGCTTATTGTTTTAACAACTCTAATACTATTCAGTAATGGGCAAAACAGATTTTTTTCAATTGTTCTCTTTGTTGGCAGTTTTAGTAGGTAGGTAGCATAAAGTGTTTCTATATATTTTTGGAATTCCTTTGAAAGGTTGTACTTTCACACATTTTTCTGTATTTCATTTTGATTTTTAAAAGAAAATTTATATTGGTTATGCAAAAAATACAGTGATTTGGGTGAACTATATGACTCTTTTTTTTATTTTTTTTATTTTTTTTTATTTTTTTTTTTAAATTTTTATTTTAGTTTATTCAGTACAGTTTCTATCCTTTATTCCCATTCCAGCCCACCCACCCATTCCTCCCCTCCTCCCTCCCCTTTCCAACACCCCTAGTTTTGTCCATGTGTCCTCTATATTTGTTCCTGTAAACCCATCCCTTCTCCCCTGAAATTCCCTCCCCTCT
>CM052541.1:130356268-130391952 GCA_028533065.1 Trachops cirrhosus | reverse complement strand
TATGGTACATTTACACAATGGAATTCTATGCAGCAGAAAGAAAGAAGGAGCTCATACCCTTTGCAACAGCATGGATGGAGTTGGAAAGCATTATGCTAAGCGAAATAAGCCAGGCAGTGCAAGACAAATACCATATGATCTCACCTTTAACAGGAACCTAAACAACAAAACAAAGAAGCAAGTGAAATATAACAAAAGACACTGAAATAGAGTTGTCAGTGACCAGAGGGGAGAGGGGAGGGAATTTCAGGGGAAAAGGGAAGGGTTTACAGGAACAAATATAGAGGACACATGGACAAAACTAGGGGTGTTGGAAAGGGGAGGGAGGAGGGGAGGAATGGGTGGGTGGGCTGGAATGGGAATAAAGGATAGAAACTGTACTGAATAAACTAAAATGAAAATTAATAAAAATAATAATAAAAAAATAAAATAAAATAAAAAACAATTGGCGTTGGGAATATTGGACAGATATGTGCAGAAAAATGAAACTAGATCACCTCTTTATGCCACACAAAAGAATGAATTCAAAATAGATCAAAGACTTAAATATCAGACCCAAAAACCATAAAAATCCTACAAGGATACACAGGCATTAAAATCTCATTTATTGCCCTGGCTGGTGTAGCTTAGTGGATTAAGCGCGGGCCTATGAACCAAGAGATCACGGTTCGATTCCCAGTCAGGGCACATGCCTGGGTTGCAGGCCAGTTCCCAGTAGGGAATGCACAGGAAGCAACCATACATTGATATTTCTCTCCCTCTCTCCTTCCCTTTCCTTCTAAAGATAAATAAATCAAATCTTTAAAAAAAAAATCTCAGATATTGCCTGTAGCAATTTTTTTATTATGCATATCTCCCCAGGCAAGAGAAAAAAAGAAAAAATAAACAAATGGGACTACATCAAACTAAAAAGGTTTTACACAGCAAAGGGAATCATCAACAAAATATAAAGACAACACTCATTCACTGATACATCTGATAAGGGGTTAATATCCAAAATTTACATAGTACTTATAAAACTCAACACCAAAAAAGCAAACAACCCAATTAATTAATGGGCAAAGGACCTGAACAGACACTTCTTCAAAGAGAACATACAGATGGCCAATAGATATATGAAAAGATGCTCAACATCACTAATCACCAGAGAAATGCAAATAAAAACAATAAGATATCACCTCACACCTGTCAAAATGGCTATCATCAATAAATCAACAAAGAGCAAGGGCTGGTGAGGATGTGGAGGAAGGGGAACCTTTTGGCACTGTTGGTGGGAATGCAGAGTGGTACAGCCACTGTGGAAAGCAGTATGGCTATACCTTGAAAAATTAAAAATAGATCTGCCTTTTGACCCAGCAAACCCACTTCTGGGAATATATCCAAAGGAACCCAAAACACTAATTCGAAAGAACATAAGCACCTCTATGTTCATTTCAGTGTTATTTACAATCGCCAAAATATGGAAGCAGCTCAAGTGTCCATCAATAGATGAGTGGATAAAACAACTATGGGACATTTACACAATGGAATTCTACTTGGCCATAAAAAAGAAGAAAATTGTACCCTTGCAACAGTATGGGTTGACCTGGAGAACATTATGCAAAGTGCAATAAGCCAGTCAGAGAAAGACAAATACCATGATTTCACTCATATGTGGAATCTAATGAGCAAAATGAACTGATAAGCAAACAGACAAACTCATAGATGACAGCTAGTGGGGGCAGTAGGAGGTTAGGAGGTGGAGGGATTGGGCAGGAAAGAAAAAAGACTCCTGGACATGGACTATTGTGTGGTGATTGCAGGTGAGGGAAGGGCATATAAGGGGACTAAATGGTAATGGAAAAATATAACATAAATATTAAATTAAAAAAGTAGGTAACTACCAGAATGAAATGAAAAAAAAAGACTGTCAGACTGACAGAGCTCTCAATATCTATTAGATGAATTACAAATGAATAAATTAATTGATGAATAAATAAGTAAACAAAGGTCATCTTATATTAAGCACTTATCTAACAATGAAAGCCATGTTGCAATGACATCTGTGTGTTCATATCCTTATTGAGTAATTGTCATTTATTTATTGGGCAAGTATTTACTGAGCAGCTACTCTGTCCTGCAGAATAATGATGTCAGACCACCACACACACAGTGTGGTCTTTGGCAACTCCTACTCATCTAAGAGAACAGTCGGCTGCACAACATGTATGAACAGACCACTAAAGCGTTGTTTAAAAAAAAAGCCAAACTGTTTCAGTTTTCCAGGTTGCGAGAGGTTTCATTTTAATAATATTTCTAGGAAAGCCATGTCAAAGAAAAATTGCATCAGATGGAGTTAAACAAAGAAGACCCTGTTCAAGATTAGTGCACTAGGGGAGAGAGACTGAACTCAACTAGACTGAAACAAAGGTGAAAGTGTTGCCAAACTCTGAGGTAAATGAGTGGAAAGTGCTGAAGGACAATATGGGGGAGATTGGTCAATGGGATTATCCATTTGAGCTTGCTAAATTTTGTTTATTGAAGTAAGGCTCCAATCCTCCTAAGACACTGGAAGAAGCATGCTATCTTTTTTGATGACTACATATCACAGAGATGACTCACCAATTCCTCAGACAGATATTCCTGTGTTGTAAAATTGTCAAATGGGTGTGAGAAAATTTAAATCTCATAAAGGCAACAGAAATTTACAATGAAAAGTTTTCTAAAGTAAATGCTCTAAGAAAAGGGAGATCAGGGGCTTAGAGTCAGGAAAAAGCAAATGAACAAACAAACAAACAAACAACTTGTCTAGTATAGTTAAACTGAGGCAAATGTTAAGGCCATCATGATGAGTACCAAGCAGGGACTATACCAAACAGGGAGAGTTGATTACCTCTGGAGGTGGTGTTGCACAGAACTTCACTAAAAATTTTCTGCAGCTAAAATTTAGGATATTCACATGTACCTAATCTTCATGTAAATCTGACTTCATTTGCTTTTGCAGCCTACAATGAAAGTGATTTTTTTCCTTGAAAGATATTTCTCTCAAAATACAAAAATAATTTTTTTTCATGAAACACATTTTAGAAATATATTTTTGGAGCTACTATTAGATTGTGCTAAAATTAAGATTTCTAATTTGGTGAAAAGCTTTAAACAAATCACACACACACAAAAGCATACAAATAATGAAGCTCTGATCCATGATACTTCCCTTGTCCAATAAAATTCTCTACATTCCATAAAGAGCTTAAATGTATTGTCACATATTCCATTTCCTCATCCCAAAATGCACCATAATTTGATACACTGAGTAAAATCAAAGACTTGAGATTATCTCCTTGTAAAACTTCAGATTATGAGAATGAAGTCACATGGTCAACTACGATTATTTAAACTCTATGATAAGGATATGATAATTTGTATGTGAATTGAAATAGAAAATATGTTGAAAGGAGTATTTTCACTGTGGTAAAAAATAAATATCACAAGTTACCAAGTTAAAATGAGTCAGTACTTTATGTAATAATACACTGTATTGTTCATTTCTTATACTTTTAGTCGTTAGCAGAGTTCTAAGCCCATATGGTGAAGGAGTTAGACTCTAGAAATGCACTCAACCAAACATGTACTTGAGACAAAAAGGAAAACCCTTTTCCAATGACTCTGGCCAATTCATTGTTGACTTGAGCCAAGAAAGCAAAATTGAGAGAAAGCCTAGATATTTTTGTGAAGAACCAAATAATAAATTTTTGCAGTCAAAATGAGGTCAACACCCTTCAGTGTTTGTCATATTAAAAGAAAGACCATCACATCATCAGTAGTTTAAAACTACATTAATTTTCTTCAGATGGTGAAAGAATGAATTGGTAATGCCAGGAGGTATTTTTTTCCTGCTAATTCCAGGAATTCTACTTCTCTGTGATGTGTGTGTGTATATGTGTGTAACAGTTCTGAGAAACTACCCAGAGGAAATAAAATTAGAAAAATGTTATAACTTAGATTTATTACATTGGGAGTTGAGAGAGAAACAGAAACTGGAGTATGCATAAAAAATAGAAAACATTTGTATGAATAAAGAATACACTTAAATTATGAATGAACTTTAATTGGTAAAATTTTAGGAAAGAAGATATGTTGAAACTCAAATGAAGAGTGTATTTAAAAAAATTATACATTAATTAACTTATTCAAAAAATATTTACTGAGCATCTTCTACATGCCCAAGCATTACAGTAGATGTTATATGGCTAGAAATTACTTTCTCTGAGAAAGTAATATTTAACAAATAGGCTTATGCATGTATAATCACTGCAACACAACAGAAACCTAGTTCTTGCTCTTACAACACACAAGACACATGGGTGTATCAGCAGAACAGTCTTTTTCCATGCCGTCTTGCAGAACTAAATAAAAAGAAACTCTATTGTCTTTTACATATGGCTTTTAAGATCACCCTGGAGGTTGTCTCCACTGCAGTTGGTTGAAATGGAGAAAAAATAATGGTGGAGGGTGAGGGAGAAGACCAGGGACATTTAATGCACCAGACTTAGAAGTAACCCAAATCTCATCTACTGAGGAGCTAACACAGGTCATGAGATCCCAGCTAGAAGCAAAAGGGCCTAAGAAATTCTGCTTGTGCTTCACAGGAGAACTCTATAATATAAGAGGCAACATGTATTTTAGGTGGACAGTTGGCATTTCTTTCACAATCTATTTTCTCACCACCAAATATTACTCTGTGCCACATTCCCAAAAAGGCAACTCAAAACTCCAATCTAGTTTTGCTTTCAGCACAGAGTCCAGAGATATACTGTCTTCATTAGTTCCAGAAGTGGATTCATATAATTTAATGACCTGTGTACTAACAGGCCAATTATTCACATCCTCTGACCCCATGTGCCTATTTTATAAGGTGGAGCAAGGATAGCAATATAACCTACCATTCGAAATGTCGAAGAAGACCAGACATACAGTAGTCACTCATTCATAGCAGTCATGGCATTCTAAGTGGCAGTTATTGTGGAGGTGTCTACTCTGTCAGTGAGGAAATGTACTTTATTTACTATTAACTGGGAGAAATTTTGCTGTCTGTTGTCCTCCAGAGCCACATTTAAAAAGGGTTGTTGGAGAGTATGTCCTCTTTGAGGACTGCACAGATTTCACAACTCCTTACTTGTTACACATACAAATTTAATAGCTAGGGAGATGCTCCAAGGTTTGAATAGTCACAGACTTCTTTGGTCCAGGCCCACATTTCTTTGTAAGCACAAGTCTTTCAAAAACAGTAGGCTTCTGATTTATTCACCTGCAGTCAAACCAGGTGCCAGTAACTACAACTTAAATCTTCTCCCAGAAATAATTCTCAACTCTGATTTGTTTCTTTGCTTCCTTGCCCCTATGTCTCTCTCTATGAAAGTTACCTAGAAGCCATGTAAAATGACACACTTGAGTGAAAGGAAAGAATTTTTAACTTAAACCTTTCAAAGTCAAGTTTTTGTTTAATGGGGACTGTTGATAAATCTTTGATGCTTATGTCCTTTTTAAATCTTGTTTCTTACTTTTTAACTTCCTAGACTCTTCACCCTTTATTTCTGCTATACATCACTCAATTTGAGCCCACGTTCATTGTTTTGTGTAGTATCTTCCTAAGTACAATAAATGAAAAACAACTCAGAATCCAAGTTTTGGCCATGGAAGCATAGGTAGATACACTTCCCCTCCTCACACAACCAAAAGAAGGACAACAACAAATTTAAAAACAAAAAATAACCAGAACTGACATAAAATCAAACTATATGGAGTCAGATAACCAAGGAGTTAAAGAAGAAACATTCATCCAGACTGGTAGGAGGGGCAGAGACTGGCAGCTGGTGGAGAGGACATGTGGCAAGGTGGTGGCTGGAGAACTGGTTGCGTGACGCTGCAGCTGGCAGATTGGAGTGAACAAGGCAGAGGCAGTGGACCGGGCAGTCCCACATTTGCATGTGGATAAACGGGGAGGAACAATTCGGGAGCAAGACGGACTGTGCAACCCAGGGTTCCAGCACAGGGAAATAAAACCTCAAAACCTCTGACTATAAAAACCTGTGGTGGTTGCAGCAGTGGGAGAAACTCCCAGCCTCACAGAAGACTTCATTGGAGAGACCCACAGGGTCCTAGAACATACACACAGCTGGGAATCAGCACCAAAAGTGCCCAGTTTACTTGTGAGTATCAGGGGAAATGACTGAAAGTTGGTGGAGAGTCCAGCAATGGGCGTGGTTCCCTCTTAGACCCCTCTCCCACATATAACACCACAATGAAGCCACATATGTTGCCCCGCCCTTGTGAATACCTAAGGCTCCTCCCCTTATAATGTAACAGGTATGCCAAGACAAAGAAATATGGCCCAAATGAAAGAACAGATCAAAGCTCCAGGAAAAAATACAACTAACTGATAAAGAGATAGCTAACCTATCAGATGCAAGTTCAAAACACTGGTAATCAGGATTTTCACAGAATTGGGTAAGTATGGTCACAAAATTGAGGAAAAAGTGAAGCCTATGCAAAGTGAAATAAAGAAAAATCTACAGGGATCCAACAGTGAAGAGAAGGAAACCAGGACTCAAATCAATGATTTGGAGCAGAAGGAAGAAATAAATATTCAACTGGAACAGAATGAAGAAACAAGAATTCAAAATTTGAGGAGAGGCTTAGGAATCTCCAGGACAACTTTAAACATCCCAAAATCCTAATCATAGGGGTGCCAGAAGGAGAATAGGAAAAGCAAGAACTTGAAAACTTATTTGAAAAAATAACATTTGAAGGAAAACTTTCCCAATTTGGTGAAGGAAATAGACTTCCAGGAAGTCCAGGCAGCTCAGAGAGTCCTAAAGATGTTGGACTCAAGGAAGCACACACCAAGGCACATCATAATTATATTACCCGAGATTAAAGATAAGGAGAGAATCTTAAAAGCAGCAAGAGGAAAGGAAAGAGTTACCTATACAGGATTTCCCATAAGACTGTCAGTTGATTTGACCAAAGAAACCTTGCAGGCAAGAAGGGGCTGGAAAGAAGTATTCAAAGTCATGAAAGGCAAGGACCTACATCCAAGATTACTCTATCCAGCAAAGCTATCATTTAGAATGGAAGAGCAGATAAAGTGCTTCCCAGATAAGCTCAAATTAAAGGAATTCATCATCACCAAGCCCTTATTATATGAAATGATAAAGGACTTGTCTAAGAAAAAGAAAATCAAAAACTATGACCAGTAAAATGACAAGAAACTCACAACTATCAGCAACTGAAAAAACAAAAACAAAAACTAAAAACAAAAACTAAGCAAACAACTAGCACAGGAACAGAATCAGAGAAATGGAGATCACATGGAGGGTTATCAGTGGGGATGGGGAGAAGGGAGAATGGGGGAAAAGATACAGGGAATAAGTAGTACAAATGGTAAGTAAAAAATAGACAGGAGCAGGTTAAGAATAGTATAGGAAATGGAGAAGACAATGGAGAAAGAATTTATATGTATGACCCATGGACATGAACTAAGGTGCGTGAATGCTGGTGGGAGGGGGTGTGCGAGGTGGAGGGGAATAAAGGGGACAAAAATGGGACAACTGTAATAGCATAATCAATAAAATATATTAAAAATAACAACTCATGATACTAACATTTTGCTCTTTAACATCTTCTGGAGCTGCAAATGTTATAGATACGCACTTGGCTAAGTTGTTGACAGCAACCCTGATCTTTATTAGTAAGGTGAGAATGACTGCTAGAAAGATTAGAACCCAAAATGTACACTGGTTTAACATAATAGAAGATTATTTCTATTTATATAAAAATAGTATTGGGTAGGTTAAGCAGGTTGATGGGATCATACTTGTCCACATAATTAATCAAGATTTCATTCTGATGGAGCCACTAACATTTTCAACATGTTTCTTCAAAGGGCACCTGGAGGTTATTCTACTTCTAGTCACACAGAAACTGCAGAGGGAATGGAGGAGTATGGGTGAGGACCTTAGCAGCTAAACCTTGAAGTGTCATGTGGCATTTCTTGTCATATTCCCTGGGAAGAACTACAGGCATTGCTCTACCCAGCTGCAAGGAGGATGGGAAATGCACTGCTTACTATTGACAACTCTATGCTTTGGAAGAAAAAACACAATTTTGTCGGTGGATAATTAACCAAACCTGCTGCAGGTATGACTTGATAGATGAGAAGAAGGGAAGACTTTTTGTGGTGGTTTAGTAGAGCTGGCTTTCATTTGAAGGAACATTTCAGGCAAAATAAATTGAAATAAGAAGCCTTGAAGTGGAAAGAACTTGTTTTGTTGTTGATTTGAATATCCCAGAGAAGGCCACTGTGGTTCAGGTATAGTAAGTTAAGTGGAAACAGGGAAAGGAGAGGCTAGAGAGATAGGCTGGGGAAAAATCAAGCAGGGAGTGTTAACAAATATTAAAAATTGCATTCTAAATTCAATAGTTTAGAAGATATTTTAAGTAAAAAATACATTATTAAATATTTTAAAGACCAAATCAAAGTTTTTAGACAATTATGTTTGCTGTATGGAGAATGGTGGTAGAAGTAATGATAGAAGAAAAATTCAATCACAATAATCTTGATAAGACATTAAGGGAAGTGTAGAAGAGAAGTAGAGAAGGATCCCACCCCAAATTTATCATCATGCCATTAATTAGGGTCAAAATGGATCTACTCACTTGGGTAGTCGTATGTCTGTGAGATGTGAGGAACTGCTATCGAAACACAGGATGCTTACCAACCTAAATGGAAAACTTGGAAGCAAAGCTCTTGTTTGGATAAAGAATATAACTTGTATTATTTTTCACTCTTTCCACATGTACCCAACATATTTATCCCCTTTGATTATACTTTATTTCTTCTTAATAAATATCTGTTTCCTAATTATTTTAATATTTAATAAACATTATATTAAACATAAGAGAAAGCTTATGTGTCTATTTTTCTTAATTGGAGCTTCTTTATATAAGGATTAGAGATCTCATGGAGAATGTAGGGAAATGAATATATTCATGTTTCTGCATGATTAGAATATGCAGAGAAAAAACTGGAAGCTGGATTAAAGAAAGAATAAGTCTTGGAAGTTAAAACATGAATGAACAAATTGTGAGAGATCTCAGGGAGATTTAAAGAATTTACCTACTTGGTGTTTGTTTACTTTCAAAGGATGAAATTCAGAGTCATTCCTTTATATTCCAATGATCTGAAACCACTAGGGGGCAAAGACTTTTCCCTTTCTCTCAGAAAGAGACAAGTATTGTGAAACCTATAGAAATCACACATTCATTGCTTTAGGCTTCCTCTCCTATCGTGAAAAACATTCCCTTGCTCTTATGTGGCCCATCTGGCTCCAATTGCATCACCCTGAAGGGGGCAAATAGGATGTAGAGAGCAGATATAGCTATGCTAGAAGTGGTGATACTACTCTGTTTCTGATCAAGAACCCTGGTGTTTGCTTTCAGGATAATATAAATACATATAAATACTAAAAATGTTTCAGATTAGTCAAAGGCAATCCTTTCGAAGAATATATACCACAGATGTATGAAAAAATATTGAAGGAGAAATAAACAAATACAGCCCCATACAGCTCTAAAAATAGTATGTATGAGAATAAATCTCAAACTGAGAATAAATCCCAACTGAGACTTGTGACAAATAATAGGAACAATATGAAGAAATTTGCAGTTATTTCTTAAGCAAGAAGATGAACTATACAAAGAGGCTGTAATATGAAGAAAAGACAGAAAATAGTCTGTTTATAAGGAAAATAAATTATTTTCAGTAAAATAAACCAAATTTTTTCACTGCTTGATTAGGATAATAAATCAAATATAATGGAATTTATTTAGGCAAGGAATTTGACAGTTATAATACCTTTGCAAAATTTTTAATAATAAGCTAGAATTATAGCTTTTAGGCGAATGTGTGCCAGATTCTAAAATTATTCATTTCATTAATGATTAATAGTGTCTTGTAGATCAGAGGAATGTGAGCTACTCTACCACAATATTTAATGCTGTTGCACATTTTCTGTTTTTTTTTCTTTTTTCAAGATTTTATTTATTTACTTTTGGGGAGGGGGGAAAGGGAGGGAGAACAAGAGGGAGAGGAACATCAATGTGTGAAAGATACATCAGTCAGTTGCCTCTCACATGGCCCCAACTGGGGACCTGGCCTACAACCCCAGCAGGTGCCCTGAGAATCAAACCGGTAACCTTCTGGTTCACAGGCCAGTGCTCATCCCCTGAGCCACACCAGCCAGGGCTGTTTCACATTTCAATCCGACTTAGCAGAATGGAAGATGTACTTTTAAACAACAAAATAATTCAAAGTTGCCTCAGGTAGGTAAGCCAAAAACTAGAGGATTAAGTGTACTTGGTAAGTTCTCACTTGGGTTTAGAAAGCATTTACAATTTGGGGAGCCCTAACTTAACAGTAGTTTAATTTGAACCTATCTTTGGATTTGGAACCCAATATTTGCCATGATAGCTAGATTCTTAGCTAAATGACTGTCATGGGTTTTGGTCCTAGCATTATCAGTCAACAGCTGAGAGATGTGAAAGATGCCACACAGTTGCCTAAGCTTGTGAATTTCTCATTCCATGTGTGGTATCAAATTCAGGAGAATTCTAGAACTGTGTTCTGTTATCATTCCAACTTTACAACTTTGAATCTGATTCTAGAAGGTTCACGTTGGGAGAGGAATTGGCCCACAAGAGAGTGTCTGGAGAACAGTAGCCAGGATGTGGCAAAATCCAAAAGTTAATTAATGGGACCCATTTGAGAAACAAGAATCTTCAGTATAAAATTCAGAAAACTGGGTAGAACATATATCATCTTCATGAAATATACTGGCATTAAAAGGGCACATATGTAGAAAAATAATAGATAAAAAGCACACCATTCTAATAGTGTGTATTAGTTAATATATTAATTGAATATTTAAAAATCATATAGGTTAAAAAAGGTATAGTGACAAACATTTTAAATTCATTATTTTAATTGCTTGAAATAATTTTTTAAAAAATAGTACTGTTGTATGGACAACCAGTTTTGCTATGGGAGAAGATTTTAGGACCAGTAGGTACATGTCAGTAACACAGAGGAATATTTTGGATTAATAAGAGAAACACATTTTCCATTCTGAAAAGAATTGCCTTAGAAAATAGAGAGTGCCAAGTCCCTGAAAATGCTCAAACTAAGGCTGGGAACCACGTAACAGCAAAAGGAATGTTGTAAGATAACCTCCAAGACTTTTTCCAAATATAATTCATTATTCTATTAAATCAGGCCACATAGAGAAAAGGTCAGGAATACAGAAATATCCATTTATTATGAAAATATCTAGTAGAATTTGTAAAAGGTAATGTTAGAGCAGAATCTGGAAGTCATGGCTCTTGGAAGACTTTGGGGAATGCAAGAGTCAATGGATACTAAGTTAATTTTGCAAGAAAAAGATATTGAAGTTTAACAAATAAAAATAAAAAAGTGAAAAGAAAGTAACATTCCAACTTCAGTGCTTTCCCAGCACAGCTACAGATTTATAGATTGAAATTTCCAAATCACAAATATATTTTAAATTTTCCTATTTTAATAGGTCATTGTAAATATCATCTAATTTACACAAAGGAAACAGATTATGCATAGCTATCCATTCACAGGTTTATATGCTCACTTAGAAGTAACCTAAATAGGATTTCCCATATGCAGAGAGCTTTACAAATTTTAAAACTTAAGATCACTCAGAATCATTCAACCATTAACTATAGAATGAATTAAATAACTTTTTTCACTGACTTTGTTTAGCTCAAGGCTACATTTACTTATTAACCTATTTTTTCAACCTACTGTTTTATCAGTCATTTTGCATGTTTCGTATCATTTGTCTTCATAAGAGATTTCCACTGGGAAAAGGTTTCATCACTATAATTTGTAGTTTAAATTATAATTATAATTTGTAGTTTACCGATTCAGTGAGTTTCATTCATTTATTTATCTGTTTAATATCTAATAGTCACTCAGAATACTCATGCCTGATGCCAAGCACTGGAGGTATTATGGTGAGAAGCTCCTGAAGGTAGCTTCAGTAATAGGTGACAGGTGTTAAATGCTAAGATAATGGTTGTACAGAGTGTCATGAGTAGATGTAGCAGGAGACACTTGACCTGGTATAAAAGACGTGAGGCAGAAAAGAGTTAATGAAAGAAAGAGGTATGGTCTCAGCTATACTTGAAGTTTCAGGAGGAATTATTCAGAATAAAGAGAAAAAGCTACTCCAGACCAAAGGAAAAGCCCACATTAAAGTAGAAGTAAATAAGAATTGACAGGCACTAGGATCTTACGGAAGACCAGAATTATGGTGGAGCATAGAGTACACAGGGACAAAGGGAATGTCAGAAAAACTTGGACCACACAAAAATCTTCAATGTTTCCCATTGCTTTAAGGATAAAGTTTTTTTAAAATTTTTTTTATTTTGGGAACTTGACATCACTTTTCTTTTTTCTATTGTAAATATAGGCTTTACGTTTTTAATATATTTTTTATTGTCGTTCATGTATAGTTGTCTTCTTTTTAAGGCATGTGAATAAATTTGACCTTTATCCTCAAAGCAATGGAAACATTGAGGATTTTTGTCCTCCTAAAGGAGGACAAAACTTGCTCAATATTAGAACTTGCTCTTGTGTGATGAACAAATTTGAGGGATTGAGAGTGGATCCAAGGAGACCATTTGGGGGTCTACTACAGCCAGTCACATGAATGACAGTGCTTTCATGAGCATGATGATTCTAGGATAAAGGTAAGTAGATAGTCTCGAACAAATGTTTTAAAGAAGAATCCATACAATTTATTACTGATTGACTATGAGAAGTGAGGGAGAAAAAGTAGTCAAAGATGACTCTCAGTGTTCTTTTAAAAAATTTAGTAGATAGTGGTTCCAATAAGATAGAAAACTGTAAACAAATAAACGAATTTGGTTTTGAACATTTTGTGTTTGAGGCAGGCAAAAAAAAAAAAAAGAAAACAGAAGTAGAGATGTCAAGGAAGAAGTTAATTACACATATCTAAAACTCATACAGAATGGGAGAAACATTTTCAAATCATAGATCTGATAGAAGTTATTTTCTAAAAAATATAAAGAACTAATCCACACCATAGCAAAACCCCAAACAATCCAATTAAAATGGGTAGAAGAGCTGAATAGATATGTTTTCAAAAGAGACATACAAATAGCCAGCTGGCATATGAAAAGGTGATCAAATCATTAATCATCATGAAAAAACAAAACCACAATGAGGTATCACCTCATATGTGTTAGAATGGTTATCACTGGAAAGACATGAAACAAGTGTTGGTAAGGATGTGTAGAAAGAGAATCCGTGTGCACTGTTAGTGGGAATGTAAATGGATGCAACCATTATAGAAAACCACACAGAGTTTCCTCAAAAATTAAAAACAGAACTACCATTTGATCTAATAATTCCACTTCCAGTTATACATTCCAATGAAATAGAAACAGTATACCAGAGAAATGTCTGCACTCCCACGTTTGCTGCAGTGTTATTCATGATAGTCAAATTACGGAAGCAACCTAAGTGTCTGTCAACAGATGAGTGGGTAAAGAAGGTGCGAAGGTGCAATTTATATTTATGCACACACACACACTGAAATATTTTTTAGTCATGATAAAGTAAAAATTTCAGCTATTTGAGAGAGCATGGGTAGACTTTGAGGCATTATGCTAAGTGAAATAAGCCAGAGAGAAAAAGGCAAATATTGTGTGGTATCACTTGTATGTGAAGCCTAAGGGAAAACAGTCAAATCTATAAAAATAGAGTAGAAAAGTGTCACAGGGCTGGGAGTGGGATAAAGGTTACACATTTTCAATTAAAAGATAAGTTCTGAGGATCTAGGTGATAACATTGTGACTGTGGCTGATAATATTGTATTATACAACTGAAATTTGCTGAGAGAATAGAACTTAAATGTTGTCATTAAAAAAAATAAATGTGTGAGATGATGGATGTATTCATTGGCTAGATGGGGGAATCCTTCCACAATGTGTACATTTATCAAATTACCATGACATATACTTTAAATATTTTATAACTTTATGTGTCAATCATCCCACAATAAAGCTGAAATTAAAAATAAAAAACAAACAAAGAAACATCCGGGCTACGAATCTGGATGTAGTGATCCATCAGCAAGCGGGTGATTACTGA
Organism: Trachops cirrhosus; assembly: GCA_028533065.1. NCBI lineage: Eukaryota > Metazoa > Chordata > Mammalia > Chiroptera > Phyllostomidae > Trachops > Trachops cirrhosus. The sequence continues at coordinate 130,377,707 of CM052541.1, read as the reverse complement.
AGCCACATGGGTGTGCAAGATTGCCCAGACTGTATGAAGACTGAGAAGAGGAGGCCTGGAGCTTTCTGCCATATTCCAACAGCTTAAGAGACAGGCAGAGGAAATGTGGCCTGGAAAAAATAAGCAAGAATAAATAAACAAGAATTGTCAGAGAATACAAGGATTAAGTCCTTCACAAGTTGGTTATGGTTGAAAGTTTTAAGTGATTTGCTTAAAAGCTCTGTATTAGTTTACTAGGCTGCCATAACAAAACAACACAGACCCTGTGGCTTAAACAAATAAAATTTATTTTCTCATAATTCTTGAAGCTTGTTCCCGAGGTCAAGCTGCCAGCAGGGTTGGTTTCTCCTGAGACTTCTCTACACGGTCTTCCTTCTGTGCACATGCATCCCGGGTGTCCCCTCTTCTTCTTGCAAGGGCATAAGTCATATTGGATCAGGGCAATCTATGTGACCTCTTTTACCTTAATTACCTCTGTAAAGGCCCTACACAGTTACATTGGTAGTTAGGGCTGCAATACATGAATTTGTGAATGCCACAGTTCAGTCTAGAGCAGGTCCCTGGTGGGAAATGGTGATGTTAAGGTTAGCTCTGACTTCCTCGGTCACTTAGTCCAGTATTCTTTCAATCACATCACTCTACATCTCCATGTGATATCTGAATTGGAATTTACTACTAACTCCATCTAGAAAACTGTAAGCTATTTGCATAAAAATATTCTTATTTATATTTATATCTCACAGCAATTACCACAGCATCCAATTAAATTGCTGTTTTATGCCAGTACCAGGCTGTTTTGATTGCAGTGGCCTTGTAATACAGTTCCATATCAGGTATTGTCATACCTCCTACTTTGTTCTTTCTCAAAATTGCTTCAGCTATTCGAGGTCATTTATGGTTCCATATAAATTTTTGAAATGTTTGTTCTATATCTGTGAAATATGTCATTGGTACTTTAACAGGGATTGTATTGAATCTATAAATCATTTTAAGGTAGTATGGCCATTTTGATGATGTTAATTCCTCCAATCCATGAGCATGGTAAATGTTTCCATTTGTTTGTGTCTTCCTTAATTTCTTTCCTCAGTGTTGTAATTTTCTGAGTACAGGTCTTATACCTCCTTGGTTAGGTTTATTCCTAGGTACTTTATTTTTCTTGTTGCTATATCAAATGGGATTTTTTTCCCGATTTCTGTTTCAGATATTTCATTGTTGGTGTACAAAAATGCCTTTGATTTCTAAACTAAAAATGGAACTGCCTTTTGACCAGACAATTCCACTGCTGGGATTATACCCTAAGAGCTCTGAAACACCAATCCAAAAGAACCTATGCACCCCAATGTTCACAGCAGCACAATTTACAATAGCCAAGTGCTGGAAGCAGCCTAAGTGCCCATCAGCAAATGAATGAATTAAAAACTATGGTACATTTACACAATGGAACATTACGCAGCAGAGAGAAAGAAGGAGCTTCTACCCTTTGCGACAGTATGGATGGAACTGAAGAGCATTATGCTAAGTGAAATAAGCCAGGCGGTGAGGGACAAATACCATATGATCTCACCTTTAACTGGAACATAATCAACAAAAGAAAAAAGCAAGCAAAATATAACCAGAGACATTGAAATTAAGAACAATCTAACAATAGCCAGAGGGAAGGGGGGAGGGGACAGTGGGGAGAAGGGTTTTCAGGAGCTACTATAAAGAATACATGGACAAAACCAAGGAGGAGGGTGGAAGCAAGGGAGGAAGGTGGATTTGGCTGGGGTGGGGGGAAGAGGAGGGGGGATGCAGACAACTGTAATTAAACAACACTAAAGTAATTCATTAAAAAATAAATAAATTGATATTTTAATTAAAGGATATATATGAAGAAAACTCTGTCCATACACCTCGATGGTAAGTTAACATTTTAATTAGTTATGAGTGACCCTTGCTAATTATCTTCACTTCAGGATATTCCTCTTATAAACTGTAAATGAATATTTACTAGTGGTCTCTTAGGAGGAATAATGCCAAAGTGTTTAAGAGGAGAGATATCAGATACTAAAAATATATCTAGTAAAGAAATTAAGTGAGGGAGAGAAGGTATGTATGCTAATATCCTCTCTGCTTCATCCATTCTTCTTTCCTTTATTCAGTTTCTAGTCCCTTAATTTCAAAGAAAAGCAATGCTGGTGTTGACATAGAGAAATAGTAGGCTGACCTATGAAGGACTGATGGAATGAAAAGGAGAAGTGGTCCCATGTGATATGCTACAGACCATCAACAAAAACCATTGACAATTTACACCTTGGTAGCCCAAAGAAAGATATCAGAACCCTGAGCAAAACTGAAGTATTAACGATGTCTTTCAATTCCCTTAAAGAAAAATTTCCTTTTTAATTAGCTCTCCCATTTTCTGCATCCTTCATTCCCTTTCAACAATCACCTGCATAAAAAAAAGGGAAGCAAAAAGCTGAATTCACAGCTGGAGGAAAGAGGCTAAGTTAAAATTTCTAACACAGATGGGGATGAAGGCCAGAGGTATCAAGGATGCAAAGTGAGTTTATCAGATAATAATAGAAAGCCACATGTAAAACACAGTCCAGGAAATGACTTGATGTGTTACAGCACTCAGTCATTTTCTTATTAAGAAACATGGTCTTTACTAGCCACAGGAAAAGCTCCTCACTACTTCTGCTTGCTGGAATGTAGGATACACATTTCATTGGTCTCTGTTCCTGAAATCTGTGGTTTGAAACTTGGAGAGCAGAAAGGTCATTAGATTTACTGGGCCCAAAATAATGCTCCATGAACCAATTTTAATTGTCAAATAAAAGTTTTGGCTTGGGATCTAAAAACCTGTAATTCACAGGAATGAATTAATTGACATCTTTAAAAATGTCACATTAATCTCAGCATTTAGGAAAATATGTAGTCTCTGTAAAGAAAAGATTGTGTTTTAAAAGTATTATTTTAGTACTTTTGATACTGAACTTTGAATTTTAAAAGACATTTTATGTTTTGTATAATTTTGATAGATTTGACATATTTATCAGTTATAGTCCTTATCCCTTACCTTTGACAAGGCATTGGACTGTCATTTTCAATCCATCAAGAAAAATTATCACACAGGAAATTGCTGAAACTAACATTTGCTAACCCAAATGTTAGGGCATTCCTACCTGCTTCCTTTTTTCCAGTATAATCCTGGATATGTATGACTATTACTCTTCCATTTAACCTGTCAAGTAATAAAATCAGGATTTATTTAGAATTATGGAGCATTGTTAGATTTAATGAAAATATTGTTTTCTATGGGTCATTAATGATGTTCAACATCTTTTTTCATACATATGTATGCTTAAACGTTTTCTTGACCTATGTAATACGTGTCTGTGAGCTGCATGCCGCGCAAAGGTTGTGGGAAACTGTGGGGTGGCGTAGCAGTGAGCTCAGGTGCATTTAAAGAACCTGCTGCTGACCTTCAGTCTTCCAGACTCATCATAGTCTGAATGAAGCGCTCATTCCTTCTATTTAATAAAAATATTTAAAAATAATTTGTAGATAAACCATGGAGTCCTTATATAAAAATTTCTGTCAGACAGAGTTGGGGCAAAAGAGACAACAGAGCTTTTCACTTTGTGGAGTACTTGGCTGAAAGTCATAATTTGTTTAAATGGTGTGGATTTTGCAATTTACAATAGCCAAGTGCTAGAAGGAACCTAGGTGCTCATCAATAAATTAATAGATCAAAAAACTATTGTACATTTACACAATGGAATTCTATGCAACAGAAAGAAGGAGCTCCTACCCTTTGCAACAGCATGGGTGGAAACTGGAAAGCATTATGTTAAGTGAAATAAGCCAGGCAAGGGGTGTGGGGGTGGAAACAAGGGAGGGAGGAGGTGAGGTCTGGGGTGGTGGGGAGGCGTAGGGGGAAAAGGCAGAAAATTGTACTTGAACAATTTTAAAAATCTGTAACAAAAAGTTAAAAAAATAATAAATAAATGGTGTAGATTTTGCCATTGTGGGACAATTCACAGCAGCAGTGATTTTTATATTTTGCAGAGCAAGTTTTAGTTCCCATAATTATATTTATATTTAGTTCATTTGCTTTTAGGATATTTGTTTTTCTCCTCTGCTCTGGGTAGGACCTAAAGACATTTGTTCTCAAGCCAGACTGGATATCAGGGTCACCTTTGGGAGCCTTTTAAAATTTTGATGCCTAAGATCCACACCCAGAGATTCTGATTATATTGGATCAGAACAGTGGTATTTTAAAGCTCCCCAGGTGTTTCTAATGCGCATCTGAGGTTAAGAATCATTGCCTTTGGCCATTGTGTAAAGCCAGACTTCTTTGGTTCTATGGCCGCACCTACTTCTTTAACTAATTTTGAGGTTAGACTTAGAGATAAATACCTGATTTTGAGTTCATGTTCAACTGCCTACTAGTTGGGAATGAATGGCCTTGTTTGTTTCTAAGGCCCAGATTACTTTGTATAAAATATAGAAAATAATAGCTAGTTCATTGGAAGGTGGGGAAGATTAAATGAAATCTGCAATTTAAAATTGTTAACTAAAGGCTTGACACAGAGAAATTCCTGAATATATACTAGCTGTTACTCCTGCTACTGCTGCAGGTACTATTACACTTTCCTGAATACTAACCATGCTATACAGGCATTTCCAGTGGAGGGGCAGCTATGATTGGTGGTTTTTTCATACTCCTCCCCACACGGGGAGAACAGGTTTCTAACCAAGCCCCCAACAAGGCCTTTTCTCTTGCCAGCACATTTAATTAAAACCTCCTTCCCAAATAACACAAAAGTTTTTAATTGTTCTCTTAGGTTCATGTTGCTAACTAAAATATAAAAGCCAGGTAAAAATGGGAAGAAACACTTTCTATTTTGTACTATGTATTTTTAGTGTATTTGTTTATATTAGACTGAAAACTTGAAGTCAAGGTCCAAAGCCAATTCTTTTTCCTGATTGTAGTTTAAATTTGTATAACACTAAAGATGAGCAAATGAGTAAATTGATCAACACATCATAAATCTAACAACCCATGCAGGTCACATCTTGCTTTGCTGGCTTTTAGTATCAGGAAAAACATCCCAGAAATGTAAAGTTTTGATAGCTCCTATCATACAATTTTGTGACTCCTTGTTTCTTGTAAGCTGAAAGCTTGATGATGGCATAAACTCTGTCTGTTAATCTCTCTTCTAAGAGAATTTCTCTCATATAGAAGATGTTCAGTAAATATCTGGAACAGGAGGGTATGAATTTATGAATAAATACCTAGGATATAATCTCTTCTTTCTCTGAAAAATTTCCCTGAGCTTTATGATCCATGTAAATATGTTTTACTCTCTGAGCAATTCCATTCTATACAGCACAAGTCATTGTATCTGTGCACGGTGTCCTCTTATTGTTTTTGAAGTGTGTGCGTGTGTGTGTGTGTGTGTGTGTGTGTGTGTGTGCTTTCTTTCATAAATTACATTATACCTTCCTCCAGGGAGGAGGCCAAGTCTCCTCTGGCTTTATATCATCCATGCTACTTGGCCAAGCACTGGACATATGTCGAATGATGATTAATACATATTTGTTGATTGCTCTATTCCCAAGAAGCAAAGGCAAACATATTGTTGTTATTATCTCATCCATTTTTCAATTCAACTTTGTGTTAGAAGGAGGCCTATGAAATCCCCTCCCATAGGGAAAACCTGTAGCAGATGAAATCCTCATTTATGCAGCCAGTGTGGGTGACGAGGGCTGCACAGAGGAGAGGGGACGTATGGCCTGACCCCCGTCCCATCCCGCTCTGCGGCTCAGAGACCTCAGCAAGGAAGTAAACAGGATCTAAATGAATTCTGCAGATGATACTAAAATGGGAAATGTTGGAATAATAAAATGGGTCCTAGCAAGAAAAATAAAGTAAGGTTCAACTTGGAAAAAAGAACTAACACATCTAGGGAAAAAATAATTCAAAATGCAGATTCAGTAGGAGTGACAAATTTGGAAAGCAGCACATGTAGCAGGCTACCCTTCCACAGTCCAAGGTCTGAATTGACATTTCAGTGCACTCACTCCCCTTTCTCCCCCTCAGTCCCGAAGAGGGACACTTTTCTAGGGTTCCGATAAAATGTAGGGCTGAAATTTTCAATCCTTCTGACTCAAATAGGCAAGTGGAACTAGGAAAGTTCGGACGTCTCTAATGAAATTAAGGAGGAAAACTTTATTTATTCACAATGGTAGTTTCTCAGAGCAGAACAGGACAGATTATCAGAGCAGAAATGAGGTGGCAAAATGCACTCTACAAATAAAATATTATTATTAATACTTTACTACAGCTCCAACCACATTCATTTTATGGTCATAGCACAAGGGTTTTTACTGTGGAAGGAGATGAATTTAGGATACTTTTCAGAGGTTCAAAATGTGTTCCCGTTATGATTTCTTCCCCCATGGCCACATCTTATTGGTAGCATCTTTACTGGCTCTTTGCAGGCCTCTGCTCTCCGTCAGCCGTGCCACTTTCACTTCTACCAAGGCCAGGGAGAAAACATTTCTCCAGTGCTGGGGTATGTGTGACTTATTAATAATTAAAACATTCTGTAGTATAAAATTGTTATAACACAAGCTCACAAATATTGCTCAAAAATTATGTATGGCTTCAGTCTGTCTACTTGACCCAAAGCACTTTTTAAAATCATTTTAGTTCATTTTTATTAGATCTAATTACCTTAGATCCCATCCCTATCAAGGGTTAAAAGGAACACAAAATGTCTGTATCTCAAGTGGATTTGGAATCTCACACAAGTTCAAATTAGCATGAAATCCAGACAAAAAGAAGAGACAGACTAAATATATTTAGATTTTCATCATTATCCTATAACTGGATTCTCATTTGCTCCACCCTGATTTCTTTTAGGCCAGGATTATGAGACTGCAATTATTTCCAAGGTTTCTAAGGAAAAAAATGCTTTCTATCATTAGTTTAATAAGCAAGGACCTTGCTATTTTCTAAGTGTGAGTAAATTTCAGACAAAATGGTAATGATGTATATTTTCAATCTCTTAAGGACTATTTAGACTGTAATTTATTTGCGAATAGAATAGCTATCTTATACTTCCACTTCAGACCCAAGTGAAGTAAAAGAAACCAAGTTTACTCTGTTGTCTAAAATAGCCAAAATGGATAAAATATATGGAAAATGTTGATCAGACCCTACATATGTGGCAATGAAGAGCACTGATCTCTGAGAGATGAGAAACAAACAATGAGACCTAAAATTGTCCCAGAATAGTAATTTGGGAAACTTTTGGGTCACAATTCAGGAAGAAGGAATTCAAACAAAGACTGGCAAACTACTTAAAGTGTGAAGACTGAGCTGAAAATCTGTGGAGAAATCACAGCTAGAAATCACAGGAAACAAAACCAGAGAAGAAAGTCTCAGAGAGAGAGAGAGAGAGAGAGAGAGAGATCTCGTTTTGGAGAGGGTCCTTCTTGAAAATGAATAAAGCTTAAATCTAGCTATTTGAGAGTATTAATGAAATTAATAAATAGAGATATCAGGAACTAACATAATGTTCATTAACTAAGTAATATAAAAATAATGTTCATTAATTTCTGAAGAAAAGAGAAAAATGAACTGTGTTGAGCACAAAAGAATTTCAAAGAAGATGGGTTCTGAACTGATCCTCCAATAAATAATAGTGTGTAGATGTGCAGGTAAGAGTAAAAGAAATCCCTAAGGAAATAAAGGCATTAATGAAGGTCCAGTGATGAGATTATATATAAAATTCAAACAAACGAGCAAACAAACACACATGCTGTCTGTACTTGCTTGAGTAAAAAGGAAGCTGAAGAAGTAGAATTCTAAAAGATTATGCAGGATCCTGAATGCCAGACTAAATGGTCTAGGTTTTATCCTATGTGTATTGGAGAACAAATAGAGAGTTCGGGACAAATGTGGTCAAATCAATTAGTAGAAACATTATTTTGACTATTTGTAGTATGGTTTGGAAGATGTAGTAACAATAGATAACAGGATGTGAAGGACTTTTTGCAAGCATGATAACCAAAACTTTGTTGCTGCTCAGAAAATAGCCTCATATCTATTTCAGTTACTTAGTTAATTTCACATAATTTTATTTTGCTAGTTTAATTAGCGAGGGCACTTGATGAGATGCCAGACTTCCAGTCAAGATGGAGGTTTAGGTAAGCACAATTTGTCTCCTCACAAAACTACAGACAAAATTACAAGTAGACTACAAAACAAATATTACCCAGAACTGTCAGAAAACTGAGCTGTATGAAAGTCTGACAACCAAGGAGTTAAAGAAATCACAGTCATCCAGACAGGTAGGAGGAGTGGAGACACATAGATGGGTAGATGTGTGGAAAGGTGTGGAGATGTGGAGTGATGTGAAGATGTGGAGTAGTGTGGAGAAGTGGCAGAACAGGTGGTCCCACATTAACATGTGGTAGATAAAAATCAAGAGGGATACCTAGCCCCAAACCAGACCACCCAGCCCAGTGCTCCAGCACCAGGAAGATAAATCCCCATAACTTCTGCTGTAAAAACCAGTGGGTGCTGGGACAGTGGAAGAAACTGCTGGATTCTCCTCTAAAAGGGCCCACATGGACTTAGGACTTATACAGACACATCCCCTCTGGGATTCAGCACCAGGACAACAGCTGGAAGGGCAAAAGTAGCATATGGGGAAAAAGTGAAGTGATTGGAAACAGGGTGAGTGCTGGAAGACAGCTTCCTCCTGGGCAAACCTCCAGAAACCAGGCAGTGGCATTGTCCCCTCTCTGAGCCCTCCCCCATATAGAGCCACGAAGTGCTCAAATGGGTTACCCTGCCCTGCCAATTACCTAAGGCTCTGCCGCACACAATTTACAGGTATGCTTTTCTATAATAGGACACGCTACTAAGAAAGGGAGTCAAAGCAGTTCTACCTATACACAGAAACAAACACAGGGAGGCTGCCAAAGAAACTGAGGCAGACAAAGAAATTTAATCCAAATGAAAGAACAGAACAAAACTCCAGAAAAAAAGTAAATGAAATGGAGATAATGAACCTGTCAGATGCAGTGTTCAAAATACTAGTTATCAGGGCACTCAAAGAAATCACTGTGTATGGCAACAACATAAAAAGACCCAGGCAGAAACTAAGGTTACGTCAAGTGAAATAAAGAAAAATCTACAGGGAACCAACAGTGGAGGAAATGATGCCAAGAATAAAATCAATGATTTGGAACATAAAGAAGAAAAAAACATTCAATCAAAACAGCAAGAAGAAAAAAAAGAATCTGAAAGAAAGAAGAAAAAAACAAGGATAGGCTAAAGATTCTCTGAGAAATCTCAAAACATACCAATATCCAAATCATAGGGATGCCAGAAGAAGAAGGAGAGCAAGAAATTTAAAACTTATTTGAAAAAATAATGAAAGAACATCCCTAGTTTGGTGAAGGAAATAGACATACGAGTCCAGGAAGCACAATCACAACAAGTTGGATCCAAAGAGGCCCAATCCAAAACACATCATAATTAAAATGCCAAAGTTTAAAGATAAAGAGAGAATCTTAAAAGTAACAAGAGAAAAGGAGACAGTTACCTACAAAGGAGTTCCAATAAGACTGTCAGATGATTTCTCAAAGGAAAGTTTGCAGGCTAGAAGGGACTGGCAAGAAGTATTCAAAGTGATAAAAAGCAAGGACCTACAACCTAGATTACTCTATCCAGCAAAGCTATCATATAGGATGGAAGGGCAGATAAAGTGCCTCCCAAAAAAGGTAAAGCTAAAGGAGTTCATCATCACCAAGCCATTATTACATGAAGTGTTAAAAGGACTTATTTAAGAAAAAGAAGATCAAAACTATGAACATTAAAATGGCAACAAACTCACAACTACCAACAACTGAATCTAAAAAACAAACTAAGCAAACAAAGAGAACAGGAACAGATATGGGATAATTTGGAGGGTTATCAGCTGGGAGGGGGAAGGGGAAGAATGGGGGGAAAGGTACAGAGAATAAGAAGCATAAATTAGTAGGTACAAAATAGAGAGGGGAATGTTAAGAACAGTATAGGAAATGGAGAAGCCAAAGAACTTATATGTACAACTGATGGACATGAACTAATGGGGGGATTGCTGGAGGGAATAGGGATACCAGGCAGAGGTGGGCAATGGAGGAAAAATTGGGACTGTAATAGTATAATCAATAAACTATATTAAAAATAATTAGCTAGTACACTTGATGTCAAAACTGTCTTTAGAGATTAAGAACTAAACTGGGAAAGTTTCATCATTTCTTCATGAATAAATGCCTTTTGCCATTAGTTTTGTTAGGATTAAGTATTAAGTAAATGCTTACTATAGTAACTATTTTTTGAGAAGTGCTCAAAAGTATGAGCAGAATCTGGTTATTTTTTAAAAAATTCAGTTTAATTCATCAACGGTCTAATTCCAAAATTCGGGTATAAATTCCCTAAAAATCCAAGACTCAATCAATAAGTGCACTGAGTGGTTCCTCAATCAAAATTAAGGGAAAAAATGAACAAACCAAAACAAACAAACAAACAAAAAAAAAAAAACCCTGCACTCTTATTTACCCTCCTCAGTGGGGATCTGGGACCAACTACACTTTGTTAATAACACCTTCCTTTTGTTATCCAGGATCAGAAACTGCTAACAATGCTCGGCTGGTAGTAACCTATACTTTTTTTCCTGTTAAAACAAGTCTCCTGATAAGGAACTGTACACTCTTTTTGATTAGAATATTTTAGCTTCATCTTTCCCCTAATTTTTATGTAGGATTTATGTACTTTTAATACTTTTTAGACTGAGTGAAGCCACACATGTCAGAGATCCCAAGCTAAACACCAAAGCTGTGTCTTACTTAGCAGAATAACAACAGACTTTAAAGAAAAAGCTTTAGAGTCAAACACACTAAATTTGACTCCTAGCTTAGCTGTGTGACTTCGGGCAAGTTATTTCTCTCTGCTTCAATTCTCTCTTTTGTAAAATATGGATTATAACTGTATTCCTATCAAATAAGACTGTTGTAGAGATTAAAGAACATGTTATTACTTAGCATAAGATTCAAATACAGTTCACATATATTATTGTTATTATTAGTATACAATTATTGTATATATCATAGATCTTTATAAAACTCTTTTAAGTCTATGGATGTGTTGTGTGTCATTGGTCTCTGAGGTCTCACAGAAGTTGCTATGAACCTATCAAGGGGAAATTGGATGTGAAATTTACTCTTTTTTCATCTTTAATTATATGGCCACATCTACTTGAAATACAAATTGTTACAGTGATGGGAAGGAGGCAAATGCTGGGAATAAGTAAAATGTGGCAAAAAGGAGAAGAGGTTTGGGGCCTATATAACTTTTTGTCAAAATATAGCATTTTGAGCCAAAATTGTAGACACCCATAGTCTCATGATGTTTGCATGCATGAGAATATCAGACCAAACCCTCTCTTTTGAACTCTGGAAATCTAAACAATTAGAACTAAAATGAAGAAAACTTGGAACACTCAAATTAGGTATATTCTCCTTGCTTTCTTAACTGATTTTTTAAAAATTTTCTCCAGCTAAGAAGAGGCCAATAAAATAATTTTTATTGTTTACTATTATTACCATTCTTATTTTTTATTATAGGTTAGTTATTGAGTAGCCACTATGAGTTAGATGTGGTACTAGATACTAAAATGTTGTTATTCTATTCATCCTCACAAAAAAGATCAATCCCATAGATTGTTATTAAATTTTTGCTTAAGTTTTTGCTTTCTAATCTTAGGAAGCTGAGGCTTGCACATATTAAATAATTTGTTCAAAGACACACATCTATTAAATATCATATGTGGACTTGGAAGTCAATTGTCTCAACTAAAGTTCATACGTTCCTGTGGTGGCATGCTTTTAAGCACTGTGTGTCTGGGGATGAGGTTTCTTAATTACCTAGTTCTGAGAATCATATCTTTACTTTGATATTTTGAACAAATTACTTAAACTCAATTTTCTCAACTGTCCTGTTTACCCTAGTGTTTTGTTGCAAGGAAAAGTTCAATTCTGTTCTATAAATCACATTAAGAATGTGTATGTTATCACCATGATTATGATTTTATAGCCCATATTAATTAGTTAGGGTTTTCAGGTAGCTTCAAAATAATCATTTTAATAATTAAAATAAGCATCTTGTTGAAATATGATTAGAACCTAAAAATACTCATAAATTTTTAATGTTGCCATAATTACCCAAAGGATATTCCAGTTTGATCACAAAGATCATAGAAAAGCATAAAACAAGCTTTAAAACACTCAATATGTGACCAGAGAAATACGGCCTTATCAATATAAAATATAATATGACAATTTTATTACCATTTATCACGTATACTAGACTCCACAGCTGTTTGAATATTCTCCACATCAAATCTTAATAAATATAAAAAGATGTCTTGCTCTAATAAATACACATATGATATGGATATAACTCTCTTTAAGCACGCAGAATCAGACTTTCAGAGTTCAGATCATGGGATTTTGATCAGATTAAGGTGTTTGTAAAGAGAGGTAGTATGAGATAAGGTTACAAATGCAGTTTCAGGACAGAGTGCAAGAGTTCGTACTGAAAGGCTAAAGAATTTGTATTTTGCAGTGCAGCATTGGAGAACCATTAAATATATCTAAAAAAGTGAATGTTAAAATTTGGGGGTTAGAAATACCAGCAATACATCAGAAGAGTTGAAATTCGGAAGGACACTGAAGGCAAGAAATGTCTGAGCAGCTATTTAAAGCTTGGGGATTGAAATAATGATAACAGTGAGAAAGAAAAAGAAATGAATGGACAATATTGACAAATCATAGCCAGCTCTAATGGGGGTTGAATCTGCAAGAAAATTTTGAATTGGATAGTCTGAAAAAATAAGCAAATAAAAAACAAGCAGGACAGTTACCTGAAAGTAAAGATAGTTTTGCAGGAAATGTTTAAGCATGGTTACTTCAAAGTGATTATAAGATAACAAGGAAAATTAGCTGAGTAGAGAGTTAGAAACATAAAATTGGAGACAGGGAGAAACTTTAGGATCAGATTAATGGTTTGGTAATCAGGTGCCAAGAGACCTTCCAAAGAATAAAAATTGAGAGAGACAAAGGGACAAAGATAAGCAGAAAGTGTGAGTGAGAAAGTTCTAAATTATGGAAAGAAATGATGAAGAGAAAGCAGAGAAGAAAATAATGTTTATTGAGAGCCTATTGTGTGCTGATCTATATGCTGAACCTTGTGCTACTGAATCAGAACAACATTAATCAGAGAACATTTCTTCCAAGGATAATTCTGGGGCAACCATCCTATGACTCAGAAGAGATATCAATGGGGAAACTGGATCAAATTAGAAGAGCCAATTTTTGATTACAGTGAAAAATTTTGAAGACCCAATTACCACAGTCAACATGAGGTGTATTTAAAACAGTGAATTTCAGTATCAGGGCCAACACCTCACTAACAGAATGTGAGGCAGAGTGATATCATGCAGAATGATTTCAATGTACATGAACTGTGCACTGAAGCTAGATTAGAGTTCAAAGTCAGTCATCACTAATTATAATTTTGACTACCACAGACATTTTTCTGAGTTTCAGTTTATTCTTAAAAAATTAAAAGATTTATGATAGAAAGTAACTATAATGTGTATAATTTTTATGATCATGACATTAAATAACTTTACAAAATGGAACATAGAATTCAATCTTAACTTAAAGCTAAAAACAATGAACAAAAGGCAAATAGTGTTGTATAGACCAGGCCAACAGCTAGCTCAAAATTAAGTCATAATCTTCATAGTATATAAGTGCTTACCACAAGTCTTTGAACTGAAAGAGAAGACATGTTATATTAAATCCATACATGGAAGGTTTTATCATCAAAGCTCAAGCACATTTAAGTGATATGATAGAACAATTTCCATGCTGGGAGATCAAAACCAATATTCTAAACTAAAGAAGGCACAATTGATACTTTTAAGGTCAAAATGAATACATAACAATTTGATGACATAACACTGGAGACAATAAGCCAAAGATAGCAGATGAAGGAGGTTATTTAAGTCTGCTTGTCAGAAACAATATGTATTTTGCCTTTTAAAATTGTTCATTTCATAAAGAGAAATTTTACATTTGTAGGATTCCACATGTGGATACAAAATTGGGAAAAATTAACACCTCACATCAAAAAGAAAAGAGAGATCCAAACTGGCAACCTCAAAGCTAATGATGAGAGGTTTCCTCTAAGGTTGATCTCTGCCTTGCATACTCTAGCCTCATGTTACAGTAGCACCTCCTGGGTAAAATAAAGAAACTTGATTTAGCGTCCACACATTCTCTTCTCAGCTAGATGCACATTCAACTGCTCCTAGGAGGATATTATATGACACCAAGTGTTGATTGCCACAATATAAATAGGAAAAGAGTGGAAAAGAGGAGAAAGGAGCAAACTAAAAAGAGTTATTTGTATATAAAGTTCAAGTTTAGAGCCTCAGTATCTATAGTTTTAACTCTAAAACAAATCTTAAATGGTCTTATTAGAGGCACAGCTAAAGAACTTAAGGTATTATTTATCTGGAGTGCAAGGATGCATGCGTATTTTCCACACGTAAGCTTTAGGAGCAGCGTTACACAGATTGGTTTGCAAAACATAATGCCCAAGACAGATAAAGATGAGAAACTCCCTCTATTAAAAAAATTATATTTTTACTTATCTAGTCATATAACTTCCTTAAGAGTTCTGTAACTTAATATTATCTGTTTGGGCAACTTTTTATGTAACTGAGGTAGGATATCTCAGATTATACCTGGGGTTATAGTATTTCCTCATAAACTGCTAGAAATCTAAGTTAATATTAATAATTTCTAATGGGGCTTAAAATTGATATGAGATCAAAATATGTGACACCCTGTATTGCTTGCTAGGGCTGCCATAACAAAGTCCCACAAACTTGATGGTTTAAACAACAATTTAATGCCTCACAGTCCTGGAGGCTAGAAGTTTGACACTGAGCCAGACTGGTCCCCTCTCATGGCAGTAGCCTCAGGCTCCCCTTGCTTTATAGATGGTGTTTATCTGTGTCTTCACATTGTCTTTGATCTATACCTGTGCTTGTGTCTAAATTTCCTCCTATGAGGACACCTGTCATATTGGAGTAGGAGTGTGCCAACTTTGAGGAGGACAAAATTTAACCCATACTATAACCATCACCACAAAGTCAAAACAGTACTGAAAAGAGAATACTATTTAATGTTTCTTATTACACAATTCTTCTACACCTACGACAATCATAATTAATTCAAATATTCCTAGATTTATATGTTCTTTATGGAAATTATTACATTTACAGAAGGAGTTTTAATGTTAAAAGTAGCAGAACTGAAGCATAAGAAATTATTGAAGTTACTAAAAAACAAACTCTCAAGATGTATTAGAATAAGTTTTCATTAAAGTCCCCCCACTGTATGTTAACAATGGAAAACCTTTAATATTATCTCAGCCTCTGGGAAATCTGTAGAAAACTAATGGAGGTACACACCTGGGTTTGGCTCAAACCTGACATAGACACGAGCATCACTTTTTCAGCTCCACATAGCAATAGCTAACTTTGCTAAGGTATAGTAAATGCCAGGAACTATTATAATTTCTTTACATGGACTTTATCACTTAATACTACTCTACAAAAGATGTCTCCACTTTCTCTACCTCTGTTTAAGGAGATATGTCTGGGGGAGGTGACATAACTCAGCCAGGGACACATAGCTGGTTCAGAGGCCCTTAAAACAACTGAAATGCTTAACCTGACTGAGAAAATTATTTCTTTTTTACATAAACAATCTTTCTGAACAAAACAGGCAAAAACTGGGGCAAATGAATTCCCAAAAAGTGTTAAATTACATTTCTCTTTCAAAGTAAATCATTAAACAACCCAAAGCTACATTACTCATCTGGGCAATAAACCAGATGATATAATCTACAACATCAAAAAGGCTAGAATATTTGAAAGATAAGCTTTTGAACAGAGAGCATTGGCAGCTGTGGTAGAGATTGCCGTACTCACCCATTTCCAGTTATGCTCTCTCACTCCCCACTTCCTGCTTTCCCGTCTTAGGTTGGGGCCTTGTGACTAGTTTTAATCGAAAGACTGTAAGAAGTGGCCTGTATCACTTCTGGGCTAAGGTGTGAAAGGCTCCCGTATAACCCTCTGCACCCTCTGCCCTAAAAGCTGTGTGCTCTGTCATTCTGGACCCCAGAGAGGCAGTTGGAAAGGGAGTTGCCTTGGCAGGACACCTGCAATGGACTGCGTAAATATCAAACCACTAAGTACTGGGTTGTATTTGTTACCAGAGCATAGCCTAATGTACCCCGACTGATGCAGATACATCAGAATTTAGAGTCTATTTGTCTGTCACTTTTAAGCTTCCTTAAGATTTGTCAAAAATTTAACAGTTCCACCTGGACAGCAACAGAAGGCCAACACACAGGTGACTTCTTACAGAAATGAGATTGACAACACAAGAAAGGAAAGGCGTACTTGCATGGTATGAAATGCATTTTTCACCTCACAACTGTTCTAAATGTATGGGACAGATGGGGAAACAAATTGCCATCAAAAAGTTGCCAGCTTCGACATTCCTAGGACAAAAAAATGCTTCCAAAAGGGCATAACTCCACGAGCCTTCAAAATCTGGAGTACCAATTCACTTCACCGCCCTCATCAAATTGTTAGGAATAGTACAATGTTCACTGGGATAAAACTAATGGAGAAAACAGGAAATATTCTGGTGCTTTTGTGCAAATTAGGCATTTTATTTTAACTTTAGAATTTTGCACAAAGCCACCAAAAATTATTTTGAATTTAAGAAACTGACAGTTGACTAATTTAATTGCTCTAAAGCTATTGTGCCTAAGTTATATAATTGTCTACAGAGACTACGAAATTTCAGACACTACCTGGAAAGGATATATTTGTCACAGCCCGGATATTTGCTGATACATTGGAACTGAACTCTCAACTAACATTGCTGGGTCTGGAGTCGCACTGCCTTTGGCTCCCAGCTATCCCACTTAACAGGAATGTGACTTTAGACAAATAAATTGTTTTGCTTCTTGTAAAATAGCAATCATTCCCACATTATGCTGAGGCTTAAAGGGGGTGTATATACGATAATCTGTTTTCCACAGGGCCTAACACGTAAAATATACATAATACTTTTAATTAGCATTATCACTGTAAGGAAATACATAACACAATCAACTAAAAAGCAAGTTAAAAATGACTTGTGACCTTTAATTTGGGTGGGAGTAGGTGTACTGTTTGGGGAATAGTTTAGACTCCTAAGTTTGTCTCCCTGGCTCTAATTTGTTCTACACCTTCCTCGTTGTGTATTCATGGGTAAATTATTTAATTGCCCAATTCTTCAGTTTCTTCCTCTGGAAAAGGATGTAAACAAAATAGTCCAATTTAGAGGAATGTGAGAAATAACTATGGAAAAACCATGAAAATTTCTTTTGCTACAAATTTACTATTCCAAAAGTCGAAAGATATCACATATACATCATTTCTATTTAGACAATTGTTATTATATCTAAGTACAAAAATGTCCATTTGATCATTATGTTGTAGTTATTCCCAGAGATAATTAAGGTGTAGCAATTGATAATATGTGAAGCCAGTATTAAAAGCAGCAGTATTTAGGAATATTATAGAAAAT
This sequence comes from Trachops cirrhosus, assembly GCA_028533065.1. Taxonomy (NCBI): domain Eukaryota; kingdom Metazoa; phylum Chordata; class Mammalia; order Chiroptera; family Phyllostomidae; genus Trachops; species Trachops cirrhosus. Next base: position 130,359,935 of record CM052541.1, on the reverse strand, counting down.
TACTGTATGATTTAATAAACACCTAAAAATAAAATATTAAAAGTCATTAACACTTGTCTGTAGCAGTGCAATATTTTTCATGGCTCATAATTAGATATAGTGAAATCTGTCCACAATAATAGTATTATTGGATATATTATAAGAAAGCTATGAAATAAAAAATAAAATCAATTTTGCATTCCTCAGCATTTCAGATAGTTACAGAAATGATGTTGAGAAAATATACACAGTTGAAATAAACTATATTTTATCTGGGGAGGGAGAATTTTTTTAAAAAAGAGAGAGAGAATAGAGTTGGGAACACAGAGCAGGATCAAATGCAAAGTATCTTTCCATGAGTTTCTCTTGCCTGGGCAGGGTACCATTAAAGTAGAAAAGAAGCTGGGGAATCACATTTCTACCTTGCCACTAATCTTTTTACTAGCAAAAACTCTTTCAGTGCCTGGAAAAACATGTACATGCCACCTGTGCCCTGTTGCCTTCGTTTAAGAAGTAGTTCACGAACATGGAACTGCTTTTATCCATGAACTTAGCGGAGCGCCTCCACGTGGCCCTGGCCCAGGAAGAAAGAAGCTGCCCCAGGGGGCGAGTGTGTCTTCCCCAAAGTGGTTTCTCTCCACATATCCTAAGTACAATGATAATTCTATTTTGTTTTTTTGAATAGTGGGTACCAAGAAAATTAACAGATTTTTAAAAAGCCATTTCATAGTACATTTATTTCACAAAGGGCCAAGAATAAATGTGCACATTGGGGTGGAGGGGCAGGGACTAAGGTCAAGCCTCCTTGGCTTTTGGTGCTTATTTTCAGGTGCTCATACGTTCTGAATAACAATCCATTTTCCCAGAAGTCTACAATTGTATAGTCAGAGACTGAGTAGGAATGAGCTCACTGCCAGTGAACTTCTTCCCTGGCCCAATGGAGGCCAAAAGTTGAAGTCAGGAACTCCTCTCTAGATGCCCCATGTTCACCACCTGAAGAAAGAAGTGGACCATGCCCCCTGGGACTAACTAAACCCAACTTTTTCAACCTCCTCAGCTCCATCACCAGGAGTATGGCATCACTCACACTTTGCCCTTTTTTATCCTCCACCCAACCCCACTCAGATCACAGCCTGGCCAGCAACGGCACTGTCCCTTCAAACTTTCAGGTCTCTTTAAAATCCAATCACCTCAAGAAGCTCCCGGTGCGGAGGACAACTTATTTTCTGTGTGTTAGTCTCTGCTTCCCCTTCTCCCACCCCTCAACTCCCCTCAACCCCTTCTACTGAACCCTAGGGAACACACAGTCCAGCATTAGAGAAGCCCACTTTATCCTCTGCCTCTAAGCCCTAGCTCTTCCTGGAGGTCCCCAGTTCCCCTACAGCTCTCACCAGTGGTGCCTGGTGTTCCTACCACAGTACTTGCCCCACTGCTTCTGGAAGCGGAGTGGTAGACATCTTTGCTTTTCATTGCCCTGCTCTCATTGCCCTGATCCTCCCTTACTTCCTCCTAAAAAGCAAGCCTGCTTTAAACTTTATATCATCCATTTATATCACCCACAAACTCTCATTATTGCAGTATGTGGTTCCCTCACATTTTTCTCAATTTGTCCCTTATATTTTTTCCAGAAATGTACTCTCAGGCTTATTGTAAGTCTCTGGGTATGTTTCTGGGGATTCAAGATTTATGTTGTTCCTCCTTTTAACACCGTACCCTCTCAGTTCCACAAATTCCTCTCCTACAATGATCTTGTCCTCTCCATTTCCACAATTCCCAATGCCCATGGTCACAACCTAGTCCTTGCCACTGCCAATAACTGCAATTCCTTTATTCTCTCACTTTTATGATTATCATTCACTGATCACCTATTTCTATCATTTTCTCATTTCCTATAAAACACTGATTCCAAACACTTAAAACAAACTGCGATATCCAATCTATTGATTTTACTACTGTTTCACCTTCCCTCATCTTGATATTTTCTCTTTTTTTACTTAGTTTAATCCCATGGTTTAACATAATCATCGTTTTGCTTGTATCCTTGACTTTCTCCACTTCTGTCACTTCATTGTCCTCACTTTGTAAAACCACAATCCTTGTTAAATCCAATGCTCTACCTATTTCCACCCTAAATTTATGGTTAGGAGAAAATCTAACTGCACTGACTGTTCTCATTTTAATTTCATGACTGTGAACCTGAAGCATACATTTACTGTTTCAGGCTAACTCACCGTATGCCCGTAATCAATGTATGCTATCACTTTCTGCTTCGTTAGCCTATTCACTCTTCCTCTCCCCCATATGACCATATTACACTTTTACTTCTCTCGTCAAATCTCCAACACTCCCATCCCCAAACTCACTCTGAGCCAGTGATATTCTTTGACATTATTTGACAAAATTGAGGCATCATAGACTTTAAGCACCACACACAGCCATCTACCTCCCATACCATCTAACTATACCCACAGTCTGCCTTAAACCTGGCACCATCGATAAACTATCCATCATCCCTCAAAAATCCCTTTCCATCATTTGTTCTCTAGATCTTATTCTTTCTTTTCTACCTAAGGATTTCACTGTGGGTGACAATTTTTACTTCTCTTCTCTCTTTCTCTTTCCTCTCTCTTTTCTCATCAATGTAAAATCATGCTGATACCTCTACCATTTTAAAATAAAGTATCCCAAATTTCACTCTTATACCCAATGATCTATTCAATATCTCTAGTGGAAAGATATTTCAAATCAACACATCCAACAGTTAATAGGGAAAGGAAAGAGTGATTGAAAGTTGAACATTATGAAAATCTACAAATAAAACAAAAATATATAAAGTATAAAAAATTAACACATTTTGATATTAGAGACTATTCATCGAGCTATATAAATAAAAATATTATAGTATATTATAAAGGTATTATAAAATGTAATTATTTTTAGAAAATGAATATCAATAAATGCAAAAACTCTAAATATTAAACACTTTAGACTTTTTGAATCTTCTCCTTTTCTAAATCTCTAACATTCTTTCATATTTCACTTTTATATTTAGTTTGAGTAGAATTGACATAAATTATAGTTTCTAACTATAAATTTAAAAATTTCCCCCACATTTCAAAACTAAAAACAACAAAATTTTATGATAATTTTTTTAAGAAGAAAACTTTTAAAAATCTTTATAGATGACAATTATACAGAAACAATATACAAATTATTATTTTAAAGTGACAGCCAATGCTTCATAAAGCAATGGTACTGAAATTGCAGGAAATGGGAGATGGATATCTGTCTTAGAATATTATATAAAACAATGAGAGTACTTATGCATATTCCTGGAATTTTCTTTACACACATATTTTAACTCACATATATTATACATAACATCCTCTTGAAAAATGTAAATTCAGTAGGGATTTTACCTAGGACTAAACATTGAATGAAAAAAAACCCACTCTTTTTGTTAATTTACCTTATATTCAAGGATAATATTTTTCATCTGAAATACTGGATCAAGTTTTCCAACACAGTATTCCAAGTAATCCTTTTTTTTTAAATATATTTTATTGATTATGCTATTACAGTTGTCCTATTATCCCCCCTTCATTCCCCTCCACCCTGAACACCCTCTCCCACCCACATTCCCCCGCTTTAGTTCATGTCCATGTGTCATAAGTTCTTTGCTTCTACA
>CM052541.1:130287574-130347233 GCA_028533065.1 Trachops cirrhosus | reverse complement strand
TTATGCATACAACAAGTCTTTCACCTCCTTGGTTAGATTTATTCCTAGATATTTTATTTTTCTTTTTGCTATATTGAATGGGATGTTTTTCTTGATTTCTGCTTCTGCTGTTTCATTATTGGTATACAAAAATGCCTTTGATTTATGTTTTCAATATAACTTATTTAATTGTAAGTTATATACTGTATTATTTAATAATGACAGTGTTTAACAATCAGCACACAAAAGTTCTTCACATTTTAATAATTGGTTCTTGCAAGCCAGCAAGAGTCTCCCTTGACTCTGTAAATACCACACCAATGATATCAAAGATGCAAAGAAAAAAAGGAGTATAGAGCAACACTATGAAAGAAAGGCAGCCATCAATGAACTAGAATTCTGGGGAAATTTGGCATAAAGAACATATCATGAAACTGTATTGATAACAGAACATATTAATGAAGAAAGTAACCAGAACCTGAATGACAAAGTTTAGCAGCACAGGTCCAGGATGTCTACAACCCACAGGGAGCGAAGGCAGCTCTGCTCAAGCAGGAATGCTCAGGTATTTCATCCCCTACATAAAGCCCACCTACCTCCTTCTCACCCCTGTACTTACATAAAAGACTCCTTCCAATTTTTTCAGGCTCACAGTGCATCTCCTCTGAGATGACAGGTCTGTTGAGAAAATAGACCTGCTCATCTGCCGAGAAAACCACTTTAGCTATCTATGTTAATCAGTTCCTATTTACAAATAGAAATAAACAGACACTTGAGTGAAGCTAACAATATTAAAGGAAAGGAGTAAGATAAGCAGAATAACTAACCCCAAAGTAAAAAGAGGAAAAGGAGGAAACAGCAAAAAAAAATTTAATTAAATCAGTGTCATTAAAATTATATAAGAGAATATTCAAATCCGTAATATAAAGTCAAATTGCAATGAAAGAAAGAAGTAAAATAAACATAGAAGGTGTATTTGGCAAATACAAATACTAGTGTTATAACTGAAAAAAAACTGAAATGACTAATAAAATAAAAGTGGTTAAAGAGTGAAATTTTTATTTCAAAATAAAGTTGAGAAAATATCCCAAAATTTTTAGCAACATTACATAAAAAATAAGAGGCAGGAAAATATATATCCATAAAGTCTTAATTCCATCTGGTTCCAGAGTTTTATAAACATGACAGAGAAAATGAAAAAAATTATAATGATCAAAAAATAAATGATAAAAATTTTCCTGACATAAAAAGCAGTATAACTTTTCATATTAAAAGTACTCAAGGAATGCTAAAAATGATAAGGAAATAATATAATATTCATATCCATACATAACACATTCTCATAAATTTTTCAATGTTAAGGGGAAATTCTGTATTCTTGTTTCTGAAAGATAGAGGTTATCTAAAAGAAGCAAGTACCAAGCTGACAGCATTATCATTGGATATAATAATAGAGTAATGCATTTAAATTGGTAAGAGTAAATTTTAAATTTCATCTAAAAACTCATATTTATTTGAATGCTTAATTATGTGGGGAAAATAAATGATTTTTTCAAATAAGTAGACAAAAATAGGAGCCTACCAATTAAGTATTCTTCGTAAAAAAAATTTATACCACATCAGGTAGGCATCAGTAAAAACTAAAATTATATCCAATAAGTTAGAAAAAAATAGAATCCAAGAAACAATGGATCTAGGGGATGAGTTGGCTGTGGGTAGGAAATGGATACTCTAACATGTAGTTTTCTAGAACCCCATAGAGAAGGAGAGAGTGTCCCAAATTAAAGTGAGAACAGCAGGGTGGGTGAATGAAAGTATTAAATTATTTAATGTTATAAAAGCAACCACTAGAAAGATGTGAAACAATGACATTACTACTAATAATTGGGGAATGAGAAGGGAAGCAAGGGCTAGGTCGGGTCCTACATTCTTCGTATTGTACAATGGGTTGTAAATAGATGTTAGGTGATAACTCAATACTTTTTCTTGTTTGATTTTGATTTTCCTAGAATAAATAGTTGTCTTTTAAGTTTGCTTAGTTCTATTTGTTTATTTACATAAATATTATTATAGCAAACACTGTATTTTATAGACTGTGTGCCAAGCTATTTTGACGCATTGCAGCAAACTCAGAGGGGTACTGAGGGTTATTTCACATTGTTGAAGGAAACAGCAATACTCAGCATCTTGCAGAACTGAGCAAAATATTAGCTTACAGTAGATTACAGTTTCAACATTAAATGGAGCCACATTCTTTCTGATGATGTGATAGCTACATTCTTTTTGTTGACATATCATTGTAAAGCTATGTTTTGTAAGGGTTGCCATGACAAAAATTAATAATTGTGCAGAAACCAATGTGCAATAGGAAATGAAGTAGTCAGTGTTTGAGCTAATTCCAAGTTTTGAAAGTTGTACTATACTCACAGTCTATTAGTAAATAATTACATTTATTGAATAATGATATAAAATGTTTTTTCAATTTATGTGTATTTTTATTTCAAACACATGCCAGGATGTTAAGCTAGAAATACTTACTAACTTGATTAGACTTAACTACTTTATTAATCATACCCACATGTATTTCTTTCATTCCTAAGGCACCATGGAAAAATTGCTGAGATACAAAGGACACTATAAACTGAGTAAATGTGTACACCTTTGGTGTAACAGTAAAATTGTTTTGTGTTCAAATCCATGACGTCTGTGTTTTTCTGACATCTTTCTGTCTAGGGTGGAGTCCTCACTCCTCCACCTTTGGCTCCAGTGATGTCTGATTGCATTCTAAACTTCCTGCCCAGCTCTGGATATCTGATGGGACTTTGTTATGTTTCAGTTTTTTTCTTTGTTTTTTAATTTTTCAATTACCATTTACATTTAATATTATTTTCTATTAATGTCAGGTGTACAGAACAGTTGTTAGACAATCATGTATTGTACTTTACAAAGTGTTCCCCCCAGTACCCACTTGGCACCATAGTTATCACAATATTATTTGCTGTATTCCCGATGCTGCACTTTTTACATCCCCGTGACTGCTCTGTAACTACCAATTTGTACTTCCTAATCCCTTCAGCTTTCTCACCCAGCCTCCCAACCCCTTTCTCTCCAGTAACTATGAGTCTGTTACCTTCATTCTGAATGTTGGAGTCCCTTCACTTCTTGGTTGCTTTCTCATTTCCATGTTTACTCACTTTTGTTTACTCCTTTATTGTTTTGGATGGTATCCCTGGTAGTTTTCTGGGAAAACTCTTTTATTTTTAAGTGTTAATGTTTGGAGATATTACTTTTCTACCCTCTCAATAATTTTTGTCAGTTGTCACTCTTCCATCCCCTTATCTTCTTTATATAAATGTTTTAAAGTCACAGATATATTTTGGTTTCAGTAAAATCATAATTATATTTTTGTTCTGATTTTCTATTTTCTTTTGAAGTGACTTTCAAGGAGGCAAGAGGGCAGAAACATCTTTCTTGAAGAGATATCTAACATTTATGTATATACTTCAGTATCATTGAAACTGTTCTTTTCTTAAAATTTATAAACCTTAATAAATTCATAGTACATAATATTTAATTTTGTCATTAAACTGTTCTTAAAAACCATGTGCATGTATTACATTTATATTAAAGTGTTATTTTTTAAGTTTTTTGATTGGAAACCAAATACAATTTAAAATTCAGAATTATATGAATACTCAAATGATAAACTAATTTTGGATGATAAGGAGACAGTAAAAACTCATTGCTATATAATATTCTCCATACCTTATCTTCAAAAGGGTCTCTCCCACCAAGTCTCTCTCTCTCTGTCTCACTCTCTTTATCTCTACCTTTCTATCTCTCTCCCTCTCACTTTTTCTCTCTCTCACACACTCACATATATGCCCTTAAACGTGCCTTCATTCTTAACCAGGGAGAAGTAGCTGAGAAGTCCGTGATGGGGGCTACATTGCTGTTGGGAATATAAAATAACTATTTTGAAAATACTTTGGCAGTTGTTCAAAAAATTGAACATAGAGTTATCATATTACTCATACTACCTAGAAATTTCACTCCTAGGTATGTACCCCCAAAAAACGGGTGATACATACCCACTAAAAAAGTTTTATATAAATATATATTGTGACATTCATAATATTCAAAAGGTAAAGTTATTTAACTTTAAATAATAAATTAAAAACGCAAGGTGGTATGTGTATATACAATCATCCCTCACTATATCACGGTTCACTTATTGAGGCTTCACTGTACCGTGGGATTTTTAAAAACCCGCGATACAGTGAAGCTGCAGTAAGTGAACCGTGATATAGTGAGGGATGACTGTACTTCACTGGTGAGTACCCATACAGAGTTTTATATGTTGTTAAAATTACGTAGGTTTGAGTGTAGAAAGTGTTTAAGAGCATATGAAGTGTTTATAAGAGTATGGGAAAGGTTAATAAGAGAGTGGGAAAGGTTTGTTTATAGGAGTGTGGGAAGGGTTTATAAAGCCTTAAAATATATATAAATAATAAAATAAATATAACACTGCTACTTCACGGATTTTCACCTACCGCAGGGGTCTCTGGAACGTAACTCCTGTGATAGGTGACGGATCACTGTATATGTATAGTTTATACTATATATGTACATGTATATTTTATTTTACACTATATACATGTATGTTTCTATAATAGAATATTATTTAGCAATTAAAAAAGAAATTACAGACACATGATACAAAAGCATGAACTTTGTAAACATTTTGCTGTGTGAAATGAGCTAGGCACAGAAAGTCAAATATTGTATGATACCATTTATGTAAACCATCCAGGACAGGGAAATCAACAAACATGTAAACTATACTGGTGTTTGTCAGGAGCTGGAGGAGGGACAAATAGAGGGTGACTATTAATGTATACAAGATTGGGGTGATGAAAATGTTCTGAAATTAAATAGTGATAATAGTTGCACAACATTTTAATATTCTTAAAACCACTGAATCATGTACTTTAAAATGTGTGTTTCACAGTATGTGAATTGTTTCTCAATAAATAAATTGTATGAGAAAAAGGAATAGTAAATCAGTGTTCTGTGCTTTCCCCATTTTTATCCTTGAAACAGTTTAATACCTAGCATCTTCTTCTTGAATACATCTAGAATTTATTTATTTGACTTAAATATTGAAGAGACTTTTTCTTTTACTTCCAAGTATTCAGACTCTTCAGAAAAATCCCCTGAACATGGGGAAATGAGAAAGGATTGCTTTTCTTCAAAGTATAAGCTAAAGCTTTCCTTTTAATTTTCCAGCCCAAGAAAATCTGTTCTAATTACTTCCTAAAAAGGAGAAAAGTAAAAAGAAAACAGGAAAATGTTTATTCTGAAAAAATAAGTATTTTATTTCCTAAGGAAAAACATCTTATTCAAATATTTTTATTTGAGCAAGAGAATGCTTTTCATTTTAACATACACACACACACACACACACACACACACACACACACACAATGTCCCTGGTATTATTTTCTACCACTTTTTTCCAATTTTAGGCAAAAATAAAAACAAATTTATCCTTTTTAAAAAAGTTAATGTAATCAAGTATTAGAATCTGCTATTTGGGACTAGACTGAAATATGGGTATGAATTGATGTATTCTTAATAACTAGACCAGGGAGTGATAACTTCTTATGTAAAGGAAAAATAGTAAATATTTCAAGCTTTGCAGGCATATGATCTTTCAACTATTCAACTCTGATTCTGTGATATTAAAGTAGCCATAGATGATATGTATAAAAATTAGCATGTCTGTGTTCTAATAAAACTTTATTTATAAAAACCAGCTGGTTTTGGCACATAGACCATAGTTTTCTAGCCACTGAACTTCACAAAAATACTTTAAAAATTATACAATTTGAGAAGTTTATAATGAGAGAAATGTTCACATCTATAAGAAAATAGTTATTAGTTTACATTTATATTTACTGGTATATTTAATATCATTTAATATTTTATTCTTTAGTTTATAGGCCCAAAAATTATTTAAACTTGTAATCAGTGAAATTATTGATTTGTTAGATCATCCTTCTTTTAACCCATTTAACAAGTCAGGTGGGTTTTTATTTTCATAATGTTTTATTCTAATCATTTTTATTGACTTCTTTACAAGAAGTATTTTTGTTGAGAAGTATGTCTGCAATCATTGTGGCTTCCAGCTGATGTCTAAATCATGTTTGAATGACCCTGCGTGTAATCTTAGAACAAAGGAAAATGTGTGTGATGCCGCTTCAGTCACAGATACTTCATCAGAAAGGAAGTGTTCACACATATTCCGATGGCATAACCAGAACAAGTGGAGGACAGGAACCTCACTGGTTTCTATTTCTTGTTTCTCCCCATTAAAATCCTCTGAGCTGATCAGAAAATAAAATTACAATGACATGGTGGTTTAGGAAATTCCAGCCATCATGTGTTTTTATCAGTATTTTAGAATTTTGAGACATCATCTGGTCCAGCAAGGTAATGATAAATAATAATTCTATACAAGGTGAGTATACATAAAATTTAATGATCCTTCTGCACTTGCCCCTGTAATGTCATCACACAATTTGAAAACTGAATTCTGGTTGAAAACACATTCTGTGGAATCAAGCAAAGACAAAGACAAAAGAAATGTAAATCCAGTTTTAACCTAGACTTTTCCAGTGATTTTATCTTTGTTCTTTTCTTTTAAAGATTTTAATAATTTATTCAATTTTAGAAAGGGGGAGGGAGGGAGAAAGGGAGAGAAATATCAATGTGTGATTCCCTCTTGTGTGTTCCGAACTGGGGACCTGACCCACAACCCAGGTGTGTGCCCTAGACTGGGAATCAAACCGGTGACTCTTTGGTTTGCAGGCCAGCACTCAATCCACTGAGCTGCACCAGCCAGGGCTGTGCCCTTGTTCTTTTAAAGGTTTTGCCTAAACATTAGGATTTTTGATCTTCACAGCAAAGAATATGGCCTTAAAAAGTCAATCCTCCATCTAAATTTAGGGGAAGATTTTATTTTTTAAGACATTTAAAGTTTCCTGGAAATAATATAACCAAGAATAGGAGAAAGCATAGTATTTTATATGTTATATAGACATCTAAAATTTACATAAAATGCCCCAGAATGTTTGAAATCTGCTGGGAACCTTTTCCTCTGTTTATTTTGACCCTTTGGAAAACCATTGTTAATTTGGGAAAAATTCCATTTAATATGAACTCTAACATTTTGTTTAATATTAAGATTTGATAACATGAAAATTAGAACATAAATGCATAAAAATTTAACATCTTGAAGTACACATTTTAGCAGACCCAAATTGAACTCAAATATTTCAAGTTGAACTATAGTTTTAAAAGTTATGATGTTGCATTACATTCAACACTTCTAAATGCAAAGTCTCTGGAGTCAGATTCCTGGTCTCACTCTTGTCTGTACCATTGTCTAGGTGTGATCTTGGAAAAATTATCTTGACCTATTTTTCCCTAATTTTGCCTGAAAATGGGAATCTATATTTTATGTATCTATCCATTATCTATTCAATCACAGTCCATTTCTTTAGTCCAGGAATATATTCTAAGTGCTTCATTTACATTACATCATTTAATATTCAGAATATCCTTTTCTTATCCCTATCTATAAAGATGTATAATTAAAAAGAAATTATTGGGGCATGGCAAATTCATTTTCAGTTCACATGGAATTATGGGTGCACCCAAGTCAGTAAAGAAGCCCGGCCTCCATCATCGCCTTGGCCGACTTGGTGAAACGATGTACCGGGTTATCATTTCCTCACCAGAAAAGCCCTGCAGACAACCTCCTCCACTCTTACCTCCCCCACAATGGACACCAACACGGAAGGAAGTGACGCGACTGTCTGTACTGAGCTTCACGGAAACCACATTAATTTGGCTGAAGGGTGGAAGAAGGTAAGAGGGGAGTTGCTGGATGCACATGTCAGCATGATACAGATCTCCATGGTTTTGAGCAGTTTCATAGCAAGCTACCTCACTTGAGACCTCAGGGCTGACAGCGCAAATAAAAGGAATGCCTACATTTTTAAATCATCCCCTCTTCATTAACCACCACGACTAAGAAAAACTTTACTTTTCATGATAAGTAAACTGGTTAAGTGTCAGTGGCCACATGAAATTATTTAGCACCATTATTCCTATTTCAGTATGAGAAAATTGTATCACTCTCCTAAGCCCACAGCCAATTAATGGCGGGCGTTAGCCCCACAAATCTTGATCTTCTCCACAGGCTGCCTCTCTCATGTTGCCTGTCCCTTTCCACCCACCCTCATCTCTCTGAAATTAAACTCAAGACAGCTCTTTACACAGCCCTGTGCTGATGTGTTCAGCAGGTAACAGTGATGATCAAACTTCCCAAATTGCTCTTTGAAGTGAAAATGACATAAATAAAATTTTAAAAAATGAACACCATGGGTGTTTTAAGAATGATGTCACGTGAATGCAAAGACCAAGGGAGCTGTAATTGAGAGAATGATAGGAACGCAGCTGTCATTTAAAATGGCTCAACAAGAAATCTCAGAAATTAAAGGAATTGTGTTGTTACAACAGAAATGAACATGCATTCTAAAAGTCCTCAAAGAGCTAAAGGTAAGTATGAACCTGCAAAAGAGATACTGGTACTTAGAGGCTCTGTATAGTGATCACATCTTCATCTTTCTCTGATGTACAGAAAACAAGGGCCAAGTTTTAGGTTATTACTTTCAGTTCCTAACCTATAGATGAGCTTATGGGAGAAGGTGGGAATGCACATGGTAGGGGCACAAGGAAGAAAAAAAATGGCTTTGTTGCTTTGAGTGAATCAAGGGAGAGGACTGAGGAAAAAACATTTTAACTGTGTTTTCATTCTTTCTCTTTTTTTCTTTATGGTCCTAAATTATAAATCTTAGAATGACATTGCATAGAAATCCTTTAAAACACTTCGTGTGTTTCTTACACTATTATCTCCTTTTATGGGCCAGTCGAAACAATATGTGTATGTGTGTGTATATACACATATGTATCCACATAGGTATACATGTAGATATACCTACATACTTATAAATGACTACACATGGGTGTGTGTGTATGTGCACATATAACTGAAAAATATTTATCTTGACTACCACTCTGATCCCAGAACCACTATGATATCAGAAAATAGTAAGGACACAATCCTGTCTTCACGAAAGTCACAGTCTGCTGAAAGGTGATTTAAAAAAATACTACAATTGCATATAGTATTAACAAGAAAAATGCATTAACAAGAAAGTATATGAAAATAGTTCAATTCTAGTTAATATGTTGCTAGAAGACTATATAATCTAAAGTGTTAATATGATAAATAAAAAATGTGTGTAAATTTGAGTCATTACTAATAATTTTAAGCTATTAATCAGTTATAAAATAATTCAGGTTCTTCATGACATCCAATAATGAATAGGTTATTAACTATCAAAAACAAAGTCATACATAAGCTAAGAGAAACATGAACGTTAATGAAATCTGGATGGTAGAGGATTCTACAATCTTATAAGAGGTATAAAATGTCAGAAAGAGAAATACTGATATATGCACTACATGAATTTTGAAATGGTAACAGATTTAAAAGGAAAAGTGAAAAAAATAACAAAAGTACTTCTAGATATAAGATAACCCAAATGCTCATGTTTCTAATGGATGTAGAGTTCAGTTAAATAAGTAAGAGAACCACAGTATTTGAAATGTTTAATAGACAGAAAAATGAAAAAAGGTGAATTTTTCTGAAAAGGAAAAAATAATGAATACATACTAAAAAATTTAAACTCAATAATACTCTAAAGTGTGCATTTAAAAATGTAATAATTATATATCATTTAACAAACAATAATATTTGATCATATTATGAGAAAACCCAAACTTTAAAAAGAATGTAAATTGCTACAACTTATTTGTAAAATGGCAACATACACCCAGAATCTTAGAAAATTTTTACTTTGCCTTTTCTGGTAATCTTTCTTCAAGAAACAATATTTAGTATAATATAAGAAAATAAATAAATAAACATAGGAATATTTTTTGCAACACAATGTGAAGCATAGAAAAACAAGAAAATAATCTACTCATTTCCAGTTTAGTATAATAATTAAGAGTTTCAGGTGGTCAGACTGACATGAATTAGAATCTTGACCTTCAGAAAATTACATAAACTTCCAGAACTGAATTTATCTCATCAATAAAATGGAAATGATAATACTATCTAACTCATAAAACTGGCTGTGAGAACTGGATGAAACAATGAAAGTTAAATTATTAGCACAGTGCATGACAAGTGAGGAATTACAATTATTTTTTCTTTAAAATACACAATAGGCCCTGGCCAGGTATCTCAATTGGTTAGAGCAAGGTCCCGATACAAGGTTGCGGGTTCATCTCCAGTTAGGGCACATACAAGAAGCAACTAATGAATGCTCAACTAAGGGGAACAACAAATTGGTCTCTCTCTCTCTCTCTCTCTCTCAAAACAGTAAATCTAAAAATGCACAAATACAAGAGTAATTAATTCAGTACAAGATAAAAATATAAACAAAAACAAAAATATTGTGAGCTTTAAATTATACACAGTATATATAATGATACATAATAAAAATAAAATAAAATAATTTAGCAGAATATCTGGTAATAGTAAATATGCAATAAATATTGTTATCATGAAAACATTTCCTTAATTCAAATGCATCATAAACCTCTACGTCAAATAAATTCCTTAACCTTACTTCTACCTTAAAAAAAGAATAGCATGCAATCTTTAAAACTATGCTTTTTAAAGAAAATTAGGATATTAGTGTGTAAAGTTATATGAGAACAGGATTATTGTATCATAGTATTTCATAATTTAATAAATGCTGCACATGGAAAAGGCCCACATTTTATTAAAATATGAAATTTAGTTGAATGTAAATTTGGATATATAAAGAAATTTGTTTCTCTTTTCTTTCCTTTGATTTTGCTCATTTTTATTATAATTTATATATTTGTTCAGTGAAAGAAAACTGTAAATATGCTTATAAAGAGGCATATAATTGGGTTGTTTTGTTTACATCACAGACTAATCTAATCTAATTTGTTCTTGTATAAGGTCAACAAGTCTTAATGAACTGCACCCTACTATATAATCCACACTGAAATTTTTGCTCAATAAAAATGTCATTCTACCACTGGAACTGACCCAGAGTTCTTATTAATTATATGAGTTTTTAAAAAGGCATATGGAGTCATCTCCTAACCATAAGAAAATAAACTTAAATATGTGGCAGTACTATTTTTTTCATTGTTTATGATGAGAGGTACTAAATGAAGAAATATAGATTCATCTTCCATAAGATCCGTAAGTCATCAAACTAGGCAATAAAAATACATTTATTATTATATCTTTTTATCAGAATTTTTCTTTTTAAGATTAATTATCATAGTAGTTATACCAGTTAGAATTATTTCAGTTGAAATTTACAATAAGTCCTGAAATTCACAGATCTGACTTAAAGAACTGATTAATTCACTTGATGAGAATGGAAGAGGGCAGTGGCAGGGCTCTTTAACTTGCTGGTATGGTGACACCATTGGGACCAAGTTTCCTTATAGATTTCTGTCTTACCATCTTCAGTGTCCAGTAGATAACTAGCTCCCCTCATATCCATAAACTCTGAGGTGTATTTCCAGACACCCCAGGCAAAGAAACCAGCATGTCTAGTATTTTTCTATGTTTAGCATGGAAACATGCTAACTGTGCCTTTATAAAAATAATTAAGACTTTTTTCCTGCAAAAAAGATATGTAACAGAATAGAAAAACAAGTCATATACTGAAAGAAAATATTTGCAAATCACACATCTGACCAAATTTTTGTTTTTATTTAGAAATCATAAAGAACTCTTAGTCAGTAGTAAGAAAATAAACTACTATAACTCAAAAAAATAAAATGTTCAAAAGATTTGAAAGATACATCTCCAAGACATTATACTGATGACAAATAAGTACATGCAAAGGTGCTTAACATCCTTATTCATTAAGGAGATGCAAATTAAAATCACAATGAGATACCCCTATACATCTACTAATTCAAATGGCAATAGGAAAGAAAGAGAAAAAATTTAGGATAACTAGAAGTTTCATGTATTGCTGGTGGAAACGCAAAATAAAAAAGTCCTTTTGGAAATCAGTTCTTATAATTCTAAACATATATTTAGCATTCAAACTAGAATCCCACGCTTAGGGAGGTAAAATCAACACCTAGGTTCACACAAGAACCTGTACATGAGAATTATACCTGTCTTATTTCTAACCACAAAAACCTGGGAACATCTCGAATGACCACACTGGTATATCCATACAGGGGAATTATACTTAGCAATAAAAATGGACAAAGTATTAAACATTCCACAGAACAATGAATCTCAAATACATTATGCCCAGTTAAAGAAGTCAGACTCAAAAGGTTATGTACTATATGGCTCCGTTTTATAGGATATTCTAGTAAGCACAAAAGCATTGTGACATGAGAGATCAATGATTGCTAGGAGCTGAGAATGGGGGGAGGATTTAACTATTAATACAAAGAGATAGCATGAGGTACATTTGGGGAATGATGGAACTGTTCTATATATGGATAGTAGTTGTTGTGGCATAATTCTATGTAGTTCTCAAAATTCAAAAAGTGTAAAAATGATAATAAGGGAAAGTGATATACATTTTATATTCTTCCAAACTTTCAGTATATTTGCTGGATTGCTCATCAGAGTAGTATTTAGTACCTTTTATTTTTTTAAATATGCTTTCAACTTACATTTTTTCATATTGAATTTTAAAATTATAGAATTTATTCCACATTGGATAAATTACTAGCTATAATATTTTGAGGAAGTTATGTAATTTTTCTGAACCTTAATTTTCTCATCTATATCATAAATACAAAAATATGTCATTGATAGTACAGACTAAAGGAAATCATGTATACACACTAAGAATTACTATAAAATGTAAGGTATTATTAATATTTTCTTTATATAATTAGCAAATATTAACAAACTTTGCATTTACTGGAGAACGGTATCTGTGTCAATTGACACAGAAATAAGAAAAATAATGGTTAAATTCTATTAGTGAATCATGCTACAAGTCAAAAAAATAGACCAGTGGACTTTAGGGAATAATCCAATATTGGCAAAAAGATGAATTAGATAATTTAATATGTATTTTCCATGCTTGAGTCACATGGTTATGTAAGTAATAAACATATTTCTTCTATGATTAGGCCAAGAACATGCCAGATAAAAATATGGGTCTTTGAAACATTGGAAAAATTTAATTTGAAAGAAAATTATGTGAGACACATTATAATGTGTATTGCGAAATAAATAAAAGTGCATTTTGTCTTACTTTTCTAGTCTAGTATTATCAGAGGTTAGGTTTACAAAACAAAGGCATCTAATTACCTAAGACTGGCCATGCAGTTTGAAGGGCTAAGTAAAAGTATAGAAGTAGAACTCACAATTTGCCCCTGGTTTCCTATTATCAAGGTCAGGTGATGGGAAGTAATTGCAGTGTCTCCAAATCTGATAAAATGCGGAGCTAAAAAGATGCACCTCACAACACCTGGTACACATTCAGCCCTGAAGCAAGATGAATTTGGGTGAACCCAGAAAGGTGGATAATTGTTAAACTAATAACTTCATAATTATTTTCTCTTAATTTTAGATGTAGAGAAAAATTTAACAAGACCTCATACCATTATTCTACAGAGAAAGGAAGGAAAGAAGGGAGGGAGGAAAAGGAGGGAGGGATGGAGGAGGGAAAAAAGAAGAAACACCATACTAGAAGAAATCTTTTTCTCATGTTGCTATCTCCAGAAGATAATGTTTTTAAAACTGAGACCTCAAGGAGAATATTTCTTAAAATTGTATTTATCAGGGGGAAAAATGCTGCTAGAAAGCTGTTCAAATTTTGTGAACCTCTGTGCTACATCTGACCTCTCAGACCTGAGTCCCTATTAGAATTCAAAATAAGCAATTCAAGTAACATCTCCCAGCCTTCTTTTCCTCCCTAACAAAGTGCTTCTGTGCCTCTCTTTACAAACACACTTCCTCTGGAAGGACCAAGGGCAGGCTATCTCCAGCAAGAAGGGCACATGTTCTGCAAGCGGCTGGCTCCCACCCGCAGACCAGGGAACTCACCCCTGTGCTCCAGCTCTCCTGCAGTGCTGGTGTGATTCTGCAGTGCGAGGACTTTACAAGGCAGCAGCGGTTCAAGAAAGGAGAGAGTAATTAGACCCTTTTTTGAGAAAGGAAAAGGCCCACATCTGGCCAAAAAGTAATTCAAAACATGAAGCTGTATTTCTCCTGATCTTAAGGGAAACACTTTTAGTTTTTTGCCCATTGCATATGATGTTGGCTGTGGGTTTGTCATATGTAGCTTTTATTATGCTGAGGTATGATCCCTCTATCCCATTTTGTGAAGAGTTTTTATCATGAATGGGTGTTAGATTTTATCAAATGCTTCTTCAGCATTTCTTGATCTGATCATGTGATTTTTATCCTTCTTTTTATGTTGTATATCATGCTTATTGATTTGCAAATATTGTACCAATCTTGCACCCCAGTAATAAATCCCAATTGATCATGGTGTATGATATTTTAATGCTTTTTTTTACTCAGTCTTCTTAGCACTTGCTGCATGGTAACCTCAGATTAAAAAGACAAATGTTTATTCCTTTTGAGATTTTTGCCTCATAAATGTGTATTTGAGTAAAATTCATCTATATATATTATTAAGATTTAATCATGAGATAATTTAAATTTTCTTTCCTTTTCTAATAAATACCTTCCTCATTATTACCATCCCACTTTGGGGAACTTAAAGATTTTATTTCAATTTGACTTTAGCACATTCATATTTTATTTTATATGACAGTGTGATAAACTTGCTTATGTGTTTCAAATATTAATGTGCCATATCTAATCTTAGGACTAGGAAAATCCTTTCAAACTTGAAAGAAAAATTCATAAATAGAGAATGATTGATTAGACTCCATTTTGACTTACCAAAAATATATTAAAGTAGAACTTGAATATTATCTTGGAAAAATTATTTTCATAGATAAAATAAATAGAAGTTAATCAAGATAAAGAATAAAGAGCTTTTAAGGCCAAAATACCAATAAAAAATGACAAGGGCAACCTGATAGTTAACTAAATAATATTCATTCCCACTTTCAAAAACAAGAAAAAATTCAATGAGGATAAAATGTTCTTTTCTACCTACTAGGCAGTCAAATGTAAAATAACTGAATGATCAGTGATTCTGAGACAACAGAAATTAACACACAAACGTGTGCACACTCAGTAACACTAAAAAGATTTCTAGAAAATCGTTCCGAAGTGTACAATTTACATTCATTACTGTATTTGACTTTAAGAGGTGAAGCATAAATAGAAGAAACCTGGCCAAAGCAGACTTTAGTCCTGTTCGTAATATGTTAATTTTATTCTTCCTTTTTGTTTTGTTCTATTTTAGGCAGATATTTTCTTATAGCACTCATGTGATTAAAAACTGACAAAAACTATGCAAAAATTCATATATTATAATGGCATACATAACTCAGAACTTATTAATAAAATATGCATGCTGGTCACAACAACCTGGAACCAAGAGAGACCCATGCATCAGAAACAGGAAAAGTAGACAAATTTACAAGAGGTAAATTTGCCAGTCAGGTGTCTGGCTACAGAGTCTAGTGTACCTCACTTCTGGCATTTCTGGATTTACTTGGCACTAAGTTGATGTAGTATCCATTCAGATAAAGAATGCATCAGTGGAAATTCTCCAGTCAGGAGAATTGCCATCCAAACCTCTGCATGGCCATTCACCCTGCCATTGGCCAAGATGTGGGGCAGGGACTCCAGTCAGGGGAGGAAGAGGAATCATATAAAAGTGGAGTAGCAAAGCTCCTGAGAACCATGGAAGAATAAGTGTATGTTAGGTCTGGGCTAGTAGGCAAAACTGAGGAAGAAGGCTAAAGCCCAATCCAGCAAACTAGGACCCCACTTAGGCACTGAGGAAATGAAAAATAGAGACCAACAGACAACTCAGGCAGCCTAGGATTGTCCTTAGGCTACTTAAGTAACGGATATCATTCTAACAAGATGAGCTGGGGAGCAAGTTCAGAGGTGTGGCTTTAATTTTGAGCCAGTCCATCACAGGTCTAAGTCGATCACTTATTTTTATTTCCACTAGATAGCAAGACAGTGATCAGGAGTTGAGTATACGAAGAGAGAACCCATGAACAAATCCAAGAGGGACTAGGGAAGGAAGCAGAAGCCAAAGAAACATTTGAATTTGCCTACATTCTCTTTACTTACAAAAACAATACATGTACACCACTTCAGAAAAGAAAATATAAAGAGCAAGTTTTCATTCTCCTCTACCCAGTGCCACTTCTGACAGGTAAACTCTGTCAATCATTTTTATGTGCCCAAGACTTCAAAAATTAGTAGAATAATCAGGAAGTGTATAGAATTTAGTGAAACGATGAGTACGTAATTAAAAGTCTAATGCACTAGCCTCAGAAAAACTGCAATTTTTCATGAGAAAGGGAAGAAATGTTCTGAACAAATCCATGGAAGGAATGGGAAAAAGAGGTGAAATAAATACAGGACATTGGCCCCAATTTGCCAACTACACTACTCTCTGACTTAGGTTTATTATTTGATCTCTTTATGTAACTTAAGAGTAGAGACATAACTATCATTTTAGATGACACAGAAGATGTTCTATAAATACTTTTCTTCTATATAAACAAATATTGAATTTTTCTAGAAAAAAATAGAAAACTAATTTCCAAAGGATTATTCTTGCTGATCCCAACACTTCCTGCCACCACTGCAGGTCTGTCAATCATGAAAGTCCTATTTGAGAAAGGCAAGGCATAGATCTCCTCTACTCTGAGATTCTAATCCCAAATATATGTAGAATTCCATTTTGCTCTTCTTCACCTTCAGGATGTATCCCAAAGTGCAAGGCAAAAGAACCCACCTACTTTTTATAATAACTTTCAACCAGCCTGTTATTTTACAACCTTTTCTTTGCACTACTCCTGAATTAGCATTTTAGAAAGCTGACAATTCAATGCTATTGTCCTTCCACTTCGACCTAAAAATTCACTCTTAGAGAAAAGAAAGAAAACTGGCCCTGGGACACACGACCCAAATGAGCTGCTCAAGGAAATGGGTGAAGCATGGCTGTTTGTAAAGAAAAGAATACCTTGGCCATGAACTAATGTATCATAAGAGGATAAAGAGAGAAAGCACTGAAATGAGAGCACACTTGAATTCAGCATGATCCCTGTGTCTTCACCATGCAGCTCTTTAGAAGTCATTTAAATTTCTTTTGGCTACCTTTCCTTGCCCATAAAATTAGGTTAGACAATTACCTGATCACAAAGGTCCCTTTTAAGTCCATGATAAATAAATTTTCATGATTTCCAGACTCTAAATAAAGTCATGGCATCCATCTAACATAGTTGGCAGCACCTAGTTCCCTATCTCAGCTTTTCAATGCCTCCTCTCCTTGGCCTTATCATGGGATATCACAGGTCTCTCCAATTCCGGTTCAAAGCATTCTATTTGGCAAAAGTTAGGATAAGATCTATAAGATTGCATCCAAACTAGATAAGTTAACTTTTGATCATTGCTAGTCGTGGTGAAATTGTCTCAGTACAATACCTGCATGTGGTCTATTCTAGTTAAGTATTAGTTTATTTCTTTATGGGCAACATATGCCTTTGGCTACAGCCAAATTATACGCCTGCTTTTAGTCGGGGTAAAACAGAATTGCCTGAAGATTCAAACTGAAATTGACTTAAGCTAAAGGCAAGAACAGTAAGGTTACCTGGCCCTGATCCTGTTCCAGTGACTTTATTTTTTACCCAGATGTGGGGCTTGGTTTGAGATTGAGGTGAAAGTGACTTTCTCTCTTCCGGTTACAGTTACCTAAACTGCAAACCGGAAAACTTTAACTGCTCCCTTTAAGTCTTAACATCATTTCAATTATACACACAGAAAAAAATTTTCAGTCTATAGTTGGTAAAATAATAGTTGTTTTCAGCATGGAGGTTTAATTAGCTGCCACTGACAGCAATACAATTGCTGTATAAAATAAAAAAATTCATATCATTTTAAATAATGTACTAATGACCATATATATATATATTTACATACCAGTATACATATATATGAATATATGGAAATATTTCACACACACAGATCTGCAGTGCTCTTGACAGCTCAGCCTGATCCTATACCCTCCCAGTTTGTCTGTCCTAATAAAACAGAACAATTTAATGCTACAAGAAAAGAAAAATATGCTAAATGACCTTCTATATATCTTCAGAACAAATTCTCAGGAAAATGTTCAAGTGTCAAAGAAAAGTTAATGGAACTGGGAGCTGACTGGGGGATTAAAGCAATTCAGTCTGTTGTACTCACTGGCACAGAGCAACACCACATGCGGTGTGAAATGGTCTGCGTAGGATCCCAATGTGAGGCGATGGCACCATGGTGTCATGAGAACTGTGCTGATGCTCCAGAGTTTAACAGTTATTCAACATGATATAGGATTATCTTGTATCAATGTGAATATTGATAATAAATGTTGAAATAGTACTTAGTTACCTACAATCACTAAAGCACTGGAATGCAATTGAGATTTTTAATATAGAGTTTTTTCTACAATGATTTTATTTTTCATCTAGAAATATAGTATAAACTCTCAGAAGAAGAAAAAATATGATAAAAATATATAAAGTGGGCTGTGATGTAAGTATTAAACATTGCAGACAATGAAATAAGTGAGGGTTCAAGTAGGTTTTACTTTTAGTGTGTATTGGAGGATAACATAAGGAGAAGAGAAAGCATGGAGAGAAATCATCCCTAAATGACCAACTTAGAAACACCACACTAACCAGAAGAGAAGACACATTTATTCCCCAAGAATTCTGCCTCAAAGTTACCCTGCATTTACTGACTAGTTGCTTCAAATTGGCCTCTGATACAAACAACAACAACAACAATGACAACGACAAACAGCAAATTGATTTAACTTCAGTGAGAAGTTCATGTCCTCTCACTGAATCTTCTTCACAATATAAAGAATACACAACAGTACTATTTAATTACTCACTTAACTACTGGGTCAACACTAAAAAAATGGTTACCTTTGTCTTATGTGCTTTAAACTTAGTTTTAGAGTTGGTAAAATAATATTGAATATCGCTAATAAATATTCATACTTAATTCTCTTACATGGTGCACTTTATTTACATAAAATCAAAACTACCTTAAAATCACTTTACATGAATATGAAAGAATTTAATTTCCCCTTTCTAAATATTAGCATTTTAAAATTGGAATTTCTTAATATTTCTGTCCCATATAGGAAAATATGAAAATCTTCTGGACTCCATTCCATCACGAACACCACCTCGGTGCCCAAGAGGCTCTCTCTGAACATTGCAATGCTGCAATTGCTTGTCTCATTCACAAGCAATGCTGCTCGACTTGTAAAAGAAAACAAGGTCTTTGGACAATTCCTGTTTGAGACAAACTGAAAGTGAGATAAAATGTCAGACTGCCAAAACTGAGCATGATTCTATATAAAAAATGATATTTTCATTTGATTAAGTGTATATTAAGGGAAGAAATATTTTCCATTTGAAAGTGTTAAATGTATCAAAATATTATAAACATAAAAATCTTAATGTACAGACTTTCATATAATTTTTTCTTATAGAAATATAGTATAGACTCTCAGAAGAAGAAAAATAGGATAAAAATATATAAAGTGGGTGTTAAAATATGTAAAGTGGTGTTAAAAACAGGTTACCAATAACTCTGGGACTGTTAGAAATCTAGCTTCTGCCTACCAAAAATAAAATAAGTGTAACCTCTGACAAAGATCTTATTCCCTATATAGTAGCAGCTGTTCTACAGAACAAATAAGATGGACTTGGCCTGGACATACCATGGCTCAGCCCTATTAAAGTTCATTGTTGTGCTAGGTTCATAAGAAAAGTAATATTCCAGTGCAAGTAAGATCTCGCATTTATCACTTGATAGCAGTGTCGTCATAAACAAATTAATTTCTTTTTTAATTTATTAATTAACAAATTAATTCATTATATCTTGGTTTCCTTATTTGTGAAATAAAAATAATAGTACATTGTCTCAAAAAATTTGCAACAGATAACATCTACAAAGTGTTAGAAGACTTTCTGGCACATAGTAGGCACTCAGTGCATATTAGTGTTTATTAATTTGTGGGTGTGCAGGGAGAGGCAGAAAAGGAAGTAGAGAGGGGTTCATGTTTCTTCTTTGGTTTCTGATATGTTTTCTGACAATCCTCTGCTCCCTTAGGGTACAGCCAGTGCCTTCAGAACATAGTCTAGGATGGAAGACTTACAGATTCCTATGTCATTACATGCTGGATAACTTTTATCTAACATACAGGATTTATGCCTAAATCCTATGTCCTACTCTTGCAAATGCTTCACAACACTTCAGAGACCCATCCGCTCTGCACTTGTTTATACACAAGATGGGTGTTTTTTCAAACACGAGATCTCTGCTGTTCCTGAAAAGATACAAAGAACTTAACAAATTCTTTCTGTAGGGAATATTACTTCATGTAGTTTGCCATATAGAAAAGCTACATTTCATCTCTACATTTATTTTTAATCACTAAGACATTTCCCCCAGTCATCATTAGAGTCCCCTAGTCCCTTAATACATTATTTTAAATAATATTGGCAATAAAACTTTGGCAAAGAAACATTCAAAGTATTTTTTCTTTTCCAAAACTGAAATAATATCCAGTTGTTTCTCTTTTCCATATGTTCACATGCCCAGTTACTTCTGAATTTGTTCACTATAGAGAAACAGATGAAAAGAATCAAGATTAAAGTGAATGAAAGCACAAACATAATAAAGCAGATGAACTTAGATTTGTTGATCCATTCCAGGAAACACTAGCAGATATGGGGAATATTTCTTGAATTCTATAGATGAACTTTATAGGCTCAAAAATAAAGTATTCTACTATTTAATAGGCAAAAAGTTGAATAAATATTCCACTTTGAAGAAATAGAGCATAATGTTCAATAAGTATATAAGTAAAATACTTCCCAGGAATATAGATCCCCTTCTGAGACACTCAGGAAGCTTAGCATTAGCTGATGTTTAACCTTAATGGTAATTCATCTGTGATCTGCCTAGGTTTCATCATGCTTCGACAGATTAAATATTAACACTAGAGGAAAATTCCACTTTCAGGCAAGATTTTGCTAGCATTTTTTTGAGTTCCATATTTTTTTCTGAAGTTTTTATGCAATGACCATTTCCAAAGTCCTTTGGTTGTTTAATATCTGGCAGGATTATCTTGAAAATCTGGTTATTTCAGTTATGTGGGTACTAGGGAAGGGAGGTAATTCTATATATGCAAATCACATGAGCTTCAAGTCACAGATCAAATCTGCCTTTGTATATTTCAGTTCATTTGTCTTTGGCAAAACAAGCCCTCCTGTTGTTAAAAGGGAAAAGTACTGAAACATACCTTGAGAAGGCAGCAAAAGTTGGTTGTATATCAAAAAGCTCATAAAAGCAATATTTACTGACATAAATGTAAATGAATCAAAAGCACATGGATGATAATTCCCTTAAAATACACAAAGTTATATGAAATATGCATTGGGTTTTTCTTAGCCTGGCAGAGTAGAATATTAATTTAAGATGATTGGAACATTAAAAATGTAGCCAGGTTCACTAATTCCTCAGACGTATGCTGAAAGAATGGCATTTTATTTCAAGGCAGAATTCTTGTGGTCTAAAGAGCATCCATCCATTTCTTTTTATGGGCCCTTCAATCGTAAAGAGCCTCTGGGAGACTTCAAATTTATGCAAGAAGAATGAGGATCTAAGGATTACTTGTTACAACTGAGAGAGATAAAAAAGAAAAATCTACCTCTGAAGGATTCATGCCCAACTTTTATGTAGCTCTCTACTTATGATCCATTAAATTCATAAAATGTTTCCACAGTTCATAGATTATCAGTTTAAGGCTTGAGCATTTTATATGGAGTTTCTGTTATTTCTAGAAAACTCTGATGTTATTTCAATGCAATTCAAGTTGGTTCGTGTTAATGAAACAATCTTGGTGTCACTGAAAGCTACACATTTGTTTATCAATATTCCTTTTTCCTAGCTAAGAGCAACAGTCACAGAGGGAGTGTTGCCAACGGCTGTAACTCTACAGAAAACTAATTTCAAGAGTCCCAGTTTCTATCTGTGAATACAAACCCACACCACTTTTGTGAGACACACAGCTCTGCAGCCGAGATGTGCTAAGGTTCATGCAGTTTGCAACCCATCTCCCTTGTAGATTAGTCCGCGCCTTATTCCCTGAACCCTGTCCTGCTCTCTGTTGCTTCCTGGCAGCTTGCTCCTTCCAGCCTCTCTCGTTTCTCCTGTTTCTTCCCTCTCTTCCACTCTCCTGAGCCTGTTAAACCTCCATGACAACATTTAAACTGTTCTGTTTCCATTAAAACATTCTCAAGATAGCAGCCTAAATTGATTACTCTTTCCTAACTTGTATTATATGTTTTGTTATTTTATATTTTCCCTATAAACTCATTTGTTTTATACGTACAGACAAATGCCATCTCAACAACTAAGTTGTAAACTCCCATTGGGCAGGGCAATGCTCAAAATTTCCTTCCTATATTCTTCAGTTCACAGGAGAAGGGGTTGTACAATGTGTTTTCTGTAATTAGAAACTGCCTTATCTGCTGCAGTTTTTGGTTTTCAAAAGTTGCACTCTCTTCTTTTGCAGGTAGATGAAATTGCCCTATTATAGTAAAGTACACACTGAAGTATCCACTTCTGGGCACGAGAAGAACAAGGAGGTCGTTGACAATGCATGACTCTCTCTGCCTGGCTTCTTTCTTCATGAAAAAGGAAAGGCTGCTAGAGCAGTGGAGCTATTTCTTGAGAAAGTTGAGCGTGTTTCACCATGACATCCTTGCAGGTTTTGTAGATAGACTGTTGCTTGCAGTACCTCACCCCTCCTTGTCTCCCTTCTCTCCCTCTTTTTACCATTTACTGTAGTTTAAATATAATATCTATTTTATTAATCTGCATTTTCTAAGATGGAATAATGAAAAATAAATCACTACTTCTCAATTCAAAGCACTTTCTGCTTATTTTGTGCATATTTAAATGAAGATTGGAGAAGTTGACTAACTGCTTCATCTGTTCTTACAACTTCCATCTTATGTATTCTTTCTGTTCTGTATACTTTTGTATTTCCATTTTACCTGGCTTTTCCTATTTGGATTATGATACTTTTGCTTTCATCTTTTAAAAGATAGAAGAGTTTTGTATGCTATATGTGTCCTAAATTTCTAAATTTACCAGATTTTAGATTTAAAACCTAACAACCAGTTAAGTTTTAAAGAGCATGAATATTTCTAGATCATATCAGAAGTATGATCTGATATTTTAGTATCCTTTCTATTTAAGATAAAGACTGAATCCACCTTTACTCCATGCAGTTTCCCCCACCTATGTGCCCATCCACTTCTTGGTTACACTGTGGTTTAATTCCAGGTTATTAAATTATTGGTTTCACATGATATGCTGTTGCATGCACTTTTAAAAGTGATTGATGTCAGTGATTAAAAGCAGGTAGAGTCAATTTTCTTTTTTCATTTTATTTTTTGCCTCTTACTCCCCTGTAAAGTACAGCAGATGTTTTACAGAGAAGGAATTAACATGTATGTAACAGACATCAAATGCAGTATGTCTGGCCATAGGGTATTGAAATCTAAGAGCCCAGCTCTGGACAATCTGTGATCTCTATTTTTTCAAGAGCATCAGGGTTCTCCAAACCAGAAGTACCACCACCAGGGCCCACTTATTCATTATGATCACTACAGACAAGTTTAATGATTAGGCGTGGGTTGCTAACTCCCACAGCCTCCGGTGACTTCTGGGCTTCCTCATCAAATGCCTCTTTGCATAGCCCTAGAACTTGTAGTTTACATTTGGGAAACCTCAAGACTTCAATTTTCCTTTCTTTTCCAGTAATTAGGGTTTTTCTTCAAATATAGATATATATTTTTTTAGGAAAACAAAATATGTGCTGTATTTTTGTTA
Source organism: Trachops cirrhosus (assembly GCA_028533065.1). Lineage (NCBI taxonomy): Eukaryota > Metazoa > Chordata > Mammalia > Chiroptera > Phyllostomidae > Trachops > Trachops cirrhosus. The sequence goes on along the minus strand of CM052541.1, from coordinate 130,323,001 downwards.
AGTCCTGGCATATTAGAAAAACTTGTTATGATTATTTAACTTTATACCTATGCTATACTTAAATGACATTTTAAAAACATTTTCAACCTTTCTTATTGAGGTAGCATTTACATAAAATAATAGCACCCATCTTAAGTAGATGAGTTTTGACAAAGGTCAAAACATTCCCACCATCACAATCAGGACATTACTCTAAAACGTGCGTCCATCCCACCTGTCATCTGACCCACGTCAAATGCTGCTCTGCTTTGCCACTCTAAATTAGTTTTGCCTACTCTGGAATTTCATATAAATGAAATAACTTGGCAGGATGCATTCTTTTATGTCTGGTTTCTTACATTTGGTCTGTTTTTGAGATTCATCTAGTTGTTTCCTATTTTAAGAGTTTGTACATATTTTTTTCTGAGTAATATTCCATTTTATGGACATACCACAATTGTCTGACAATTCACCTGCTGATAAGCACTTAGGTTGTTTCCATTTTGGGGTGATTATATAAAACCATTAAATGGTCATGTGCAAAACTTTGTGGTATGTTTTGATTTTAAGAGGATCAATACATTAAAGTGAAATTACTGTGTTATGTGGTAACTGAATATTTAGCAAAAAAAGAAACTTGCTAAATGTTTTCCAGAAGGGTTGGACTGTAACCCTCCTGTGAGCAACATCTAAGAGTCCCAGTGAGTAGGTAAGGGTATCTCATTATGGTTTAATTTGCATTTCCTGATGACTAATTATGTTGAGTAACTTTTCATACGTTTGTTGGCCATTCACAAACCTTTTCTGAAATGTCTATTTAAATTTTTTGCCAGTTTTAACTAGGCTAATGAGTTATCATTTTAACCATTCTTCACATATTCTAGATACAGATTCTTTGTCAAATATATGAATTGCACATATTTTTACCCAGTCTTTGGTTTGCCTTTTTACTTTTCAAAGCACATAAAGTTTTAGTTTTTATGAAATCCAAGTTATGAAATTTTTCATCTATACCTGGTGCCTCTTTATCCTAAGAAATTATGTCTATTCTAAGGTTATAAAGTTTTTCTTCTACATTTTTGGGCTACTTTTATTTTCACATAAAATACTTAATTTTCTGCATGTATTTCTTATATTGAATTACTAGTCTTTTTGTAATTTTTTCCAATTGATTTTTATCTTTATTATATTTTTCCATTATCATTTAGTTCCCTTATGCCCACCTCCCCTCTGCAATCACTACACTGTTGTTCCAGTTGTGAAAACTAGTGTTTAATAATACTTGTAATGTATCAGGCACTTGTAAATAGATTATCTTACATACATTTCAAAACAATCCAAGTGAACTAAATGTTACTGTTACCCTCATTTTAGAGAAGAGGAATGTGAAATGTGGACAGTTTAAATAAGTCAAAGGGCCAGATTTAAAACTCCAGATATCTGCCCCCAGGACCATGTTCATTTCAATTCATTCATTAGGACTTTCCAACTCATTCTGTTATCTTTTATCTTATCATTAGTTTTCATGTAAGTTTTTTTCTTTCTTTAGGGTTGCTCTTGGTTCACAGTTCTTTAAACCCATTGAGAATTTCAAAATGTTTCCTGAATTTTTCCTTTATCCCAAAGTGTAACTTCCAGAGATGGTCTGTTTTCCTTTACTAATTCCTTATCCTCTTCCATGACCTCTCCATTAGCCACTGGATTACATATAGTTAGGTCTGTCCTTTTTCAAATATGGTAAAATCAGACTATTTTCATCTATTGAGACTTAATTTGTCAATATGTACTGTGTTCTGCCTTTGTGGGATTTTTCACACTCTTCCTAAGTTTGTACACATAGATTTTTTACCTATCTTCATATAGTTATTAGTTGGGATACAAGCAGAGGTCTATAGCTCCTAATCAAATTCCCATTTTCCTTGCAAGGATGCCTCACTGACATAAGTAATGCCATTTCCTGAACCAAGTGCCTGGTTACTGATACTCTTAATCAGTGTAGGCTATAAAAGTTATAATTCTCATTCAGCATTCCTTCAGAAGTCTCTCTACATTTAAAACTTCAACTATATTGGTAACTTGCTGAGTTGCAACATATAAGTTTGACATCTCACTCCCTTACACACAAACAGGCTACTTAATACCTAATTGTTTTCTGAAAATTGTTGTCTGTGAAGTCTTATGTGAAGTAATGTGAGGAACCAAGTTCTAGTGGCCTGAAAATAAGGAAAGATCAAGGTAAAAAGACAGCTACTCACACCTTATATCTCTAAACAATGTCTCAAAGGTATAAAGAATTTTCCAGTTTCCCAGACATCCTCGGATTATTGCTTTGTTAACTTTAACAATGTGCATTTAACATTTTTTTTGCATAATCTATACAATTCATCATCCTTTTGGACCACAGTAAGAGTAGCAGCTGCAGCAACTCAGCCCAAGGGAGAAATAATTGTAAGCAAGCAGCTTTGAAGAAAGTTTATGATGAAGCAAAAAAGTACATTGATTTCAAACATAGATGGTTATGCTTACATCAAAATATTTGTCCTGGCATTGGACTGTTTGTGGATTTAACAAGATAAACACATATTGATAAAAAGGAGCAGCATGTGTGATACTCAGTGAGTCTCAAGTATCTATGAGACCAGTTTAATTAAAAACAAGAGTTGTTATGCCTTGTTTTCTTATTGAGAGTTGGGCGACCTAATTATCAGCAGGGTACATTTAACAATGGGATTCTAGCTATGAGATTGATGGTTTTTATGAGGCAGGAATAGCAAGCACTTATTATTTGAAACATTCTCAGATGCTGACTTCCTTCAATAGTTAACATCATGTAATAGTTAATCTACATGATAAACTATAGAGATGCCTTAATGATAGGCATCCAACTAAATAAGCCTTGGTAAAGACTAACAAAGTGGCTCTGCAGAGAAGGAAACCCTACTTTATTTTTTAAAGTTCACACACACACAGTGCATTGAGATTTATATAACACTTTATCTTTTTGATTTAACTAAAGAAAATGTTATATTAAAAGTGGGAAAATTCTCAGACCCATGAGCCATGATAATCAAGAGATCCTGTTATGATTACAACATAGGTTCTTTCTGAAGATAACAGGAGGAAGTATCTACTTTTTTAAGCCACAGACATTTTTACTTATTTGGTCTTATTCCCCATATGCATTGATTCTTATTTTCTCCTCATTTAAAGAATTTTCCAAGAGGTCTTTCTGTTGTTAAATATCTGAACCCTTGTATGATACTATTATGTCCTTATTGCAGAGGCATTTTAATATAACAGCTCCCCTTTTCACTGTTGAGAAATGTGTTATGCAGTCAATTATTATTTTGTGAGTCACCTATTCTTTCCCTCTAGAAACTTTCATACTTTTGTTTTCATTGTTCTTAAATTTCACAATAATTTATCTATGTTTATGTTTCCTCTTATTTAATTGTTGTGGTAGATTGCTTGTAAAGATGACCCCAAAAATTTCTCCTTCCACGTTTGTCTGCCACTTAGCAATGTGACTTTAATGCTCCTCCTTCCAGGAGAAACAGCCCATTTCTCCATCTCTACATGTAGGCTTGGCTATATGACTTATTTTGTTAATAGAATATTAGCCAACACAATGTAAGCAAAGAGTTGAGCAGCACTTGCACATTGGGTCTTGCCCTCTTTTGCAGCTCTTGGAATTCTGAGACCATCACGTGAAAATGTGAATGAGGCTGAGATAGCCTACTAGGGAGACCACATGGAAGACAACCGAGGGGCCCTGATTTATAACCCAACACCTGCTAGCTATGTGAGTGAAGGCATCCTGGACTAACTAGTCCCAGCCAATCGACAGTCTACTGTGGACCCGTGACAGAGTCCAGGAGAAATCAGCAGTAAAACTATCCAGATGTCCAAACTCAAACTGCCAGCTCTCAGAATTTTAAGCAAATAAATGATATTTTTGTTTTAAGTCACTAAGTTTTGGGAGTGGTATGTTAAAAAAATCACAGAACTTTGACATGAAATCTGACTCCAAAGCTTTTTCTCAATATACCATTTTCTTTTATGAAAACTTGAACTTTGTGACTAGTAACTTCATTGTTTTATACCTCAATTTCCTTATCTTTAAAAATGATCTCATTTCTATCTATTAGCATAGGAATAAATATGGGAAAAGTTTCAGGAGAGTCCCAATGGTAAAAATAATATTGAACTAAACTTATGATAATTCCTAATGTCTTTTATCACATGAAATTCTGACATCTTTTTCTTTTTCTTTCTAAATCCCATTTACATCATCAGTCAGTCAATTCATTTAAGGAAAAATATAACTCAAAAAAAAGTGTAGCCTTATTTTTTTAGTGTGCCATACTGCAGACTTGCTCATTTTAATTTTTCCTACACTTTTCATTCTTAGTGATGAAAATACTGTAATTTCAATAAAATATATAATTGTCATTATTGTCAGAACACTTACTGCTTTACAAAAGCAGAATTAAACAGGTTTCTCCTAAACATTACCCAAATGTCTCCAGCTGTGTTCCCTAGAATCAGACCAGACAATGGCTAGACGATGGTCACATCAAAGTGACATCTTATATACAAAGAGGACGCACTCCTCCAGCAGCCCCTAGCATAGGGTGTGTGAAGATGAGGTCATCTCAGCAAATACTGTTTGTCTTGCTTTTTTCTTTGTTTTCTTAACCAGGATTGTATTTGTCTATGAAATGGCTTGGCAAGACCTATTATCCCAGAGGCTTTCCTAAACTAATAGTCCCACTGTCAGCCGAGGAGGAAAAGCAATTATATTTGTTCACAGAATACTCTCTATTGTATAATCAAATTATTTTTTCTTTTTAAGATTTCTAAAATTTTATTTTTCTCCCTAGTCAGTACGATAATATCAGTGAAAAAATCTCTAAAAATTGGTTATTTGTGAACAAAACTAAAGTATTGTTTGGGGTTGAATGGGTTGCTTAATCTCTGCAAAGTTCTTACAGGGCCTCAAACCTACTTGTTTTCCTTTCTTGCTTGTTGAAAAGTCAGTGATTCCTTTAGGGAACACCCTGGAAATGAGAATCAACAGTGGACTTGTTTTCCTTAGCATTACCTGTTAGGATCTGCCGAACATGCTTGTTCTCCAGACAAGCACATTTAGAATTTTTACTTCTAAAAAAACAAACTGTACTGAAATTAGGGAAAAAAATGTTCTCATCCCATTCTGTCCTTTTTTCCTCATCTGACTCTCCCCACAGAGTGACTAGGCTCCATGCCTAAGAAAATAGTAACACATTCGTAAGTTGTGAAGGGTAAAGAAAATTACTACTCAAAATGTAATTCATTTGCCAACCACAATCCACTACTTGAACAACCACCTACTGATTCATCCTAGTCTCGCATTTATAAGAATGTTTTATAAAAGACTAAATGCTCTTGAGCACATTCCTCATAAAATACTCCTTGCAATGGGCAGAGGAAACACAGTCTTTCACCTACATGGTTTTGTACATGTTACTCTTTTTTTCTGGAATGTCCTTATTCACCTGGTTAACTTCTGTTGGGCCTTAAACGCTCAATTCAGGTGCATCTCTCCCAGAAAACTTTCCTTGCTTATGCTTCATTCTGACCATTCCTATTAGATGCCTCCTAGTTGCTGCCATATTGCTGCTATGCTAATACCTATTATATCACATTTTAACTGCTAGTTCATCAGTCTTCTATAAGAGATCACAAGCTCCTCTAAGATAAGTGCCATTGTTGGCTATGTAACCAACACCTACCACAGTGTCTAACACATTTTATGGTTAAATAAATTTTGCTGCATGACTAAAATTAATACAAGAAGTATTCATTCCAGATGAAGTATTCATATCTGCTGGACTCTCCATCATCCATTCCCCACCACCTACACCAGGGCAACTTTCCTCAGACCAACAGAGAATTAACCCCTCCTACATTTTCATTTGGAAAATTGATCCATGACACCTTCAAGAAAAAGGGGGTGTAAAACAATCTGTGTACCCTACCCATTAGCCAAAGGAAGTGCTTCAGGGATGTGTGTGTGACCCAATCAGAACTAGTGAGAGTTTACAGCCATTCAAGATAAGGGGAAGTCCTTTTCTTTTGCAGAATCTATTGCTAGAGATTATGCTGTTTTGATGCACTTGATAAAGGAAAGATGACTGAAACCTCAAGAGCTTCTCATAGCCATCTTGTGGTGAAAACAGGGAAACATTCCAGAAAATGAAAAGTAGAAGGAGAAAACAGAGTCAAGAAATGTACACAGGGCCCTGGCCAGGTAGCTCAGTTGGTTAGAGCATTGTTCCCATACTTCAAGGTCATGGGTTCAGTCCCAGGTCAGGGCACATACAATAAGCAACCAATGAATACATAAATAAGTAGAACAACAAATTAATGTTTCTCTCTCTCTCCCCCTTCTTCTTTCTCTAAAATAAGTAAATACATACATAATAAATAAATAAATAAATGAGAAGGAAACATAAAAGAAATGGGAAGGAAAATAATACCCTGCTCATATTATTTGAACCTGTAGGGAAGATGCCTCAAAAGTTAGAGAGCTATTTAGTTAGGAGAGTCAATATTATTTTTAATGTAGTTTGAATTAAGTTTTCTATCCCTGCAACACACAGTTGTTCAGGACTTTTTCACTTAAGTGGCTCAACTTTTTCCATCCAAATCTTACTTAGCTCAACCTCCCATTTGATAGAAAACTTCATCACCTGCTTTGGGTTTGTAATAGTGACACTGAAGTAGCATAGTGGATGCAGCATGGGTTTTGGATTCAAATAAATAGAATTTTTTTTGTTTAAGTTTCACCTTGTATTATCTGTGGACATTTGGCAAGTCGTTTTACCATTCTGGGCCTCATTTCCTTAACTGTGTCTATCTTGGAAGTTGCTAGAAGATTTAATAAGATAAACACATTTAAAATTTGTAACTGTATGGTTATGATATAGAAATTTATAAAACAATCTAAATCTTTGTTTCGTCCCTTGTAATTATCTTCACTGGTTTAACTTACCTCAGGGATCAATACATTTCACATTTTGACATCTTAAATTTCTCAACTATCAACACCCTCTTCATTCTACACTTACTGGCTACTGCACTGAAAAACCATAATCTCAATGACTGAGACTTCCAGTCAAGATGGAGGTGTAGGTAGATACGTCTTTCCTCCTCAGACAACCAAAAGAAGAACAACAACAAATTTAAAAACAAAAACAACCAGAACTGACAGAAAATCAAACTGTATGGAAGTCCGACAACCAAGGATTAAAGAAGATATATTCATCCAGACTGGCAGGAGGGGCGGAGATGGGCAGCTGGGTCAAGAGGACTCAAGGCAGTGGCTGATGGACTGAGTGGTCCCACATTCATGTGCAGATAAACCAGAAGGAACAACTAGGGAGCAAGACAGACAGCACAACCCAGGGCTCCAGTACGGTGAAATAGAGCCTCAAAACCACTTACTGAAAATACCTGTGAGGGTTGAGGTGGCAGCAGGAGAAACTCCTAGCCTCACAAGAGACTTCATTGGAGAGACCCACGGGAACCTAGAACAGACACAAACCACCCACCTGGGAATCTACACCAGAAGGGTCCAATTTGATTGTGGGTAGCAGGAGAAGTGACTGAAATCCGGCAGAGAGTGGAGCAAGTGGCACTGTTCCCTCTCAGACCCCTCCCCCACATACAGCATCACAACGCAGCAACATGGATTGCCCTGCCCTGGAGAACACCTAAGGTTCCGCCTCTTACTACATACCAGGTACACCAAGACAAAAAAAAATGGCCCAAAAGAAAAAACAGTTCAAAGCACCAGAAAAAATACAACTAAGCAACAAACAGATAGCCAACCTATCAGATGCATAGTTCAAAACACTGGTTATCAGGATGTTTCAGGAACTCACTGGGTACTTCAACAGCATAAAAAAGACCCAGGCAGCAATGAAGTTTACGTTATGTGAAATAAATAAAAATCTACAGGTAACCAACAGTGATGAGAAGGAAACGAGGTCTCAAATCAATGGTTTGGAGCAGAAGGAAGAAAGAAACATTCAACCAGAACAGAATGAAGAAACAAGAATTAAAAAAAAAAATGAAGGGAGGCTTAGGAACCTCCAGGACATCTTTAAACATTCCAACATCCAAATCATAGGAATACCAGAAGGAGAAGAGGAAGAGCAAGAATTTGAAAACATAATGAAGGAGGACTTCCCCAATCTGGCAAAGGAAGTACACTTTCAGGAAGTCCAGGAAGCTCAGAGAGTCCCAAAGAAGTTGGACCCAAGGAGGAATACACCAAAGCACATCATAATTACATTAGCCAAGATTAAAGATAAGGAGAGAATCTTAAAAGCAGCAAAAGAAAAGGAGAGAGTTACCTACAAAGAAGTTCCCATTATGCTATCAGCTGATTTCTCAAAATAAACCTTGCAGACAAGAAGGGGCTGGAAAAAAGTATTCGAAGTCATGAAATGCGAGGACCCACATCCAAGGTTGCTCTATCCAGCAAAGCTTTCATTTAGAATGGAAGGGCAGATGAAGTGCTTCCCAGATAAGGTAAATTTAAAGGAGTTCATCATCACCAAGCCCTTATTATATGAAATGTTAAAGGGACTTATCTAAGAAAAAGAAGATTAAAAATATGAACAGTAAAATGACAACAAACTCACAGCTATTAACAACCAAACCTAAAAAAAAAAAGACAAACTAAGAAAACAATTAGAACGGGAACAGAATCACAGAAATGGAGATCACATGGAGGGTTATCAGTGGGGGAGTGGGAGGGGAAAAGAGGGGGGAAAGGTACAAGGAATAAGTAGCATAAATGGTAGGAAGAAAATCGACAGGGGGAGGTTAAGAATAGTATAGGAAATGCAGAAGCCAAAGAACTCATATGTACGACCCATGGACATGAACTAAAGAGGGGGAGTGCTCATGGGAGGGGGAGTTCAGGGCAGGTGGAGGGGAATAAAGGGGGGAAACAGGACAACTGTAATAGCATAATCAATAAAATATATTTTTTAAAAAAACATAATCTCATCATTTGTTTTTTGTGTTTTGTTTTTTAATTATATTTATTGATTATGCTATTACAGCTATCCTAATTTTTCCCCTTTGCCCCCCTCAAGTCCGCACCCCTTACTCCCTCAGGCAATGGCCCCACTATCGTTCATATCCATGTGTCATGAGTATAGGTTCTTTGACTACTCCATTTCCTATACTGTACTTTCTACACCCCCATATTACAGGCTTCTGTAACCTGTATGTACTTAATCCTCTCACCTCTTTACCCATTCCCCCACACCCCTCTCTCATCTGGCAACCATCAAAATGCTTTCCCATACCCATGATTCTGTCTCTGTTCTTCTTGTTTGCTTAGTTTCTTTTTCAGATTGAATTGTCAATAGATATGTATTTTTGCCACTTTATTGCTCATAATTTTGATTTTTTTCTTAAATGAGTCCCTTTAACATTTCATATAATAATGGTTTGGTGATGATGAACTTCTTTACTTTTTTCTGTCTGGGAAGATCTTTATTTGCCCTTCAATTTTAAATGATAGCTTTGCTGGGTAGAGCAATCTTGGCTGTAGGTCCCTGCTTTTCACAACTTTGAATATTTTGCCAATCCCTTTTAGCCTGCAAAGTTTCTTTTGAGAAACCAGCTGATGGCCTTACTGTAGGTAACTAACTTCTTTTCTCTTGCTGCTTTTGAGATTCTCTCTGTATCTTTAACCTTCGGGATTTTAATTATGATATGTCTTGGAGTGAGTCTCTTTGCATCTATCTTGTTTGGGATTCTGTGCTTCCTGGACTTCCATGTCTATTTCCTTCACCAAATTAGGGAAGTTTTCTTTCATTATTTTTTTCAAATAGATATCCAATTTTTTGCTCTTTCTCTTCTCCTTCTGGCACCCCTAGTATGTGAGTGTTGGAATGCTTGAAGTTGTCCCACTTAGACTATCCTCAGTCTGCTTAGACTATCCTCATTTATTTTGGATTTTTTTCTTGTTGTTGTTCTGATTCATTGTTTTTTCTTCCTTATGTTCCAAATTATTGATTTGATTCTCGGCTTCATCCACTCTATTGTTGTTGTCCTTGTAAATTGTTCTTTATTTTAATTAGTGTATTCTTTGTTTCCAACTGGATATTTTTTTATGCTGCTGAGGTCCTACTGAGTTCCTTGAGCATCCTTATAAGCAGTGTTTTGAACTCTGCATCTGATATTTTGCTTATCTCCACTTCACTTATCTCTTTTTCTGGAGTTTTGATCTATTCTTTCATTTGGGCCATGGTTCTTTGTTTCTCATTCTGGCAGCTTCCCTGTGTTTGTTTCTATGCATTAGGCAGAGCTGCTTTGACTCCCTGTCATGGTAGTGTGGCCTAATGTAGTTTTATATGGTCCAGTGGTACAGCCTCTATCACTGAAGCTGGGTACTAGATGTGAGCCTTTTGCATAGGCTGAGTACACCCTCCTCTTTTAGTTGAGCCTTGGTTGCTGTTGGGAGATCATTGGAGAGATTTACCCAGACCAGTCAGCTACAAGGATTGGTTGTGACCACTTACCACCAGACTATGCCCTCTGAGGAGGATCAGCTGTGCAGGGGCAGGGTGGTGGTGTTTCAACATGGTCTATAGTCGTTCTCCAGGTATACTGGCCCTCAGGATTCCCAGATGATACAGACCAAGTTCAGCCCACAGTTGTATCCTGCCAGGGGCCACACCCTGAGATGGCTGTTGCTTGTGCTGGGCTCTGAGATTCCCAGGAGAAACCAAGCTATGACTCTACGCTGGCTAGTGCCAGGCATGAGGTTCACTGAGACCAGCTGTTGCTTGTTTGAGAGGATTTAGGAATTTATGCAGTATGAACCAAGGCAAGCCATTCGTAAAGAAAAGCAGCTTGGGTAGGCCTGTAAGTTGGGTTGGGCAGAGTCTCTGGGGATCTCCAAGGCAGACCAAATAGTGTTAGCCAGTTTGATGGAATCTCAGATATGACACCAGCTTGCTGGCTCTGTGGCTCTGGAGGGTTGGGAGGCAGCGATTTAGGAAAGGGACAATGGCCTCTGCTCACCTTGATGACAGACACTTCAGTTTCTCCCTATATGACACTGGTGCCTTCCAAGCTGTTACCCCAGCCCTGGAACTAAGAGGAGTGAACATGAATAGGTGAGTCTGTATGTGGCTCTTCAAGAGGAACTGCTTGGGGGCCCAGAAGTTTCTTCCACCAACTCAATGCCTGCTATTTTTTGCAGCCAGAAGTTGTGGGGACTTAGCTCCCTGGCACTGGAACCCTGGGCCGGTGGCCTGGTATGGGGCTGGGACTCCTTGCTCTGGAGATATCCGTCCTGAATTTTTATCCCCCACATGTGGTGTGGGACCAACCTGTTCCATGTCTGTACCCCTCCTACTAGTCTGGATGGATGTGGTTTCTGTAATTATGTTGTTGTTAGACTTCTATTCAGCCCAATTTCTGATGGTTCTGAGTGATGGGTGATATATACTTTGGTTGTAATTTTGATGCAGCTGTGTGAAGGAGTGAGCCATGTCTACCTATGCCACCATCTTGACCAGAAGTCTCACCATCGTTTGAAACAGATCCATCCAGTTATGTCTTCCTTTCTCTTATTCCAGCATCTCTGCCTCTCCACCACTCACATCCTCATATCCTTATAAATGCCAGGCCATCAACTTTCCCAAGTCCAAGTCCACATTCCATATTCATTCCTTTGATCACATCTCTGTTTAGTTTTCCTTGCACTTACTGAGTACCCACTATATACCATCTCTAAAGAGACACAGCTGAATAAGACATGGGTTTCTACCCTCAGGATCCCTACAATCTAGAAATAGAGACATATGATAGATTCTCAATGAGATATATTCAATAGACAGAGGAAAATTCTGAGAGAAGGAAGAGAGGGGAGAGTGGAGAGAGAGGGAGAGGAAGAGAAAGAAAGAGATATATATATATATATATATATATATATATATATATATATATATATATATAGAGAGAGAGAGAGAGAGAGAGAGAGATGGATGGATATATGGGGTGATACAGGCCCACCCTGGAAGAGAAACTAGTGTAGAAACAGAAAATTAGGGGGCAATTTTAATAATGTAGGGGAGAATAATGGTGGTTAACTAAAGGTTATGCCAATGGAGGTGAGAAATTGATTATAAGTATAATTTGAAACTTGGGCCAGGATATTGTTTTGGTGTACCACATGAGGAATGTGAAAGAAGAGAGGATTCAGGGATACCGTACAGCTTTTGAGGAAGAGAAATTTCAAGAACATCATTATTATTAACTGCAGTGGATAAGACAATGGAACAGGAGCTCAGTGGATCTATCCAAAATACAGTAAATACACACACATATGTACAAACACCCATGCATATAGATAGATACAGATTATAGATACAGAAGTATACATAAAAACATACATGCATACATACATACATACATACATACCTGGAGTTTATGGAAAAGATCTGTGTAGAGGTATACATTTGGAAACTGTATTCATATAGATGGTATTTAAAGCTTTTGTGACTGGATAAAGTTATCAAGGGAGCAAGTGCAGACAGAAAACAAAAGTAGTTTCAAAACTGAGACCTGGACTCCAAGGTGAAAAGACTGCAGGAATAAATACTTATGTAGACAAATGACTAAAATTACATGCACCAAAATTATATAACAATAATTAACAGGGGTCCTGCCTGGTGTGGCTCAGTGGATTGAGCATCAGCCTGTGAACCAAAGGGTCGCTGGTTCAATTACCAGTCAGGGCACATGCCTGGGTTGCAGGCCAGGTCCCCAGTAGGGGGTGCGCGAGAGGCAACTACACATTGATGTTTCTTTCCCTCTCTATCTCCCTACCTTCTCCTCTGTCTAAACATAAATAAATAATTAAAATCTAAAAATAATAATAATTAACAGGGGAAGTTCTATTTTTTCTCTTCATTTGCTAAATTTTTTGATAGTGAAAAAGTATTCTCATATAACAAAGGCTATTAAAATAAAAATGTGCTACTCATACATAAGTTCTATGGGGAAGACAACAAATAGTTGGTTACTGAATCTTAAGTTTTATATCTTTCAAGACCTTTTAAGTTATTCCAGATCCTAAGTTGTTTTGGAGGCAGATGGTTCCCAGACACTCCAGCCCTTTTATCATCACCAGATTCCTGCACCAGCCTCTCCCTCAGCCCAGTTTTCCAGGATGAGTTTGAAAATGCTTGTGGTATTATCTAAATAGATCCAGCCCCAAATTCCAAAGGGCTGTCTTCTCACCCTGATAGAGTATTTGGGCTTTTACTCTATATTGAGAGCTATCCTCATCATGCCCTGTTAGATAACTAAAATTCTGCCTTGTTCTTTATTCCTATTGACCTACTTTCTGTCATGACCTGTTTTCCCTCATGATTGTTATTAGGATACACTTCCAGGATGCTCTATTACCAACATACAAGAAGTAGTCAGACTATGCAAAGAAACTACTGTTTTAACCTAATGGATTATTCTTTTTAAATACTTAATATTTTATTTAGATGAAATAATGCTTGCTTTTGTAATGTTCCTGAAATCATGTGGTTCGGTATAAACATAGAGATCACAAAGATCAAAGTTATATAAACAAAGGTAGCATTTGAATTATCAATTTATTTATAATACTATTGGTAAAATTTCTCTTAAAATGCCCCTTTCAAAAAATTTAAAGAATAAAAAAATAAAATATCCCTTTCAATGTATGATAAGAAACAGTCTGCAAACTTATCAAATATTGTCATTCACACTGAAAATATTCAATGAATATATTTTTCTCAAAAATATAAAAACCATGCTTTTACATAAAACCAAAATTATTTATCCCTATTGTATTTAATGAAGCATCCTTAAGGTCATCTATGTTCCCAAGTGATAGACAAAAAAACTTTTTAAGAATTTTATTTATTCATTTTCAGAGGGAGGGAAAAAGAGAAGGAGAAAACATCAGTGTGTGGTTGCCTCTTGAGCACCACCTACTGGAGACCTGGCCTGCAACAGAGGCATGTGCCCTGACTGGGAATTGAATTGGCGACCCTTTGGTTCACAAGTGGGTACTCAATCCACTGAGCCACACCTGACAGGGTTTTTTATTTTTATCTTACAAAGTGCAACAGTATGTGGAGGCCACTTATATTCAAAGAATATACATTTTTAGTAATTACATTTTCAAATATGTGTTCTCCTGGAACATAAATCCTTAATCGCTACTAGGTGACAACCTGCTTAGTTTGATGCTTGTGGTTTGCTGAAATTATTAACTTTATTCAGATACTTCCATGTTATATATGCCAGTATGTCATGGTATGGTATATAGAATTCAAATGATAAAGCTCTTCCTGCATATTGCTCACAGTCTAAAACATAAAATAAATTCTATTAATTACACAGAATCAAATGGTTTATAGTAGCTGATAAACAGAAAACTTTCTAACATAATTTTCTTGGTTTTTATGGTTTTCTAAGTTCCATACTGAGATGACAGTTTAGTTCCTTATTCTTCCATTTCAATTTATCAAAGCATGGCCCTTCTGCAAGAAACAAAAAAGTATGGGGTGAGGGAACAAATACGTAACACTGGATCACTACTATTGGCCATTTCACCCCCAAAAGATTTTGAGTGCTTCAACATCAATTACTCTGAACTTTTATTATTGCCAATTGCAAGAAAACTTGATTTTACAAAATTTTAATAGATGTGACTGTCTTATAAAAATTAACATCATTAATTTATTTGTTAAATGAAACAACATGGAAGACTCCACTGAAAAAAAATGATTTTTAAAGGAACGTGGCAAAACCCTTGGAGAAAAGGTTCCAAGCAGAGAGAACAACTATAGCAAGACAGTAGGGCTGAAGTTTTTCTGAAGTGTTTGAAGAACCCCAAGGAGAGCAGAGTGGCTACAGCAGAGTGAACAGTGGTGGGAGCATTAATGATAAAGCAGAGATGTGCCTGCAGGTGGACACCGTGCACCATGGGAACGTCTGAATTCACTCTGTGTGGGTTAGGCAGTACAAAAGACAATTCTGAGCAGGGACATTAAATGATTTGACTCATTTTTTAAACTTTTAAAGGATCACTTTGGTTGATGTTTGGAGCAAATAATGAAGAAAAACAGTACTGAGAGCCAGTGAGGAGACCATTGCAATGATGGGAATGATGGTGGTAGCTGTAAAGGGGGTGAGAGGCATTGTTTTCTGAATGTATTTTGAATGTTTTGAAAAAATTTGATATGGATTAAGTATGGAGATTAAGAAAAACTTAAGAAAAAATCATTCCAAGATTTTCTGTCTGAGCAATCGCAATATAGAGCAGTCATTACCTGAGGCTAGGAAGACTCTGGAGGGCTACTGATTGGGGGTGAGAGTAAAAGGTTAAGCTCGGTCCCTTGCAATGTAAGATGTTTATGAAATATTCAAATGTAAATCCTGGAGAGAGACATTTAGAAGTCATTTTGACAGTTGTCAGAGGACAGATGGTATTTGTAGTGGTTAATTTTACATGTCAGTGTGACTGGACTAAGATAGCCGTTAAGCATTATTTCTGAGTGCTTCTGTGAAAGTGTTTCTGGAAGAGATTAGCATTTGATTCAGTGGACTGAGTAATAAGATCCATCCTCACCGACACTGTGGGAGTCATCTGATCTTCTAAGGACACAAACCAAATAGAAAGGTGGAAAAAGAGTAAATTCTATCCCTTTCTTTCAAGCCAAGACATTGATCTTCTGTCTTGGACATTGGAGCCTCTTGTTCTCAGGCCCTTATATATATTCCCATGCATATAAGTTCTCATATATATTCTGACATATATGTATTAATTCTATTTCTGCAGAGAGCTCTGGTTAGTACAATACTAAAGCCATCACATTAAATGAATTCATCAGAAAATGGAATGCAGGTAGAGAAAGTGATCCCTGAGGAGCAACGATGTTAAGAAGTCAGGCTGATGGGCATCATCCAAAGGTCACTTGAAAATAAGTGACAAGTGGGAAGAGCAGCAAGCCAGGAAAATGTAGTATCATTATTGCCACATGCATCAACATCATCACCATCACCACTAATCAAATAGGTATGTGTTATTCATTAAGTATTTCAACCACCTTGTGAAGGAAGTACTGTTATAGCCTACATAGCAGTTAAATCATTTTCCCACAGTCAACACTGCTAAAGAATAGAAAAGTCAAAATTTGAACACAGGTCATATAACTCTGGAGTACAGGTTCTTTAACACTGCAAGTGGCAATGAAAACAAAAAGGTTTAAAGAGAATGAGAGTAATAACAGAAGCACATTCATCATATATTTTGTTATTTATAACACTATGTACCCAAACATCACAACGAATCACTAAAAGAGCTTACAAGGAATGCTCAGTAGGGTATGCTATCTTTCAACAGTTCTCCAGGTTTATGTGCACTCACTGACCAAAGAAGAAGAAATACCCATGTTTTCACCTCAGACCTACAGTCTGTGTGCCATTTTGAAGAAGTGGTACACAAGGCCTTGTTCAAAGCATGCCAAGACTTGAATGGAGAAACTGAGATCAGACTTTTGCCCTAGCGCAGTCACCAGTGAGACTCTGAGTAGCTCACCTGGCCTTGCTGAATCTGTAAAACAAATGTTATACTAGAAAGGTTAGCTCTAAAATTCTGTCTCTAATTCTTCTCTATTCCCAATAATGTCTATGCATTTTAAGAACTGAACATTTTCATGATTTGGATTAAAATATTTCCTATGTCAACAATAAAATGTTTCCTATGTGTCATTTTCTTCAAGGCTACATATAAGATCATGAGCCCAATATAATGTACAAAAGGATATATAATTTTTAAACTATCATATAGAAAGGCTATAATATAATCTTTACAAAATATTATTAAATTATGCAAGTTTTAAAAATATAACCATAAGGATAACATCAGTGAGGTCTCACTTGACTTCACATTCTTCTCAAAGCATCAAATATTTTCACTCTATTATGATAATCAATGCCTAATAATGTTTTCACCATCTCACTATCATTAAAACCTCTAGAATAGAGTAAGGAACCCATATCTTCAATTTTAAAAAATAAGATGTTTTCTCACTATTTAATAATATTCAGTGTGATTGCTTTTTGGATCTAATTATATTTGTGAAAACTTAGCAACTATAATTTAAAGAATGCCAACTGTGTGCAAAACATTGGTCTACACTTGCCCATGTATTCATTCCATTATTATTAAGCCACATGTTTAAATGTAGTTTATTGAAAACAGATCTTTGCTTGTCATGGATAATATGAACCTTTGTAATTTAACCCAGATATAAAATTATAGAGGCACACTTCCCAGTTTCTGTAATTGTTCTGGGGGGGTCTCTAAGGATTTATTCAGTAGCTGCAACTCAGACATTTTTTATCAACTTCATACTGTAAAAAGAATTATATAATTTCTTTAAAACTAATAATCATTCATAAAAAATAAACTTATACATTTATACAGTAAGCAAATCCTTCTTCCAAATAACAAGCACTATTTGAGGAGATAAGCTAGAAGTATCCCAGGTTTGCTGGGTTATCCCAGGGCCAACTCAGAAAAGTTTATCCTCAGTGAACATTTTATTCCAGACTGGAGTCACCCTTTCCAGTATTTGAGTAACTAGCATTCTATTTCACTCAAAACTCCTTTTGTCTGCAAAATATAAAAAAAATCTTTTCTGAAATTTAGCCCATTTGTTTGCCAATCCACTATTCTATTTTAAAAGTCTCTAGGTACACCATTTATAGCACTGCCTCACACCCTATCATACTAGAATAAGTGACTCATGTGCTCCAAGGAAAGCTGTGACAGGCTCGCTCAGAGGGGGGCATGAGGAGTTGGGACGGAAGGAAGGGGCATTAAGGGTGGCAGTTGAAACAGGAGCCTTGTCAGCATGATCTGAAGTAAACCACAGTGTGGTTGACAACACATTTCATGTGTATCTTACAGGAACTGCCTAGAATTCAAGGATACGCATTAAGAAACAGGGGCCTGAAAGTGACAGAAAAAAAACTTGAAATCAAAGATCAAATTTATATCATATAGGACCATAAACCATACATTATTCAATCAACCATTATCTATTTAATTAAAGAGTGAACACTAAGACCAGGATGATGCACAAAAATATCATAAAACCTCTTTCTAGCTTTAGCTTTCTTCCTCTTCATTTATCAATTTAGTAACACATAATAAAAGGCAATCATTTTCTGCTTTTTTTTACATAATAGAAATTCTTAGAAACAGTAAAATTTCAGAAGTATATAACAAAAATGGCAAGGAAGAAACATCAGTACTACCTGAAATGCTTGGTAATTGAAGTCTACAAAGACAGGATTCAAAAAGTGAAAAATGCCAAAAGGGTAATCTACGAACAAACAAAAAAACTTGGTAAGTTGGATTCCATTAAAAAAAATAAACCTCTTCTCTATAAAACACACTGTTCAGAGAATGAATACGCAAGCCACAGACTGAGAGAAAAAGTTCACAAAAGATATCTAATAAAGGACTGGTATGCCAAATATACAAAAAAGAAACTCTCAAAATTCATCAATGAGAAAATAAGTGACCAATTAAAAATGGACAAAAGAGCTAAAATGGCTCACCAAATAAGATGCTCGGAGAGCAAACATGAATATGAAAAGATGTTCAACATTATATATCATTAGGGAATTGCAAATTAAAACAATATGATACCAGATGAATGATGAGAATGCCCCAGATCCAAACAGTGACAACACCAAGTGCTGGTGAGGACCTGGGGCAATAGAAACTATCATTACTGCTGGTGGGAATGCAAATGGTACAGCCACTTTAGAAAACAGTTTGCCAGTTTCTTACAAAACTAAACATTCTCTTACCATATGATTCAGCAATTGTGCCCTTTGGTATTTACCCAAAGGAGTTACAAACTTCCACATAAAAATCTGCACATGAATTTTTATAGCAGCTTTATTCAGAATTGCCAAAACTTGTAAGGAAACAAGATGCCCTTTAATAAATGAATATATAAGCTGTGATACATCCAGACAATGGAATATTATCCATTATAAAAAGAAGTGCTCTTGCCCTGGCTGATGTGGCTCAGTGAGTTGAGTGCCAGCCTGTGAACCAAAGGATCACTGGTTCAATTCCCAGTCAGGTCACATGCCTGGGTTGCAGGCCAGGTCCCTGGTAGGGGGCGCGCAAGAGGCAACCATACATTGATGTTCCTCTCCCTGTCTTTCTCCCTCCCACCCCCTCTCTAAAAATAAATAAATAAAATCTTTTTTAAAAAGTGCTCTATAGACCTATGAAAAGATGTAAAGGAACCTTAAATGCACATTGCTAAGGCCAATCTGAAAAGGCTACATACTGTATGAATCCAATTATATGACATTCTAGAAAAGGAGACAGTAAAAAGATCAGTGCCTGCTAAGGTAGAGAGAGAGAGAGAAAGGTAGAGAGAGAGAAAGGAATAAATTGGTAGTACATAGATTTTTTAGGCTTGCAAAGTTATTTGGTATGATACTGTTATGGTGGATACAAGTCATTTTCCATTTGTCATTTGTCAAAATTCAGAGGATATACAATACAATGAGTGGATCTTAATGTAAACTAAGGAATTTAGTTAATAATGTGTCAATATCAGCTCATCAATTGTAACGAGTGTACCACCTTACTAAAAGATGTTAATTAATAATAGAGGAAAATGGGGGTGAGGATGCATGGATACATGAAAACTGTGCTTTCAGTTGTTTTTCTGTATACCTAAAACTGCTCAATTTTTTTAAGTGAAGAAATGACCTAGATGCTCTAAGTGTTTGTGAAAATAAATAAAGCCAGACTAACAGTATTGCTGGTCTTTGCTTTAGTTTGGTTTGTTTGCATGCTTGTGTAGAACACATGTGTGTTCATAAGAGATAGATAAGAAAGTAAAGGAAACATAAATAAATACCAAGTTTAGTCTGGCATCCATGAAGGTACAAAGATGAAAAATTTGGAGAATTTCCATCACATTTATTTTGTGTGTATTTTGGGGCTGAATACATACTGGCCAATTAATACACATCAAGTTAATTGTGGAAGTTATTGTAGAAAACAAAAATAAATTAATAGAAGTGAATGATATTCAAAAGATAATGTTGTTAGAGTAGCACTTTCTTGACCTAAAACCATTTTAAATAGTTACAATTTACACTTACAATATGAGAATTCTAAAATTGAGTTGGTTTCTGAAGTTTACTTGTCATATTGTATGTTAAAATATCTAAAAACCTTCTTACAGTGTAATACTGATGTTATTCCAGACGTAACACTAAGTTTTGGCCAAATGCAACTTTAATGATGGAGACAGTTCATCAACATCTCTAAAAACTATTGTCCATCAGTTAATGGCAAAAGCAAGACCTTAAGCATGTTTTCATCATCAATGGATTCTAGCAAAAAAAAAATCAATACAATGTAGTCTTAATAACTATACCCTGCACTTGATGGAAGTGGGAAAGCAAGTCATAAAAAAATTAAACAAATGGGCCCTTGCTGGTGTGACTCAGTGGGTTTAGCACCAGCCTGTGAACCAAAGAGCCCCTGGTTCAATTCCCAGTCAGGTTACATGCCTGGGTTGGGGGCCAGGTCCTCAGTAGGGGGCACACAAGAGACAACCATGTATTGATGTTTCTCTCCCTCTCCTTCTCCCTCCCTTCCCCCTCTCTAAAAATAAATAAATAAAATCTTTTTACAAATTTAAAAACAAATGGGATTTAAAAATTACCTTCATAGGTAAAATTTCGTGTTCTTTTACCCATTGCAATAGGGAAATTGTTTATGATAGAGGCACATAAATAAGAGGGAAAATAGCAAAATTTGCTATATTTTATTTTAAAAATAAGGTAACAAGAATTCAAATTTACCCCTATGTAACCTTTCACTCAATAATTACACTACTCAGCTTCTCCTAAAGTGTGTTGTAAATGCAATGCCAAAAAAGGATCAGTGGTACTAATTGTTTTACTACGCATAAGACTTGAGGAGTTAAAAATCTGGTAACATCCATGGGATTGTGTTATATACGAAAATACCTTTCTTTATGAACATCAAAACAGAACACCTATTTGTAATATGTGGTTTATGGTAAAAAAAAATCAAGTCATTAAAGTATGCATTTAGGAACCAGGACTAAGTTATTGAACTGTAGTCTAAATCTGGAGATCAGAGTTTAAGAACAAGATCAAGAATCCAGGGGAACAGTGCTCTTTATAGAGGTCAGGTAACCAACAGATGAGGCTTGGAAGAGGGTAAAAGACACACTTTCTCAAAAATCAGAAACAGAGGAAGAATGCCTGGAACCCTGCCCATACTTACTGATGTCTTCTCTACTGCTTACCCTGGAATGACAAGTCAAACTCAGAAAACCAGCCCTGCAACTTTGCCAAAGGGCTCTGCTGTCATCAGAAGTTCATAAGAGGTTACTGGCACATTAACCCTAGTTTTAAACTGTTACTCAATGTTATATTATGTCCACATGCCATAGCTGTGGAGCTTTTAAGAAGAAAGAAAGAGAGAGAAGAAGGAAAAGGCACAGGAGGAGGAGGAGAAAGGGGGAGGGGGGAAGAGGGAGGAAAACCAAGCTCTGAAGTTTTGGGGGATTTTGCCAAGAACAAGAATCCTTGAAGTTTTGCATAGTAATAAGCTAACTTTTATGACTGTAACATGTGTTTGCCAGTACTAAAAACAACTGGAAATCAGTAATCAAGTCAAAATTCAACCTTAAGTTATGGAGAACATGTTTTAGTAGAATCTGCTTACTAAATTTGTATAATATTTGATTAATAGGCCACAGACCACAGTTTCCATTAGAGTTCAAGTTATCTGTGTATCATGCTATCTCTAATGTGTAAATAGAGGAAAAAAAGTAGGAAGAAAAGAGATAAGGACTTGAGAAAAATGTGATCCATAGTTTGATAAATACAATAAAAATATTATTTAAATAAATATAAATGTTGATAAAACTATATTCTTACATTCACTAGGGGGAGGTTCAGCAGATCTTGTTTAAATGGCTTTAGAAATTGTTGGTTTAATTGGTCTTGCAATATTGTATTTCCAAAATAAGCACTATGTTCAGGTTATTCATTCTAGTTTATTTATGTACTTCGGGTATTTGTGAAAAGTAATGAAAATATTCATCCTACATTATTCTAACCAATGGTCGGTCTCTCTCTCTCTCTCTCTCTCTCTCACACACACACACACACACACACACAGATTTTTCCAAAGGAAGAACAGCTAATGTTTCACATTTGAAGGCAACATATCTTAAACTTGTAGGCCCCAAGGTCAAGGCCAGCAAAATCAGACATGAAATGATAAATGTGGGTGCAAATACATACTTGGTATGGATGGAGTAGATTCTGGTGACTGGAGCACTCATATCTGGCCACGGCGGGTAAACGCTGTCCATTGCAGCCCCTTGGAATGCAGGACCAATGTTGCTAGCCTTCTATTGTTTTATGATTTTTTTTTACAAGAATCCAGAAATCTGGATTTCTAAGTGAAATATCACAAACATTGTTAAATGTTTACACAATTTTGTAAGAAAAACACCATGGAGTCAAGCAAACCATTATATAGGCCAAATTCAACCCATAGGTGGTTGTATGTGACTTCTACTCAAAGTAATTGGCTATGGAGTCAAGGAATTTTATGTTTATATATAGATATTAATATTTAAAATCATAAAATAATGTTTTGGGGTATAAAATCCAGATGAAAAAGTCAAAATCAGATCAATATTACTGGCCTAATATTTTTATTGCAAAAATGCTAGAAATGAGCGTTAGAATTTTGAAAATGTTTTCCATCATCACATATATACTAGCCAAGTTTTCCATTCTTTATTTAAAGAACCCTATTTAACCTATTACATTTTCTTTTAATATTTTTAGTCAGAATAATCAAGCTTATAGATACTAACATATGTTAACCCACCACCAGATTCATAAAATCCTAACCTTTGCCAAATTTATCTTACTTTTTTTGTAATTTCTTTTTTTAGTATTATTTTATTGTTGTTCAATTACAGTTGTCTGCATTTACTCCCCACCACTCCCCCTTCAATCCAGCCATCCCCACCTCCCTTCCTTGCTTCCAACCCCCCTTGGTTTTGTCCACGTGACCTTTATAGTTATTCTGAAAACCTTTTCCCCCTTTCCCCCATTATCCCCTACCTCCCCCCCTCTGGTTACTGTCAGTTTGTTCTTGATTTCTACAACTCTGGTTATATTTTGCTTGATTGTTTGTTTTGTTGATTAGGTTCCACTTATAGGTGAGATCATATGGTATTTGTCTTTCTCCACCTGGCTTATTTCACTTAGCATCATGCTCTCCAGTTTCATCCATGCTGTTGCAAAGGGCAGGAGCTCCTTCCTTCTTTTTGCTGCATAGTATTCCATTGTGTAAATGTACCAGAGTTTTTTTTATCTAATAAAACATTACAGATACAGTTAAAGTCCACTGGATACTACCCAATATT
This sequence comes from Trachops cirrhosus, assembly GCA_028533065.1. NCBI lineage: Eukaryota > Metazoa > Chordata > Mammalia > Chiroptera > Phyllostomidae > Trachops > Trachops cirrhosus. The sequence goes on along the minus strand of CM052541.1, from coordinate 130,299,419 downwards.
ATTCTCCTCCCTTGCTTCCCAGAAATTACAAGCATTGAAATTGGTATTTATCAGTCCCTTCTTATTTCTTAAGTATGTATTCTTATGCAATACATAGTCCTCTTTGTATTGATTTAAACTTTATGTGATATCCTGAAATCTGCCTTGTACATTCAATAGTTTATTTCAAATTATGCCTGTGTTGATGTAGGCATAATTCTTTATTTTTTTCTGGTTCTAGCTTCTATAATTGCTTTTTTTAACTTCTTATTTTTTATTTAATCTGGACCTACAAGCTGCAAAATGGTAGAGAAAGTTCACATATGAGGTATGTCCAGAAAAAGTCCAGCCATTATTAATATAAGAACAGTTTGCATGACATCCATGTAACCTGGAAGCCAAGGAGAGTGAACTGGAATGTGCATGTGTGAGCAATGACTTCACTGTACTAGTGAGAGGGGATGGTAGACGCCATGGAGTAAGTATGTGTACTGTGTGGCCATTGCATTCAAAATGACTGAGCAAGTAGAGCAACAAATCTGTATCAAATTTGGCCTTAAGCTTGAACATTCCTCCTCAGAATTAAGATGATTCAGAAGGCTTTAGGGGATGATGCAATGAGTACAGTACAAATAAAAGTGTGGCACAAATGCTTCAGAGATGGTTGAGAATCTGTTGAAAGTGATCCACATTCTGGAAGGCCTGCAACAAGCAGAACACCTGAGAATGTTGAACACATATGGGCTGCAATTAACAAAGATCATGAACTGACAGTGAGAGAACTAGAAGCTGATCTGGGGATTACAAAGACTACTGTGTCTGAGATATTGATGCAGGATCTTGGCATGAAACCTGTTGTGGCAAAATTTGTTCCACAGCTTCTGCTACCAGAGCAGAAGGAACATTGTGCTGCAGTTGCTAATGATGATTCAAACTGCTACTAATAAACCAGATTTCCTCAAGACGGTCATAGCAGGAGATGATTCATGCATCTATGGTTATGATCTGGAAACAAAGGCCCAGTCGTCCCAATGGAAGCCGCATGGTTCTCCATGCCCAAAGAAGGTGCAGCAAAGTCGCAGCAAGATCAATCCCATGTTAACTGTGTTTTCTGACTGTGAAGGTGTTGTCCATCATGAGTACACCCCTCCAGGCCAAACAATGAATAAGGAGTACTAACTAACTCAATGTTCTTCATGGTTTGAGAGATGCAATGCGATGAAAACGGCTGCAGCTGTGGGCAACTGATGACTGGCAGCTTCATCACACAATGCGCCTGCTCATGCATCACATCTTCTACAGAGTTTTTTGGTGAAACATCAAATCACCCAGGTGACTCAGTCCCCCTATAGCCCAGATTTAGCACTCTGCAACTTCTGGCTTTTCCCAAAACTAAAATCACCTTTGAAAGGGAAGAGATTTCAGAACTTTGATGAGATTCAGAAAAGTACAATGGGGCAGCTGATGGTGATTCCAAGAAAGGATTTTTGCAGAGTTTTGATCAGTGGAAGAAATGCTGAGAGAACTGTGTGAGGTCCCAACGTGCCTACTTTGAAGAGGACTGAGGTGTCATTGTCCCATGTACAACTTTGCTTGTCTATTCTTCAATAAATGTCTCTATTTTTCATATTACATGGCTGGATATATTCTGCACAGGCCTTGCCCATCAATCCAGTTTTCTCTCATGTTAACAACTTAGGAAAATATAGGATAATTACCAAACCTGGATGCCATATATTTATAAAAGACTATTACTAAAGACTTTATTTAAATTTTACCAGTTTTCCCCCTAATGTCCATTTTTATTCTTGCATTGAATCCAGGATCTCATATTGTGTTTAGCTGTTGTATCTCCTAGTCTTCACCAGTCTGTGAGAGCTTCTCACTGGCTCCTTGTTTTTCATGACCTTGACAGTCTTGTTAAGTACTGGTCAGTTGTTTTGGAGAATGTGTTTCAATTTGAGCTCATCCAATGTTTTCTCAAAATGACATTGAGTATGCCACAGAAATATTGTGTTCTTCTCAGTGCACTAAACTTATGGTATTACTGCTGATGTTTACCTTGGTTACTTGACTAAGGGGGTGTCTCTCCCCTGTATTATAGTTACCTTTGCAAAAGATAAATATATAGAAGGAGATCATTTGAGATGATATTATTCTGCTTTCCTCAAACTTTTGCCTACTGACTTTTAGTACCAATCATATCTTGCCTGCAACAATTATTATTGTGGTGTTTGCCTAATGGTGATTTTATGCATTTCTCAATACTTCCAAATTTATTAATTAAAACTCTTATGTGGAGAATAGCCTTTTTAGCCCCATTAATCTACTTATTCACTTATTTATGTTAATATAAATTCATGGATATTTATTTTATTCTATGGATTATAAATTATAATACAATAGAGTGGTACCTTGATACTTGTTAATTCATTCCAATAAATGATGAGCAAGAAGTGATTGATGAAGCATTTTCTCTTATGGTGTGGTGTCGTGACTCATACAAGTTCTAAAAAGTGCAACAAGTGGTGAGCAAGCACTGAGTGCTGAAACAATTTTTCTTGTCAAAATGTGACGAGTACCAGGTTTGACAAGTTCTGAAGCCAATAAGTACCATGGTACCACTGTACTATATTTACTTTGTTGCACAAATTTTCCACTTGTAGCCATTGAGAACTTTTTCCAATTAGCCTCTGTATTTTTTTAGCCTCACCTGACAACATACTTACTGATTTTATTGAGAGGGGAAGGGAGATAAAGAGAGAAAGAAACATTGATGTGAGAGAGAAATGTTCACACCCCAACTGGGGACCAAACATGCAACCTAGGCATGTGCCCTGACCTGAAATTGAAGCTGCAAACTTTTAGTTTGTGAGATGATGCTCCACCCAACTGAGTCATATTGGCCAGGGAAGTTATTGTAATTTTTTTGACATCCCCATCCTTTTCCTTTCTTGCTTTCTACCTTTGTGATTTGTGAAGGCAGGTGGGAGGTAGTGGTATGATTTAATTTTTTATCTTTTTATGTATTCTCTTTGTGGTTACTATGAACCTTACAAAAGATATCTTATAGTTATAACAGTCTGTTTCTAAGTAATAACAACTTAACTTCAATCACATACAAAAACTAAATGCCTCTCTCCCACTCAAAACACTTTATGTTATTGATGTCATGATTTACCCTTTTTATATTGGGTATTCATTAACAAATTTTGGTAATTATTGTTATGTTTAATAATTTTATCTTTGACTTTTATACTAGAGTTAAAAGTGATTTACACATCACCTTTATAATAATACAGTATTCTGTATATTTACTTTTACCAGTGAATTTTATGCTTTCATATGCTTTTATGTTGCTGTTTATCATCCTTTAGCTTCAACTTGAAGAATTCCTTGATATTCCTGATTTTATTTGGTCTTTGCTCTTCTCTTCTAACTCACTCAGCTTTTAAAATTCTTTTGAATTGTCAAGCAATTCATAGATCTCCATTTCTTTAGGGTTGGTAGTGGAATTCGCTTGTTCCTTTGATTGTGCCATGTTTTCCTAATAGTGTACCTTGTAGCTTTGCATTGATGTCTATACATTAGAAGAAACAGCTACTTCTCTCAAACTTTGTAGACTGGTTTTAACAAGGAAAGACCTTCCCCAATCCACCCACCTAGAGATTCTGGATCTTTCTTCTAATCAGCCCCAGGCACCAGTTTTTTGTTTTGTCTTTTTTCAAGGAGCACATATTCTCTTGCTCCTTCTGTCTAATAACTATGATACTTTCATCAGTGCTTCATGTGAGGCAATAAAGAAACCAGCTCTCCAGTTAGACAATAAAAGGTTGGGAGCATTGAAGGCATGCTCCATTCTTCTTCTCCCCTCTTGGGGAAGAAAGTCTCAATATCTGCTCCTTTTCCCAGAGTTGTAGAGCAGGGCCTTTTCCTTTGTTCCTAGCTTGCCCAGAAACTCAAACTATGCTGGTTCCTTCATAATTCCATGTGCAGCAAGACAGAAATTGGCACCACCCTCCTGCCAAAGCACAGAAAGTCCTAGAACTTTGGACCTATCCGCACTCCTCTCCCTCTCTCTGAGGGAGAAAGCTCAGTTCTCCCAATCTCTCAGATCTAAGCCAGCCACAGCAAGCAATCAACCCTTTTTCCTTTGTTTCTAGCTGCCCAAACTATGTTTCCTCAGCACTCTGCATGTGGCAACACAGAAAATGGTCCCTCAGGCAACACACTGAAAGACAGTATGTCAGACATTTGCTCAAATCTCTCTCTGCACCCCCTCCCCCAACCCCAAAGGAAGTCCTGGGCAAAGGTGATCTCTCTCAGCACTGAGCTCTGCTATCCTCAGAAAAGTGCTGTTGTGAGTAAAGTGAAGTTTCTCCCTACTGATTTCAATGCAGCTCTCTCAGTTTTGTACTCATCTGGGGTATTGCAACTTCTTTGTTGGCATCTTGGTCTTGCATAGAGGTATTTTGGTCTATGTGCCATTGCTAAATTGGTGTTTCTGTGAAAAAATGAGGGCTCAGACTTCTCTTTTTTTTAAAGAATTTATTGATTTATTTTTAGAGAGAGGAAGGGAAGGAGAAGGAGAGAGAGAGAAACATCAATGTGTGGTTGCCTCTCATGTGGTCCCCACTGGGGACCTGGCCTGCAACCCAGGCATGTGCCCTGACTGGTCAGACTTCTTATTCTGCCATCTTGTTGATGTCACTCTTTGTATTAACCACAAAATTACCTCAATAATTTTGGACTGAGTATCATTGCTAAACAATATGGAGCCTATAAAAATAACTATGATATTATCACTATCTCCCATAAATTTAGCAAGTAGAAGAGACAAGCATAATCACAGGTAATTAAAATTCTAGGTTATTATAGGATTATTTATGTGATAAAAGAGATAAAAAGAGATGTGGAAGCACTAATGAGGGAGAGGTTAATTAGGCAATGTTGTGGTGAGTTGAGATGGTGTCATGAAGGGGAGAGCATTTGTTCAACTTAAATCAAAATCAAAAAGAAGGGTAAGCCAGAACTCTGTCATCTTCCCAATTCCTTACCTCTCTGATTACACCCTGAGAAATGCCTCTCTGGGTCATGGAATGATCCATTCATCTCTGATAATGATACCAGAAGGTCAATTTATATTTTATAGCAGATTGTGATATGACATTTTCCTCAGTATATGTCTGTGTATTGAAAAGCCTTAACTTTTGTTTAATAACTCACTATGAATCTTAACATATTGCAGTATAATATATACTGCAAGTTCTATCATTAACTATCTGCTGGCTATAAAATAAGATTTTTTTAAAAAAAAAACTGTCTCTTCTGAGCTTCAAGGGAATTCTGATAGTAGAAAAGATTGTTGGAAAATGTTACTTTTGGCCAAGAAAAGGGTGGGAGTATACACTATGAGGTTATTGATTAACAATGAAATGACTTTAGTCTTTCTCTAAACTTATTTACTCATTGGCAAAGTCTTGGTTTTCTTCATAATCCTAATACCATCATACTGGAAACATTTTATAAATATTTGTTGAATATATTTCAATTGATATGCTCCTACAGTTCTGATTTGAAGATTTCCTTTTATTTTAGCAAGATTTTTGCCTTGGATTTGTCACTGTCCAGAAATCTTGCCATGCATGTAAGCCACAGGGACAAGAAATTCAAAGAAACAGTTTTCTTGGTCATATTTAAAAGAAAACTGTGAAGCATTTCAGTGTTTTGTAATTTAAAAACATCAGTGTTGTCATTGTCTATTATCTATCTATCTATCTATCTACTATCCCAGATACTATAAAAATGATTTAAAACAACTTATTATATTCTGCCTTTCGGGTCTCTGAAGAGACCCAGTAAAATGCACTCCCATCTCCACTCAGGATCTGAACCAACTGAGAAATAAGACAATAGAGTAAAGCACATGGGATCAAAGTACCAACAATCATGAAGCAGACACTGGAGAATAAAACTTATGTCCAAATTCAAATGGATTCCCTAATCCTGAACACCAGAATTAAACCAATTTACTCTCCCAATCATGGCAGGGCAGCTCCTTGAAAATAGAATTACAGCAATTGACTAACCCTTCTGCCCCTCAACTCCCTGTCCCAGGGAGCGGGTGCCTAACAATGGGAGGAGGCCAGGATTGCTTGCTAAAAGCTCTCCCTTCTCCAGATGGCACGTCAGGAGAGAGATGTCACTGCTGTGGCTCTGTGCAATATCATTTTATATTTTAAATTCTAAAATCTGACCAACTGAAAAAATGAAACCAATCAATAACTGATTTTTCTTAGACCACAGAAAATATGCACGACTGCTTGAAAGTTAAAAGTGAAAAGGAAATTCAAAGTGTTGTTAAGTGTTGTGTAACACAGTCAAGTTGTAAGTTAAGAAAAGAGTTACTAATTTTGCTTTCTATAATGACTACACATGGGACCACAAGGCAAGCTTGTCATATTTGATACGTGGAAAATCTCATTCTTAAAAAGCCCCTTTTTCTATACAGAACAATTATATTTCATGATAAATCAAGACATAAAATAAATAATAACAGTGGGGAGAAGATAAATGCAGACTTCAAAAATTTATTTGTATTAATTTTGTATCTATCACACATATGCATGTATCTTTTATATATATAGGTAAAATCATTCCATGAAAAATAACAACTAAATGTTATAATAAAAAAGAAAAAAGTATTGAATTAATACTTTTTAATTAAATTGTCTTTTTTTGACAAAATAGGAAAAAATCTCATCTGTCACAGTAATAAAAAATAACCATATTGTTTACCAGTGATTTCATGAATATGTATTTTATGTTTTATCCAAAATATAGCCAGATATCTATCAATTTATAGTCACTCACAGCAGATTTTTTCAAGAAAACCTTTTCTAATAAAATTAATTTTGAAAAGTTTCTATGAAGCAGAATATATACAAATAGGTAAGTAATGTATTAAAGGATAACTTGGGTAGAAATCAATGAAAACTCCATTTCACACTGAATTTCAGAATATTTAGGGTCACTGAAAGCCTTATTTCATCAGGATCGATTCTAGCATCTTGCAAATGCCTCTGAATTTGAAAATAATGTACTAAAATGTCTTCACCAAAAAAATTAGCATAAATCTAGATTATATTCTCTAAAAAACTTCCAATTTTTACTCCTCTTGCAAAAATCAGAGCAAAAAATTAAATAGTGGTGAACACTGACATTATTTGATCTACTTCTTTAGAAAAGGTATTGAGTTTTTGATGAAAACAATGACGACATTAAACTCTGTCTTCTTGATTTTTCCTGGCAATGTAAGAACATCTTTTGTCACTTTTCCTATGTAATTATCAGTTTCTTTACATTTTAGTGTTGCATGGCTAATATTTTTCATAGTTTTACTTACCACTGACCATCAGGGAATAATTTTGAGTTTGCATTTAACTCTTCAAGGCAAATAGTTTTTTGCAAACATTTTTGTGGTCACAGAGAATGTGAGAATTGAAGTAACTAAGGTCTATTTTTTAGTATTTACAAAGTGTACAATCATTGTTTACTTCAAATGTTTAAATTCAGGAATATGTAGTACTATAGGACTGGATGTACTACCAGTACTCAGAGGTAGTTCAAATGGTTTATAATGAACCGTTATGCTCTTAGACTGGAAACTAATGCAAGCAGTGAAGTCCTTGTGTGCTGGACCCTTCTTTATAATTCCTTTCCAAATTAACAATGCTATTAAAAGATAATTAAAATGTTCTCATGTCAAGCTCACAAATCTGAAGCTTATTATATTTTACATATATAAAAATGAAACATTAACCACAATAATTGTTTAAAGTATGGGTCAATGAATTGTTTATTTAAGGAGCCATATAGTAAAAATTTTAGGCTTTTTGCAGTCCATGAAGCAAAACTGAGAATATTTTGTAGGTACTTAAGTAACAAGAGAAAAAAATTGCTACAATTTTTCATCAACTTCTTAAAGTGTGTTTATGTTTTTTTTTAACTTAGCCCATAGTTGACCAACCTCTCCCTGATTTAGAGCTTAGACAAACAAAAAACTTGGGGTTTAGAAACATCTTAGTCAATGGCATTATTTAGAATGACAGCATACACATTATAATTTTTAAGAATCTATACTCAGTTTTATGGTTATTTTAAAATTATCTATAAAAATACAATCTCCTTTTGTATTTCCAATTAAACTACTTCCTTTAGGCTTGCATATCAGGAAGGGAGCCATGGACATTGGCTCATTTACCCCATACAATATGGTCTGTCCTCTTGTCTTTTATTCTCTCCCTTGTTCTGTCTCTCGGTGGGTCATGATTACAGTTTTTCATTAACATAGTCAACTGTAGTAAAAAGATGGCAAAGCACATTGAAAGGTGAAAAAAACTACAACTTAAAAAGTAATAGCTCAGAGGAAGATGGCATCAGGGTAGGAGGGAGCAGATTCCACTTCCCCCTACACACCGCAGAAAGTCCTAGTCGATCTATGGAGTAAAAGAGCAAACAACCAACAGTACCTCAACATATATGAAAATAAGAGACCAAAAATTGTAGCGGAACCAAAAAAACAGATGGTAAGGAGAGTGCTTCAGGACAATAAGGTCCCAGGGACCAGCGCAGGGTCCAGGGGGGCTGCAGCCCCAGACCTGTCTGCTGCTGGGTTTGCCACAGACTCCTTGGGAGAGAGCCAGGGCAACTGCTCCCTCCCCAGCCAAAAAAGGTCTGAGTGGCACCAGGAGAAACTCGGTTGCTAGCAAACACACAGGGGCTGTGAGCACCCTCAGAGTCTGTGGACACTGGCAGAGTGGAGAATTGCCCAACGGGGCCTAAACCCCATAGTAACTGGTCTGGCTGGAGAATTGGGCTGTGGGAGAGGCCAGGCCACTGTATGGAGTGGGAGACTTGAGTAGGAGGAATTTCTCAAAAAGAAAATGTGAAAAGACAGACACTGTTTGGGGAATTCTCCTACAGCAATCGCTCCCGCCTCCCTGCCACCCAGCCGCACAGCGATCAAGAGGTTGCGTGGAAGGTTGTGCTTGTGCGGAAGAGCCTGCACACCCCCATGCCACTGGGAAGGGTGAGGCAGCCTGGCTGAGCAAGCACACAAGCGCACCCCCCGCACCCCAGTCCACAGCGGTAACCCTGGGGAAAGGCCTGGATCCCACACCCAAGGCGAAGGGGAGAGCGCACGTGGCTGACTGAGGGCAGATCAGGAAGGAAGAAAAGCCATACCAATCGCCCCTCAGCCTGCTATTGCCAGCAAGACCAGAAAAAGCAGTTTGGCCACTTTGAAACCAAGAGGCTTTTTAATTTTATTCTATTTTTATTCTTTAATAATTTTTAATTTTTTAATTTTTATTATTTTTTCTGTTTCAATTCCTTTTTCCTCTCTTTCCTACTTTCTTCTTTTATTCCTTTAACCTTTCTTTCCTCCAATTTTATCTCTTCTTCCTTCCTTCATCTGCCTTTTTAAAAAAAAAAAACCTACAAGTGAGACAAAAAAAAACCAAAAAAACCTGGAACTGTGAAAAGACCAGGGCTGGAACCAAAGAAGGGCATCAGAACAGCTGTGACAGTGAGACAAATTTCACTCTGCTATTACACAGAACCTGCAAGTTATTGCATATTTGTATTATTATTTTTTCCATTATTCTTACATCTTTTATTTTAATACTATTTTTGTATTCCTCTTCTTTCTGTACAGTCTCCTTTGCTAGGTTGGTTACATTGTATCATTTGACAGGATTCCCCTGATATCTCTTTCATAGTATATTGCTAATTTACTGTCCTTCACTTCACTCGTGTCCCATTAACACACTACTCAAGGTCCTATACTCCCTATTCTTGTTATCTAGATCACATAGATTCTGCCATATGATTGTTGCTCTAATATTATTGTAAATAATAGCTGTTCCATACAATTGTAAATACTTCACAACACCCCTCCCAGATCTTAGCCCACTTCACGGTTTCCTGCACTCTATTACTATACTAGTTAACTCTATTATCTCATATACGACACTTATTTACTATCCTTTACTCTCACCTTACCTCAGAATCTGACCTCCCACAACCTCACTGCTTTCTAGATCCAACTCACAATCCTTCCTTCCCCAACAAGAGTCTTATCTTCTTTCCATCCTTTCTAAAAATCGGCTAGTTGGGTGGATGATCATGGTTAACACTATACATAGCCAAAGGATCTCCTATCTCTTCTCTACTTGCTGCTACTGTAAATATCGTAGAATACTCTCTTGCTGTCTTAAACCATTTTGCCTAACCCCTTCAACTGAGCACAAAAGACAGTAGGTGGAAGCGGTGAACACCAGGATACCCACTGGAAGAGGAAACCCAATAACAAAGGAACTACTAGCAGATAAAACAGAAGAAGGTGAAGGAGGGAGTGGAAACCACACAAACCTCAATCCAGGACCTATCTGGAAATACAACTAAACAGTGGAGACACTACCCAGTATAAACAACTGAACAAGAGAAACATAGAAACCTCGAAAGCTTATACACACAGAAGAACCAGCTTCAACACAACCTGCCCTCACCAGCAAAACAAAATACAAGAGGTGGTAGACAGAGTGACCCTCAGTTAACCGCTGAAGGACAGGACCCACCAAAGAAAGACCCAACAACAATTAAAACCCAAAGACAAACACAGAGCCAACTTAAATGACACCCCAAGACCAGTGAGCTTGGGATATCAAGGAGACTGCACCACTGAATCTCACAGGTATTCTACCACAGAAGTTCCCACCATAAACCCAGAGAGCCAGAACAGATCAATTTAAGAAGCTCAGTCTAACAAGAAGAGTCTCACAAACAATGGGAAGACAAAGAAACAATCCCAAAATGAAAGGAAAGGAGAAAGCCTCCGAAAGCATGCTAAATGACATACTGGCAAGTCAACTATCAGATATTGAGTTCCAAGCAATGGTTATCAGAAAGCTCAATGAGCTCACAATGAGCTATCAGAAACCACAGGGAAGCTACAATGAGCTACCTATTGAAGTACCAATGGCATATTTCACAGACATAGAACAAACACTTCAAAAATTTATATGGAACCACAAACGACCCTGAATAGCTGCTGCAATTTTGAGAAAGAAAAGCAAAGTAGGAGGGATCACAATACCTGATACCAGACTGTATTACAAAGTCACTGTAATCAAAACAGCCTGGGACTGGCATAAAAACAGGAACATCGACCAATGGAACAGAACAGAGAGCCCAGAAATAACCCCAAGTCTCTACAGTCAATTAATATTCCACAAAGGAGGCAGCAACATAAAATGGGGTAACAATAGCCTCTTCAACAAATGGTGTTGGGAGAACTGGACAGCTACATGCAAAAAAATGAAACTCAAACACCAGCTTACACCATACACAAAAATAAATTCAAGTTGGATAAAAGATTTAAATATAAGCCATGAGACTATTAAAGTCCTAGAGGAGAAGATACGCAAGAAAATCTCAGATATTTCATGCAGCAACATTTTTACTGATATATCCCCCAGAGCAAGGGACATAAAGGAAAGAATAAACGAATGGGATCTCATCAAAATAAAAAGCTTCTGAATGGCTAAAGAAAACAGTATTAAAATAAAAAGACAGAGGGGGTCCAAGATGGCAGCATGGTAGGACACAGCAGATTCTACTCTCCCACAACCAGGAAAAAAAATCCTAGTCATTTTAGGTAGGAACAGAGCAAAGAGCCAACATTATCACGTCATAAATGAAAATAGGAGATCGCAAATTGTAGCGGACATTGAAAAACCCAAAGAGAGAGCGTGGTTTGGTGAAAGTCTCGGAAACCACAGCATTGAAAAAGGAAAAGGTGCAG
>CM052541.1:130232207-130287074 GCA_028533065.1 Trachops cirrhosus | reverse complement strand
AGACAAGGTTGTCCACTTTCACCACTTCTATTCAATATAGTATTGGAAGTCCTAGCCACAGCGATCAGACAAGAAAAGGAAATAAAAGACATCCAAATTGGAAAGGAGGAAACAAAACTGTCACTGTTTGCAGATGACATGATAGTGTACATAGAAAATCCTATAGACTCCACCAAAAAACTACCCAACCTAATAAGTGAACCTGGCAAAACAGTAGGATACAAAGTCAATATCCAGAAATCAAAGACATTTTTGTATACCAACAATGAAACAGCAGAAGTAGAAATCAAGAAAAAAATCCCATTTGATACAGCAACAAGAAAAATAACGTATCTAGGAATAAACCTAACCAAGGAGGTAAAAGACCTGTACTCAGAAAACTATACAACACTGAAGAAAGAAATTAAGGAAGACACAAACAAGTGGAAGAATGAACCATGCTCATGGATTGGAAGAATTAACATCATCAAAATGTCGATACTACCCAAAGTGATTTATAGATTCAATGCAATCCCTATTAAAGTACCAAAGACATATTTCAGAGATATAGAACAAACATTTCAGAATTTCATATGGAACCATAAATGACCCCAAATAGCTGCAGCAATTTTGAGAAAGAAGACAAAGCAGGAGGGATCACAATACCTGATATCAAACTGTATTACAAGGCCACTGTAATCAACAGCCTGGACTAGCATAGAACAGACACATAGACCAATGGAACAGAACAGAGAGCCCAGAAATAAACCCAAGTCTCTATGGTCAATTAATATAGGACAAAGGGGGAAGAAACATAATATGGAGTAAAAATAGTCTCTTCAACAAATGGTGTTGGTAGATCTGGACAGATATATGCAAAAAAATTAAATTCAATCACCACCTTACACCATACACAAAAATAAATCCAAGCTGGATAAAAGACTTAAATATAAATTGTGACACCATAAAAGTTCTAGACATTCCACACAGCAACATCTTCACTGATATGTCCCCTAGAGCAAGGGACATAAAGGAATGAATAAACAAATGGGACCTCATCAAATTAAAAAGCTTCTGCATGGCTGAAGAAAAGCAGTAAAATGAAAAGAGAACCAACTATATGGGAGAACACTTGTCGATGATACCTCAGACAAGGGTTTGATCTCCAAAATATATAAAGAACTCGCACGACTCCACTCCAGGAAGACAAAAACCCTATCAAACAATGGGCAAAAGACTTGAACAGACAATTCTCCAAGGACTACATACAGAGGGCCCAGAGACATATGAAAAGATGCTCAGCATTACTAGCCATCAGAGAGATGCAAATTAAAACCACAATGAGATACCACTTCACACCAGTCAGAATGGCCAACATAAACAAATCAACAAACAAGTGTTAGAGAGGATGCAAAGGAAAGGGAACCCTAGTGCACTGTTGGTGGGAATGGAAACTGGTGCAGCCACTGTGGAAAACAGCATGGAATTTTCTCAGAAAACTAAAAATGGAACTGCCTTTTGACACAGCAATTCCACTGCTATGATTATATCCCAAGAGCCCTGAAACACCAATCCAAAAGAACCTATGAACCCCAATGTTCATAGCAGCACAGTTTACAATAGCCAAGCGCTGGAAGCAACCTATGTGCCCATCAGTAAATGAGTGGATCAAAAAACTATGGTACATTTACACAATGAAATACTACATAGCAGAGAGAAAGAAGGAGCTCCTACCCCTTGAGACAGCATGGATGGAAATGGAGAGCACTATGCTAAGTGAAATAAGCCAGGTAGTAAGGGTAAAATACCATTTATCTCACCTTTAATTGGTACATAATCAACAAAAGAAAAAAAGCAAGCAAAATATAACCAGAGACATGGAAATTAAGAATAATCTAACAATAGCCAGAGGGGAGTGGGGAAGGAACAATGGGGGGAAGAGTTTTCAGGAACACATGGACAAAATCAAGGGGGTAGGGGGGAAGCAAGGGAGGAAGGGAGGTTTGGCTGGGGTGGTGGGAAGAGGTGGGGGAAAATGCAGACAATTGTAATGGAACAATGAAATAATTTAAAATAAATAAATAAAAATAAGAAGCAAAAAAAAAAAAAAAAAAAAACAAAACCCAACACATATTTACATTGTAGTTATCACCACAATAAATTTTTGCTATTTTACATTTGAATCTCTCAGTAATTTCACCTATTATAATAGTAGATAAGTGTGTGTGTATATATATATATACACACCATTTTATATAATTTACATTTAAAATATTTCAGGAGTATATTTTAATGTCAGCACTATATTTTATGTGATAATTTAATAAAGATATAATATTTCATAATATTCAATCCCTTATAGTTAGAGATTTATATTTTTGCAAATTTTGCTATACAATGTTATATTTACCACAACATAGATGGACTTTGAAAGCATTGTGCTAAGTAAATAAGAGAGAAAGAGAAAAACCATATGCTGAACTCATAAATATGGAGAACAGACTGGTGGTTACCAGAGGAAGAGGCAGAAGGTGGGGGTGGCAAAAAAGGAGAAAATGGTTAAAAAGTACACACTTCTAGTTATAAAATAAGTAAGCCCCAGGGATGTAATGCACGGCATGAAAACTATGGTTAATAATACTGCACTGTATATTTGAGAGTTACTAAGAGAAGAGATCTTAAATGTTCACATCAGAAGCCCTGGCCAGTATGGCTCCATTGGTTGGAGTGTCATCTTGTACACCAAAAGGTTGCAGGTTTGATTCTCAATCAAGGGCACATACCTAAGTTGTGGGTTCAGTTCCTGGTTGGAGAGTGTACGAGAGGTAACCAGATGCCTCTCCCTCTTTATCTCTCTCCCTCTTTCTCTCTCTCTAAAAGCAATGAAAAAAAAATGTCCTCAGGTGAGGATAACAAAAAAGTTCTCTACAGAAGAAAAAATGTGTAATTATACATGGTAATGAATGTAAACCAGACTTACTGTGGTGATGATTTACAATATACACATATATCAAATAATTATGTTATATACATGAAACTAATATTATATATGATCAATTCAAAAAGAAAATAGTTATAAGGAACATCCACCCTTTCTTTATGCTAAATAACTATGATTTTTCTCTAATATGGGTCAAGTAATATAATCTAAATATCTAGACTCATAATAATCTTCAGAATCACATACAATTACTGTTTAGTAAGTGGTAACAGTCTTCACTCCTGGCCCAGTATATGAAACGGATCTGGAAGATACAGGACTTTCCAGGTAGAGACACTTCATTATAATAATCATATTAATTGCACACATCAGTCACCAACTTTTTTCTGGCTTAAAATGGTAAGATCTATATCCATCCAGGGCAATACTAAAGGTAACATAAGGATAGACAAAAAAGTTAAGGTAACTACAGTCTCTGGATGGAGTAAACAGGTAGAGTGACAGAGAATGAGCCAGCACAAAGTCTTTTTACCTTCTATCATCTGTAGTTTTCTTACATCTCTTGTTTTATGATTCACTTATCTTGCAGGAATACAGGCTTTTCAACCTCCCAAGCATTTCAAGATGTTCACTGTGACCTAGACCAGCAGTAGTAACTGTTCCTTCTTCCATCAGCCCATGGTGTTTCCATGTCAATCACATTTAAATAATATTGAGGAAACCTAAGTCATTTTCTGGACTTACAACTAATTAACCTTTGTTTTTCTGTCTTAACTAAAGGTTGGGGAGTAGGTCTTAGTATTTAACTTCTCAGTCCCCTTCAGGTTCTAACTTCCTATGATTGTCTGTTTCAGAAAAGGGGTGGGGAAAAAATTAAAACACACAACACATTGTGTCATTCTACAAAGTATTTGAATTGTTTTTCTTTCCCTCTTGTAACAGTTTCCAATAAAAGTGGGAATTATTAAAAATCCTATCATGCTAAATAAGAGAAGTTCCATGAACTTAAAAGCACAATTTCCTCCAATATCAGGTAAATAATGAGATGAATTAAAGTTGTACATTTTCTACTTCTAAAAGGATAATTTACTTTCATATTCTGAGTTTCCGAATGTTGTTTTTTGCCAACTTCCAAAAAATGTAGGCAACATATTAATTCTGCAAATTATACTTATTTTGATTCATACAGGAATCCTCAAAGTCCAGCAATAAGTAAAAAGTTAATGAACTGTCTGCTAAAATATATAATTTAACTGAATGAAAATAAGAATCATTAAAAATTATAAAATTATGTCAAAAGTTGCTGTTATAAGAACATATTTTTCACCTGCCACCATACACTCTACAAACCATACCTTGATATTATTCTCTTACATTAAAATATAGAAGTTACTAGCCCAATACTTCATTTTTATATATAAATATAATAGTTTTGTAGAAATATGCATGAAGTGATTTGAATTGATTTGCAAATTGTTATTCATATTTTAACACCATCCATTCTAACCCAAAGACAGATTTTTTTAACTTCTCATAAAATAAAACTGTTTCTACCTCTAAAATAAGCAATATAGGAGTAATGTCATCAAAACAGCAACATAGGTCATTCCCAACTTCATTTTCCCTTCGTTGAAGATGAACTAGCATATTCACAGACAAGACTCCAGTGTGAAAATCTCATAAACAGAGAGTGATGCTGAAGCACCTTACTGGACAATAAAGACCAAGGAGAATCCTGGTAATAGAAGCTACACTTTGCACTGCCCCTCCCCACAGGGCGAGCAAAGCTGCTGCACCAAAAGGGCCTCCCCACACCTACAGTTTCTCTAGCAGAATGAAAATAAGTCAACATGGACATCCAGCTTCCTCAGTATTCAGAGACACTTCCTAGGAGGTCCACTTGGGTCTCATCTCAGAGAAATTCCTGTTGGCCTCTGCAGATCTTGACAAATGGAAATCAGATAGAGATGGAGGAGTTGGAGAACAGCTGGAATGCACTGTTCAACTAGAAGGAAAATAACTAAGCCCAAAGTTAGCAGAAGAAAAGAAGTAAAAACTTGACCAGATATAAATGAAATAAAGAATAAAAAATAAGAAAGATTAACAAAACTAAGAGTTGATTCTTTGAAATGGTAAACAAAATTGATATATCTTTACCTAGATTCACCAAGAAAAAAGAGAAAAAAGACAAATAAAATTATAAATGTATGAGGACACATGACAAATGATATTACATTAACACAAAGTATCATAAGAAATTGCTATGAACAATTAAACACCAACAAATTGGACACCCTAAAATAAATGAATGAGTTTCTAGAAACATACAACTTACCAAGACTAAATCTTGAAGAAATAGAAAATCTGAATAGACTAATAACAAGTAAGGAAATTAAAGAAATGATCAAAAACCTTACATCAAAGAAATACCTAGGATAAGAGGACTTCACTCATGAATTCTACCAAGTATTTAAAGAAGAATTAAAGCCCATCCTTCTCAAACTCTTTCAAAAAATTGATGATATGGAAATACAATTAAACTCATTTTATGAGGCCCGCATTACACTCATATCAAAGCCAGATAAGGATCCTACAAAAAAAATGGTTAGGTGACTACAAACCAATATTCCTATGAATACAGGTACAAAGATCTTAAACAAAATACTAGCAAACCAAATCAAGTAGGATGATCAACTTAGATTCATCCTTAGGATGCACAGATGTTTCAACATATGCAAATCAATAAATGTGATACATCACATTAATACAATAAATGATAAAAAATATATCATCATCTCAATAGATGCAGAAAAAGCTCTGATGAAATTCAACACCCACTCATGATAAAACTTCAATAAATTGGATATAGAAGAAATATACCTCAACGTAAGTCCACATATGACAAAGTCACAGATAACATCACACTTAATGGTGAAAAGCTGGCAGCTTTTCTTCTAGGATCAGTAAAAAGATGAGGAAGTTCACTCTCACCACCTTCATTCAACATAGTATGAGAAGTTTCAACCAGAGCAATCAGGAAGGAAAAAGAAATAAAAGGAATCCAAATTGGAAAGAAAAAAGTAAATGTGTCTCTGTTTGCAGATGACATTATTTTTATACATAAAAAAAATTTTAAACTTCACTAAAAAATTGTTAGAATTCATAAATTTGGTAAAACTGCAGGTTACAAAGTCAACATATAAAAATCAGTTGTGTTTCTACACACTCACAAAGTACTATCTAAAAAATAAAAATAAAAAAACAATCCTAATTACAAGAGCATCAAAAACAATAAAATAATTAGGAATAAATTTAACCCAGGAGGTCCAAAATATCTGCACACTGAAAAGTATAAGAAATTTATTAAAGAAACTGAAAAAGACAAAAAAATGGGAAGATAGCTCGTGTTCATGGAACAGAATAATTATTATTATTAAAATGTCCATATTATTCAAAGTTTCTATAGCTTCAATGCTATCCCTGATAAGATTCCAATGTCATTTTTAGAATCTCAATAATTGTTGATCTCCTCACTCTATATTCCCTTGACCTTCCACCTTTTTATTTAAATGTACTAGTGAGGAAAGAAAACATAATTCTACGTGAAAGCTGAAAAAGATTTTCTCATGAGTGATCCACATGTTCAAAGTAACAACACTAAAGAATTTATGTTTTCCTTTCTCTGGGAAAAGATTGTGTCATGAAAGATGCGTATTAAATCTTTGTGATATATACACTTTAAGTGGTGAAAGATTTTTAATGTATAATGGTTTTATCTCTACCTCAAAGTACAAGAGATGCCAATCAGAGACATTTTTTACAGTTGTTTTATAGGACAATTTTATTTTAATACTACATATTAAACCTGAAAAATTGCTTTCATTATTTGAACTTTCATTTTATATGTCTGATAAAATGGAGATATTTATTTTACAAGTTGTTATGGAGATAAAATAACTTAAAATTAAAGGAATTTGAAAATAAATACCATATAAATGATATAATTTGGGTCTTACAATCTGTTAATAACTCAAAAGTAGTTACTTTTTTCAAAGAATACAAGCAAACAATTAATAATAAACAGGCTAGCCTAAGATTCTCTATAGCAACATACTGTGCCAAAAGGCAAGAATGGCTATGTATGAATGAAAGAAGTTATGACTCAAGATATTACAACTAGCCACTATAACCATTAGTCATAAAAGCAATAAATAGATATTCTCAAAGGCTAAGTAACTTGAGGAATTCATCATCTGAGAACATGTCTTTTGAAAAAATGTCCATCAAATAATCAAGTAATTGAGTCCAAGACAAATAAATGTGAGGGAAAAGCTGTCATAGAATGACTGGATAAATTAATGATTAATTTGAACATACATATAAATAAGCATGGAAATTATAGTTAAAAAATATAAATGTTAAAAAAGTAAAATATAGTTAAAATATAAGTATAAAATATAAATTAACAATGTAAAGGGTCATTATAAATTTTAAAAATTAAAAAAATCAAGCTATAAGGGACATAAATTTGATCATGTGTTAATTAGTTCAGTAAATAATTTAAATATGGTATTTAAAGATAATAATTGAAAGTTAATAGTTTTTATTGACTTCTTCTAGTCTTACAAGTATCTTTAGGGGAAATAATTATTTTAGTGAGAAAATATTTATAGGAAAGTTCAGTATTTGTTTGAATTTTCCTTTGGATTTTTTATTTTGTAAAACTAAATTTAAAATATTTTATTTTAAAGTATCAAGATTAAATATGATTTCATTTTATGAATTTTTATTTAAAATCTATTTTTACCTTAATGTTTTCTTTCTTATAAAGACTGAAAAATCTAATTCCTCACTTTTTTTTTTTGCTCCATTTCCAGCTAGAAGTTAAACTTTAATATAGTTCTGGTCCATGAGCCTTAAGCAAACATCTGCTGGAGGTAACAATTGCCTGGGAAAAAATTTTTGCATCCTTTGGTAATAAAGGAAGAGCACATTTCTGGCCAGCACTTCTTTTTGCTCATGCCTTGCATATAGATGCCTGGACACAAAGTAGTCATTCTGTCACCATGAATCAGAAAAAGGACATTTAATAATAACACAGCAAAGACAGAAAAGCTTTTCATCACCGAGCTTCTTTCTATATCATCTCTAACTTCTTGTTATGAGGGGGAATAGTAAACTTTACTTACCTAAACCACTATTGAGTTTTTAGTAGCTTGCAAATGAAAGTAACCTATTTTTTATACACTATCCAACCATGTAAAACAGTAAGTAAGTATGCACACATAGATAAATATGTAATATGATGTATTATTAATTATATATTGTATCTGGGTAATAAAATTTGGAATGCATTTTTTCTTTTGTACTTTGATAAACTGCTTGAATTTTTCAATATGAGCATATATCACTGACTGGCTTATTTCACTTAGCATAATGTTCTCCAGGTTCATCCATGCTGTCGCAAAGGGTAAAATTTTCTTCTTTTTTATGGCTAAGTGGTAGTCCATTATGTAAATGTACCATAGTTGATTTATCCACTCATCTACCGATGGGCGCTTGGGCTGCTTCTATATCTTGGTAATTGTAAATAACACTGTAAAGAACATAGAGATGTATATATTCTTTTGAATTACTGTTTCAAATTTCTTTGTATTTATTCCCAGAAGTGGTGATTTCACTTATATGTGGAATCTAATTCAATTTTTTAAATTGTTGTTCAAGTACAGTTGTCTCCATTTTCTATTTGAAATAAAGAAAACTCCCAGATAGGTTCAGACTGACAAAAAGTATTACTCATGCTTAATCTGAGTGAGAAAACAATTGTGTGAGTTTTAGAAAAAATATGGTCAGTGCTACCTTTCCTTTACATAACCATTGTTGACTAGTAGTAGTGGTTATTTTTATAATAACTTTAAGCTGATAACATAGAATAGTGTTTCACTGATTTTTATATCTTAATATCTTGATATCTTAAATGTTATATCTGGTCACAGATATGAACATTTTTGTACTATTTATATGAATAGGTATGCTAAAACACATTCATGGTATTGGGCACTCTAGAAATATGTTTAGTCTATTTAAAGGAACATCTGCCACTCAGGAATGTTACAAGTGTGCACTTATTTAATAACAATTGAATATGAATTTTCCATACTGTTTATGAAAGAAATGTAGCTTTTAATCAATGTTTTTTGACTTACGTTAAAATTAATGTAACTATTCTTTGTTTCTATAACTTGATAAAGCTCTCTCTTCACATTGGTCTAAATTAAAGAGGTTTTAGAGTTGATGACATATTAAACTGAGCATTTTTGAGATCATATAATTTAACCAACTCAGATATTTAATGCTTATTTTTGGTTTGGTTGTCTTTGCCTTGTAATTTAATCCATACCATTCTACTTCAAGTTAAAAAAAGATAGTTGTATTATTCATGAAACAGATTAGTGAAGCAGAAATAGCTTACGAAGAATACTAACCACACTTGCTTTGAGTGAAACACATTCTGTGAGCATTAGTTAACACATCCGTTAACTAGGCCAATAACTGCTCCTCTGTACAAGGATCAAATGCAGTTGAGCAGATTGGTTTTATTAGTACTGTTGTACAATTTTAGTGAAAAATCCCAAACTAAAATTAAGATCTTTGAGACTACTCAAAGTATGTGGGAGTTCCCCCCTTTTTCTTCCCCTAAAACGCTGTCTCATGAAATTCCTGATCTGTTTGTCTTTTTTCCCATTTCAAAGTTGTTTCATGGAATTCCTTCCAGAATATGATAAGGAACAGATACAAAAATTTTCAGTAGAATTATAGAACAGAATAAAAGCTCTGATGAATAACACACATCTGATTTAGCAGTGACCTTAAAGAGAGCTTCAGAAGTCTACATGTTTCTGTTAACTTGTTATATTCTGTGATAATTCTTTCTTGCTTCTTGATCTGGAAAAAATAAAGATTACAGAAACCTAAACAATAAGGGGAAATTTAGGGGCAGAATAACTACTATGTGAACATGAAAAAAAAAGTGGCAGCATTTTTCCCCAGGGTTGGGGATGGGGCAGAGAAGATGGACCAAGCAATGATTTCCTCATTATTCCTTGTCATGGTAATAACCATAAGTTAGGATCAGGTATGTCTTTAATCTAAAGATATAAAATTTATTATATAAGGTCTGTCCAGAAAAAGTCCAGCCATTGGTTATTTAACAAGAACAGTTTGCGTGGCTTTGATGTAACCTGGCAGCCAAGGAGAGTGCACTGGAATGTGCATGCATGAACAGTGATGTCTTCACTGTATTAGTCAGTGGGGATGGTAGATGATATTGAGTGAGCATGTGTGCTTTGTGGCCATCAAATTCAAAATGACTGAGTAAGTAGAGCAACTAATCTGCATCAAATTTTGTGTTAAGCTTGAACATTCCTCCACAGAAGCTATTTGGATGATTCAGAAGGCCACAGCTATTGGCAACTGGTGATTGGCAGCTTCATCACAACAATGTGTCCACTCATGAATTGCATGTGGGGTTTTTTGGACAATCATCAAGTCACCCAGGTGACTCAGCCCCCATAGAGCCCAAATTTAATTCACTACAAATTCTGACTTTTACCAAAACTAAAATCACCTTTGAAAGAGAAGAAAGAGATTTCAGACCATTGATGATATTCAGGAAAATATGACAGAGCAACTGATGGCAATTAGGAGAACTGTGTGAGGTCCCAAGGTGCCTACTTTGAAAGGGAACTGAGGCATCATTGTCCTATGGACAATGTTTCTTGTATCTTGTATCTTCTTCTATAAGTTTTGAAGTCTCTATTTTTCATATTACATGGCTGGATACCTTCTAGACAGACCGTGTGTGTGTGTGTGTGTGTGTGTGTGTGTGTGTGTGTGTTTAGCTAGATTTATCTGCTACAATTCTTTGAAGAAGAGAAACATGTATCTTAGAGAAAATGTATGATTGCATATCTTTGGCTTAACATAGCAAAGCACAAAAGAAACCAATTATACCCCACACTGTGAAATTACTTTAAATTTCTACTTTTAATCCTTGTTGGGTAAACTTCTGATTAACTGTTCAAAATGTGTTATTACAAATCTGTCAGAACTCCTGGGGTCATTAACTCTCTGTGGAATAACTTACCAGCTAAAAAGCTCTATCTCTTCTAATAGCTGATGTGCATGTGGTGGAGGGAAGAGTATTGGGGCAGAATGAGGAGAAAGCACCCACATCGCAGACCCTACACTGGCGTATTTGCCTCCATATAATCCCCCTTCCATCTTTCCACCATAGAACTTACCAGATAATATTAAATAAGTGTTGAGGAATTAGTTACTAAATGAAGTTGGCAGAGCCTCTTTAATGTTCAGGGACCCACATTCAGGGTTGAAAGGGGAAAAGGCAAACTCCACCAGATAGCTGGGATGCTCTGTGTATAAAAGACCCAGGGAGGCCTGGGAGCTATCCAAGGTACTAACCAGACACAGCTTAACCTCTGTTCCAATTCTGGTTAGTTTATCTTTGGGAATGTAAAGTTGGGGGAGAGAAAGAAGAAATGTACTTTTATCTACTATAAGTTCAAGTCCTGCCTTTGACTGTTACAGGTTATGAACACCCCAAAAAATTATTTAATCTAATTGGTAATTCACCTGGAAAAGGACATGACACTGCCGATCTCACAGGATCATATGCTGTGATGGTTAAACTGGTTAACACATGCAAAGCATTTAACACAGGGCCTGGTACAGAATAAATACTTTACAAATGTTAACTCATTATTATTTATACATTCAAAAGATAACACAAGACTCGATGTATCCACTCCCAGAACTATTAAATTTTTCATTTCTTTACATCAGCCCCAAATTTAATTCCCCTTTTTCCTATTAAAATTTTGTACTCCATATGGACAGAAATTATGTCTACTTTTATCTATCACTTGCCCAGTATCTGGTCCAAAATAGACTTTCAATGCCCATGAGCTGAAAATGAATAAATGAAGGTTGGAAATAATGGAGTAGCCATGAAGAAAACAGAGGCCATGTTGCTAAAGCTATTTGAAAGAGGAGGAAAATGCACAGTATGCCAGTTTAAGAAAAAAGAGAGCCAGAGGCTTTACCAAAACATGATCCTCTTTTTGTTACTACCTATTAGAAATCCCTTTGAAGGATTTTTGGAACATAAAATTATATTATAAATATGTAAGCCAATTTTCACAATGAAATGCTTTGGGAACCAAGGTATCTTACAGCTTTGTCTTAGAGCTGCCTGACTCTACAAGTTTCTCTAAGTTTGTAGACTTAATCCTAGCATGACACAGGCAGCATAGCATAAAAAACAAGCCATTTACACCTGTTTGCTTTTTCTCTTTAATTGTCCTATCATTTATTCTCCTCTTCCTGTTGGATATCAGTGAAAAGAGACAATAGGTGATTTATAATAATCAAAAATGAAGAATCTGCTTGAAACTAAGTACCATACATATACAGGTATAATTACAGGGTGATTGATTCTGACATCTTGCAGAAAGCACATACCTCCTTACTGATGACTGTGACAACTATGCTAAACTAGAGCTGAGAGGCTAAAGATTCTCCCTGTGCATAAAACAATTACACAGCTACATTGACTTGCACTTTAGTGACATAGAAATTTCCAGTACTAGAGAAAAAAAAGTCAAGTTTTTTAATTTAAGTTTTTAAAAGCTGACAGGACTGGCTGCAGGGGGCAGTGAGAAGGAAAATATGGGTGCTATAAGTTGTCATCTAAGCCACTAGAAATAATTTCCAAAGTCCTAATTCAAATTAAGAATCAGTCATATTACAATGATTTATGTTTCTATAAATTGCCTCTGGTTTTTCATGCTCATTTCAAAGAAAATGAATATAAAAATAAATGTACCATTTCATAGATTTCTTTGGAGAACTCTGTCCAATTCATTGGCTTCATGAGACCTTTAGGAAATGCACCTTCTTGTAAATATAGATATTCCACCCTCCTCAATAAAGAGGACAGAGTTAATTGACTTCTAGAATATTGGAAATTTCAATATTGAATCATTGGTATGAACTAGAAGATGAGGAATAGTCAAAACCACTTTAAAGAGACCAAATGGATTTAAAGGTATAATTATTTTATAATAATATAAATAATGACACAGATATTATTTTAAAGTATGTGTATTTCATAATTTAGGGATTAACATAAAACATAAAAAGTATATACAGTTAAACAAATGTAAAGTGATCACCTAGTGCTATAGAGAGAAGCAGTAACCAGACTACATTTAATTTCTTGTGATTGGTTTATGTTTCTTATGGGAATAGCTTATTAGTTTATTACAGCTTAATTTTATTAGCTATTTAAATAAATCAAACAACTCTTGCTCTAATTTTATGGTATCTGAACAATCTGATTTCCTGAATAGAGATTTCTGAACAGAGGTGATAGGCAGAACAGCCAACATAAGTATTCTTAGTTCATACAATGTTGCAAATCACTATGAGTTAAACAAGTAGACAACCTGTTTTAATATCAGTCTTTTATTATGTTCCTTGTTATGAGTTTCTTAAAGACACTCATAAAAGACTCACTTTCATGGCACTGAATCAATCCAGTTTGGGGTTACCCAACCCATTCCTAGTTGACAGCTTTTGAAAAGCAAAGCAAAGTTGAAAAGCAAAGCACAGCTTTTGAGTTACCCTTGCCAGGACCTAAGACAACCAGGCTTTTCTTAGATGCTATCTGACCTTTTATTGCCACCAAAATTGCAATGAGAAGCAACATAAAGAATTCTCTCAGATGTGACCTTAAGAAATAGAGATATGACTCATTACAGATTCTACTTCTGCTAAACAAATCACTCTTCATGGAATAGAACAACAAATATGTCGCCCTCAAGGATTCTCTAGTGAGGAATTGGGAGGACACAGTAGAGAGGCCTTGTTTCTTTTTCAGAAAACTCAATTGAGAAGACTTAAATGGCTGAGAATAACTTTCACGCTTGAGCACTGAAATAATGTGGAAAAATCTTCACTGACAGGTTGCGCCCTTGGGTTGAAAAGACTCAAAGGAGCAGGGCAACTGGGACTATTGACCAGAGCACCTTTTACCTACATTTGGTCTCTTCCTGTGGCTTGTGATTTCCAGAGCATGGGAATGTTGCCTCTGGGAAGCAACTAGAGAGTGGTCATTCCTAGAGGGTCAAAGAGACAGGCACAGTCACTTTCTGACCCAGCTTCAGAAACCATGCAGTTTCACTTCTACTAAATGCTATGATTGAACTCATTTATAACAAGTCACTAAGGTTAACCCAGAATTGTATTTTTATCCACAGCACAAATTTCTATGTTATCACTTCATTGTTTACTGTCTGTCTCTCTGCACTAAAATATAAGCTTCATGAAGGCAAAAAAGTTGTTTATTCATTGCTGTATTCTCAGCATTTAACATTGTCCTGGCACAAAATGGGTACTAATAAATCATTATTGTTTGAATGAATAAATTTCCCTGCTTCCCTTGATAGGTATTAAAATAAGCATAAATGTTTATAACACAGAGACACACTGCATTTTCAAAACTGAAAGTAACAATATCAAACTTGAAACCTATGGTTCTAAACAATGTTTCACAGAACACCAGATAAGGATATGTTGCACAAAATAGGTTTTGTGGTTAAGTATGTGTGGGAAACACAGTGGCAGTTAACTCCTTGAAAATTACTCTGGTCTTTAGCATATTAAAGGCTCTGAGAAATCTTAGCAATAAAAACAAAAGCTTAATTGTGTTCTACTCATTTTCTCCCAATGTATCACAAACTACCTCTATAACAGAGAGGTTACTTAACTCTCCTGAAGCTCCTTTGGCACAGAACACATTTGAATCCATCCTCTCACCCTAATTTACTTAGAAGTGATTTCTTCATATCCACAGGTATATAAAAATGAGGGCCCATTCTCCATAGATGTCACAATATGGCTATAGAATTCAAGTTAGCTTACTTAAGGTCATAAGAAAAGTTACTGGAAAGCTGAAAACTAAAGCCTAGGTCTGCTTCCTATCAGTAAAATGTTTCTTTTAGAACACCATGGGCTGTTGAGAGTCATAGACACAACCCTACCTTGGACTCATCATGGACAGATGGTTATTCTCTTTTTAAAACCCCTTGAGAGATGTAATTTGTAATCTCCCTCAGTAGCCTGTCCCATTATTTATCAAGTCAAACTCAGCTTGCAATAGGGTGGGATTCCATTCCAGAGGGAAAGCATTTTCTTTGTCTGATTTTAAATGTTCCATTAGAAAAATAATTTATGATAAGTTCACAAGCACAGTTTGCACTTGTGCCTTGGCCAGTAGGGTGGTGGAGCTTGGAGCAGTGTCTTCAACATGCACTCAGTCCTTGGCTCCAGGCCCCCATTTAATGACAGCCTGAGTCCTCACACACACAGGCGCAGCCCAGTGAGTCTGCCAAGCATTTGTCATAGTCATGCACATCAGTCAGTCACAGGAACGGAATGTGAAATGGTGAAAAGTGCAGCAGACCCTGAGACAGAGGGCTTTCCAGCTCCAAACTGCTGAACACTTAGAATATAATCTCTCTATTTTCTATGGAAATAAAATAAAATTAAATTATCAGATTGTCCCTTCACTTCCTCAAAGATTTTAATCACTCAATTATTTAGGGATGTAACTTCATTTATAAAATACTTTTCTATAGGTAGACATTCATGGTAGACATTCATCCATTTGTTCCTCTATGTATTATAGTAAGCAGAATCTTAGAAAGCTGGAGGTGAAATATTACACAAGGTAAAAGATAACAGACCTTGCATTCCCCCAGTTGTAGTTTGCATTCAATATCCGCCTTATCAATTGCCATGTAACCTTTAGCAGGTTACTCAAAATTCCAAGATTCCCAAATATGAATAATGGGAACAGTAAGTACAGCTTCACTCTACTTTTATAAGAAATAAATAAGAAAAAATACTTGAAAGGAAATGGCAAAATGCCTGGCACACAGTAGATTTCCAATAAATATTCTTTCCTGTCTCATAAAATCAGAATTGCATTTTAAGTATATTGGGCAACTTAATAACTAAAAGAATCTTGGGATAAAGAAGTGGAAATGAAGTTGTTGTTCATTGGGTAGAGTGTTAGTTCTGCAGGATAAAAAAAAGTTCTAGGTATCTGTTACACAACAATGGTGATATAGTGAACACAACTGAACTGTACCCTCAAACCTAGTTAAAATGGGAGGTGACGTCAGCAAGACGGCAGGATCAGAGGTCCCCTGCTTACATTTCCCATCAGCACAGATAACCTGACAGCCTTTCACCAACAAGAGTAACTTTGGCAGAGCCGTGAGACCCAAGTGAGAGATTTTGAAACACTGATAGAGCCCATGACCAAGAAGGGCCGTTTTGCAAAGATAATAGCTTGTTAACTCCAGTTCTGCTCAGAATTGGAAACAACCCTGTCCCCACGTGGACTCAGGCACAACATTGTCTGGCCTTGCTCCTGAGACCAGTTAACATCTGCAAGGAAACACAGCAGGAGTCATGCCTGCCCACACCAGAGGTTCCAGACCCACTAACCTTGGTCCCGGCTGTGGACCTGGACAGGTCCCATGAACCAGCTCCAGTCACACCCACCCATGCTCAGACTGGCAGTAGTGATTTTAGTTCATAATACTGAACAACAAACTTGAAATCTGCTAGATGAGAGTAGTTCTTGAAAGTTCTCACACGCACACAAAAAGTAATTGGTAACTGTGATGTGACACATATGTTCAAATGGAAGAACAAATGGTTAACATAAGTGTTATGTGTTTTTTTACTACAATTAAAACACCTTTTTAAAAAAATTTATTTATTTATTTTTGGAGGAAGAAAGCCAAGGAGAGAAACATCAATGTGTGGTTACCTCTTGCGTGCCCCCTACTGGCCTACAACGCATGTGCCCTGACTGGGAATCGAACCAGTGACCCTTTGGTTTGCTGGCGGGCACTCAGTCCACTGAGCCACACCAGCCAGTGCACCACAATTAAAACATTTTAATTAGAAAAAAGAAAAACATGTAATCCAAATTGAGGTACATTCTACAAAATATTTGACCAGTACTTACTAAAAACTCTTAGGTAATGAAAACAAACAAAAAATAATCTGAGAAACTGTGACAGCCAAGGAAGCCTAAGGACACACAATGATTAAATGTAATGTGGAATCCTGGATGGGGTCCTGGAACAGAAAAGGGAAAATATGAAAAAATCTATGAAAATATGAATAAACTATGGACTTTAGTTAAGTAATAATAATGTATTAATATCAGTTTACTGTGACAAGTATACCATATTTTCAAGACATTACTAATAAAAGAAACTGTGCAGGGTATATGGGAACTTTCTGTATTATCCTCTCAGTTTTTATGTAAATCTAAAATTGTTCTAAAAAATAAAGTTTGTTTTAAAAAATAAAATTGAAGTTCATCCCTTTGTTTTTTAAAAATTGAAGTTGACCCTTTGGTTTAAAAAAAATGAAGTTGAACCCTTTGTAAAGCAAGACAGGGTTTTAATGTGAATAGCTATTCATGTAGCCCTGACCGGTGTGGCTCAGCAGGTTGGGTGTCATACCACAAACTGAAAAGTCACCGGTTCCATTCCTGGTCAGGGCACATGCCTGGGCTGAGGGCCAGGTCCCCAGCAGTGGGTAAGCGAGAGGCAACCGATCAGTTTCTCTCACACATTAAAATTTCTCCCCCTCTCTTTCTCCCTCCCTTCCCTTCTCTCTAAAAAGAAATAGAATACTTTTAAATTTAAAAAAATAACTATCCATGTATTTATTTGTACTGAAATGTCAGATTTTAACATGGTCAACTTTTAAAAAGGAGAACAGTCTCGTTATGTTATATATTTTGTTATATTATGTTAATATTTCTTCTCTATAACTTGTGTCTGAAGCCTAAAAGCTAAAGAGACTGATGTATGAATTATTAAAACTACAAAAAGAGCTGATGTATTCTTTATCTTCTCATTAAAATCATAACATTTATGCTTCAGAGTTAATATTTGGGAAATTATAAATGTATAACAGAAGAAAAAGGCACATAATCAAACTTATATGTTTAAAAACATTGGCATAAAGTAGGCTAATATAAATCATGTACAGCAAGGACATGATAGATATGTAATATATGTGTGATGATAGAAAATCTTTGGGAAGGGCTAACTGATAAAATTGCAAACTTCAGTAGCATGTAAAAAAGCTTCATTGATACATAGCTCAGCAATTGCATTTCATAGTATCCATAGAAATGTGTACATATGTTTACCAAAACACATGTACTAGAATATTCACAGCAACACTATGCATTATAGCACCATTACAAGACACTGCCTCAATGTTTACCAATAGTATGGAGAAGTGATAAAAAAAAGGCATGTTATGTTTACACATTGAAATACCACACAGCAATGTTGATAAATGATCTATAACTAAGGAGAACATTGAAGAATCGCACAAGCACAATATCAAACAAAAGAAAAAAGACACAGAAGAATATATATTATATGATTTATTTTACATAAAGTTCAGAGACACAGAGAACTGATTTATTGTCAGGAAAGTGGTTATTCTTTAGGAGTTAGTAACTAGAAAAGGGAACTAAAGAGGCTTCTGGAATGCTGATAACATTCTGTTCCTAGATCTGAGCATGTTCAGTTTGTGAATCTTTATTGAGTTGTACACTTGTAATGTACACTTTCCTCAATGTATTTTATACCTTAATAAGAAGCTTCAAAAATTTTACTTGAAATTAGTTTGGACATGACCTAAATTTTTGAAAAACCTGTTTTAACATCAAGTAGACATTGCTCTATAATACTAAATGCCTCATATAAAAACAGTTTAGAAGAGCTCAAGATTGTATAGAAGTAGAAAATACCATGTACTTTAGATTGTGTCCATGCAATCCTAAAGTAAACATTTAATATGATCAATTTATCAGAACAATGAAAAGGAAAACTGTAAAACCAATAAGTTGACTGAGTTGAAAATATTTGTTCTAGAGACCCCATGTGATTCCATTTCTGCTTATCAATCATTACACTCGAGACTCTCCCATCTTCAACCAATGAGAATCATACTGAGTGGCCATCTCCCAGAGAATAACTGGGGTCTAGAGTTACCTGAAATCCCCATAACTGGATCACTAAAACCCGAAATTGTTTGTGCTGCTTTATCTGTGAAAATTCTGTATATTTGGTCTTTCCCTCACTTCCTAGTTTATGTTCTGGTATATCTCTGATACTAACAACTTGAACTCCAGAAAATTTGGCCAAGATCCTGATAAGCTGCCTGAATCTACCTAGTTCCCTCTCCTTTGGGAGATGGGTTCTGTCCCAGTCCCAAACTCTTCAAATTTTACAACTTTCCCTTGGATCCAAGACAATGTCACCAGCCTAATTATATATATTTCATTTGCTAAGTACCAACCCACCAGGTAGGGCTAAAACCCCAAACACCATCACAGATTAGCCCAAGATTGCATTGTGCTCTTAAATACTGTAACTTTGTTTTCTGGCCTCCCTCCTTAAGCAACAGCTCTAAACCAGGTCATGTCTCCAGAATGGTACTTCTCCCTTCCTGATATACCACAGTTGTGAACCAAGAGCCATAGGGAAAGCCCATGCAAAATACGATATCGTGAATAGAGCTCATAGTCATTGCCTCTTTGGCTACGGATTCAACCAAATGTACTAGTTTACATTATTTTGATTCTTAGTAACCAAAGGCATGGAAAATTCTCTAAATAAAAAGGCATTTAGGCCTGGCAAGTCCTGGGAAATGCAGAAAATGATTGCAGTTCTACATTTCAACTAATTTTCCATAAACATGTGTAATTATTACAAGGTTAAAACCGAAGTTCACTTGTGCCTCAAACTATAGAAATCACTTTCTATCAAATGCCAACCAAATCTGCAAGCTATTTTCATGCAGGGAAGAAAAACATACTTTGACATTTCACACCAAAAATATGCTTTCTGGGCATGGTCAAATCAAAATAAAAGTATTCACCTTAACAATTCAATCTGAAAGTAAATTTAGAAAGTTATATAACATAATTTGAAAAGACTGTGGAATTTTATAACAAAAATTCAAAATGGTTGAATTCCTAAACTATATTTCAAACAGAGAACCTGGAGCCACAATTACCTTTCAAATGATTACAATATAGTCAAATTAAACAGTTTAACTAGACTATTTCTGTAAAATAATCACTTTTTACTGTTTTGTGGTTACCATTATTCAGATCTTTCTGTTGGTCTGGTATCTCCATTGCACCATGGTCTACCTGGCCCAACCATGACAATAGGTAAGGTGAGCAAATGCATTTACAGTGAGGTGATGAAAGGCATTGTGTACCGGTTAAGCAAGATAATGGTCCCTTAAATGGTTGATGTAGGAACAGATTAGATACAGCAGTTGGGAAAGATTTTGGATAATGTCAAAATGAATATATGGCCAAAGATCAAGAGAAACAATCTACTTCAGAGCTACTTCAGGGTTTAAGTAGTTGCAAAATTCAGTTCAGTGGCTGCATTTCTAAAACTTAGTAACTGAGCAAAGAAAATAGATTTTGGCACAAGAAAGTGCTATAAGTAAGTTCTATGATTATGGCATAACTGAAAAGTTGTCATAGTCAGTTCAGGCTTCTGTAACAGTTTAGGCAGCTGGAAAGTCCAAGATCAAGGTGTTGGTGAGAGTACTCTTCCCGGTCTGCAGATGACTGGCCCCTCAGAGAGAGACAGAGAAAGCTGTATTCTCTCTGTTCTTACAAGAGCACAAATTCCCTTCGTGAAGGTTCTACCCTCATGACCTAATTACCTCCCAAAGAACCCGATTCATAACCCCACCACACTGGGAATTAGAATTTTTCAAAAATCCTTTTGAGGACACACAAACATTCAATCCATACAGTTTTTATTCCTAGATCATAAAACTGGAAAAAAGGAAAATCCTCTCCAGTGCAGTAACATGATTTCTCTGAGAGAAATTTAGAGAAAGCTACATGCCTTTGTTAAAGTTGTAAATATGCTGTGAGGAAACTGGATCATGATATTTCTATTTCATTCTGCTTAACAGAAAAACTTAAGTATAAGAGGTGTTTACCCTAAACTATCTAAACTAATATTTATCTCTCTTTCAACATTCATTACTCACCTTAATGATGGTTTGGATTAATTTTAAATAATATGGCATAAATTTTATTGATCTTATTTATAATAATTACATTATATACTGTATAATGCATAATGAACTCAAGCTTCCAATTATTTAAAACCAGGTTGGCTGTAATCTAATATGCTGTCTTAGTGTTTTTACACTAGTTTCAGGTATGAAGTTTATTTTCCATAGTTTTTCATTGACTCTTTTAGTCACCTTAAGAGTTTATTTACTTTTTTGTTATTTTATTTTTTTAGATGTGCAGGCAGTAGAAAACATTTCTTACCTACTTTACAGATTATCAGGCAGCTATGTTAGTCTTTTTTTTTAAATAAGTAAATGATTTTAGAATGAGATTACAATTTTCCAAATGTCCAATAACTATTTTTATATTTAGTTATATTCTCTATATTCATAGTCAATATACTAAAATATTCTTTTAAAAGTTTATAAGCAAGAAAAAACATTATTAATTTTAAAAGTTTATGAAGAAACCCAGGTAGGTAGCAGAGTAAGTGAGGAAGTAGATAAAATGAATAATTCCAATGAGAAAAATCAATGGAAAGGGTTTTCAGAATTAAAACTTTAATTTGACTTCATTATTTTTCAGACCACTAAATCCAAGAACTGATCATTGCCATAGACCCACTGGATCAGGAAATCAAAAGTGGGGACAAAGGCAAAAATTATCAATCACATAATTCTCAAGAAGTGTGATGTATAAAAACACTTGTCAGTCAGATTCTTTGATTTTTTTCCCCCTATGTGAACATGAGATTTAAGTACAGTAGTTGATAAACTAGGGCTTGATCATGACTCCTTATCACCTATTGTTCAGTGATGGCCTAAGTTTTAATATAAATATAGAAAATTAAGATGTCCTATCCACTTATTTTATAGATGAATATTTCTGACTCATTGAAATAAACTTGCCTGTCCTAGAGTAAAATAAATTAGGGTCAGACATAAATTTGGAATGAGTCCTCATTCTTTTTCTAACATCTTCCCATTATCCCAAATTACCCCTTAAAGTTATTATAGTTAGACCTGATAGCCACTGAACTTACTAAAGTCTTAATTTATAACTTTTTAATTTTATGTATTTATTATTAGTCAACTTCCATCAAGGGATTATTTCTAAATTATAAATAGTTGTAAGGAGTTAGGTCTTATCTGAGTTTATAATTATTCTTCTACTTCTACTTTAATGAACATTCATCAACAAATCTGCTTTCCTTTTTTTAAATTATTTTTATTGTTGTTCAGCTGCAGTTGTCCCCATTTGCCCCCCATTTCTCTCACCTGACCCATCCAACCCATTCCCAAAGACAATCCCCACCCCATTTGTCCTTGCCCATGAGTCCTTTGTACATGTTCCCCTTCTTTCCTGTTAATCCTCTCCCCCTTCCCCTCTGGTCACTGTCAGTTTGTTCTTTATTTCCATTATCTCTGGTTCTTTTTTGCTCATCTGTTTTGTTGATTAGGTTCCACTCATAGGTGAGATCACATGGTATTTGTCTTTCATTGACTGGCTTGTTTCACTTAGCACAATGATCTCCAGTTCTATTCATGCTGTTGGGAAGGATAGGAGTTCCTCCTTTCTTTCTGCTGTGTAGTATTCCATTGTGTAAATGCACCACAGTTTTTTTTTTTTATCCGCTTAGGCTGTTTCCAGCACTTAGCTATTGTAAATCGTGCTGCTGTGAACTTTGGGGTGCATAGGTTCTTTTGAACTGGTGTTTCAGGATTTTTAGGGTATAATCCCAGCAGTGGTGGAATCACTGGATCAAAAGGCAGTTCCATCTTTAGTTTTCTGAGGAAATTCCATACTATTTTCCACAGTGGCTACACCAGTCTGCACTCCCACCAACCACACACTAAGGTTTCCTTTTCTCCACAACCTTGCCAGCACTTGTTGTTTGTTGATTTGTTAATGATGGCCATTCTGACTGGTGTGAAGTGATATCTCACTGTTGTTTTCATCTTCATCTCTCTGATAGCTATTGTTTCATATGCCTATGGGCCCTCTGTATGTCCTCCTTGGAAAAGTGTTCAAGCCCTTTGCCCATTTTTTAATTGAATTGTTTGTCTTCCTTGTGTGGAGTCATGTGGGTTCTTTATATATTTTGGAGATCAAACCCTTGTCCTAGACCCCATTGACAAATATGTTTTCCCATATATTTGGTTCCCTTTTTACTTTTGCTGATGTTTTCTTTAGCTGTGCAGAAGCTCTTTAATTTGATGTAGTCTCATTTGTTTATTCTGTATTTTCTTTTGCTCTAAGTAAAACAGATAATTTTTTAAAACATTAGAATTTATAATTATTTTTAATTATTTCCTGCTAAGCCAAATCAATCCCAACACATCACAATCAGAGTTAATTGAAGTAAAACACTGTCCATATAATAGATTTGTATAACCCTACATTGCTTGCTGCCACAGCTCCCAGTCAGCCACAAGATCGTGACGGTAAACAACCAATAAACCAACCATACTCTACAGTATACTGTGTTGCCAGTGATTTTTGGAGATTGTGTTCTGAGTATGTTTAAGTTAGGCTAGACGGAGCTATGACGTTTGACAGATTAGGTGCAATCATTTAAAAACTGGCCTGGGAGCTAAAACAATGGTATGCCTGTTTCTGGCTTACTCCTCTAACCAACTTGTCCATATCTGATCATCCCTCATCTCTGTATTCATGTTGCGCCAGCACTGGCACGCATTGGCCCTCAAACACTGGATCTGTAAATTGGCCTATGGCAGGAAAGTGGCAGCTAAGAACCTGTTCTAACCTTGGGGTTATATTACTTCATTCATTAATTTATTTTAAAAATATTTATTGAGTGTATACTATGAACCAGGCATAATATCAATCCTAGAAATACAGCAATAATTTAAAATTACAAATTACATGTCTTCTATAGTAGAGAGATGAAGGTAGATATTGAGAAACTATTACACCAAAAATATAAGGTTAATATTTTATGTATTCATTCATTTTTTAAAAGCATTTTAAATGTCTGTTATGATGCAGGGTGTATCGTGGATTTGGGGAATACCAGGATGAAAAGGGCAGGCGGGCTTTTCGCTCCCTGGAGTATTTGCATTCTATGGATGAAGAGCAGGAAAGTCAGAGTTGAGCAGACCAGAAACAAATATTACAAAATCAATTTGCAAAAATTGGGGAAAATATTGTAGTTTGTGACACAAACTGTGAAGAAAAGAGACTGAGTGGTCTGATGGAAAATAAGGGGAGATGAAGCTACTTAGGCAGGACAAGGGGAGGCCTCTTTGAGTAAGGTGATTTGAAATCTGAAGATTCCTTTTGAGATTCAAATAGGAAATAGTCAAACATATGAAAAGTCATACAGAATATGTTTTAGATGGATGAAACAGTAAGTGTACTGTTCTGGAAACAGAAAAGGTTTGTCCTCCATAACTGGAGCATAGTAAGTGAGGGAGAGATTAGTACGAGAAATGATTTGGGGAGGTAGACAAAGAGCTATGTAAACCAGAGTAAAGAATTTGAATTTTATTCCAAATGGAATTGTGAAGTATTTAAAGGGTTGTAAGTATTAAGGTGAAGTCATTTAACTTATGCTTAAAAAGGTCAGTGTGGCTGCTTGGTAACAGATGTAATATAGGAGGGCGAGAATAGAAGTATTGAGCATGACAAACTAGACAGCCATTACTATGGTCCAGGCAAGAGATGACGTGGTGGTGACAGTGAAAATTAAGACAAGTAACAAATTTGAGGTATATTAAGGCAGTAGAGACAGAGATTATCGATGAACAGAACAATATGAAGGTCTGAGTTTCTTGCTTGAACAATTGGCTAGATGGCATCAATATTAACATTTATTGAAATGGGGAAGTCTAAAAGAGGAACAGGTTGTTTGTTTTGGGATGGATTTGCTTATTATTGCTGTTGTTTTATGGATGGAAGATGAACAGGAATCAAGACCTCAAGATTGTTTTTTTAAAAAATGTGAGATATCAGTAAGAGCTAACTTTACAATAAGAATTAGATGTATGATTTTAGAGCTAAGGTAAGAGGTTAGAGCTCTAGATAAGTATTTGACCACATCAGTATATTGGTATAACCTGAGTTGCCTAAATGAGATCATTTATAGAGAAAATAAAGCAAACGCTAATCAGCAGAAATAGAAACCAACAAATGACACCAAGAAACAGTAGTTAGATCAAAAAGTAGTATTAAAGGATATTTTTCTGAAAGTAAAAACTCTTAATTCTCATACAAACATACGTCATAAAATGAATATATGTCAAAACTTTTTTAACCCACTGATTGAGAAAACCAGGCAGATGTTACAAACAATTCAAAGGAGAAGTCAAAAAACACAAGTTTATATGGAATAAGAAAATAGTAACACAAATAGACAAATGGATCCAAAACTCACTTTTTTGGGAGGAAGGGGGGAGAGTGACAATGTTTCTTCCAGCAGATAGAATTTATTTTCAAAACTATAGACAAGGATTATTTCCAATGTTTTCAATTATCTGTTATTTCCAGTTGAAAAATAGCTCAGAGGCAAGACTCATAGGCCCCACAGAATCAAATAATCCCCAGAGGCTCCAGCATGGTATTAAAAGAATATGTAGTAATCTCTTTTGCTTATTCCAAAGTCAAATTATTCTTACAATGATAACCAATAAAATATAGCATCCTGGAAGCCAAGAAAAAAATAGTTTCAGTACAAAGTCAGTGGTCATCTATGTTGCATACTCTGAAGTTCAGAGAAATGCAGACAGAGAAATATCCTTGGTTTGATAACATGGAAATCATGAGATGACAATTTTAGAAGGGAATGGAGATAAAAATCAAACCACTGGAAAGTTAATAAAAAGTTGAAAACTAAAGATTTAAAATGTAAATAACTATTGAGAGGTTAGGTGTTTTGTTGTTATTATTGCCTGTTTTAAACTAGGAATAAAAAAAAAAAACATTGAAATGTGGTAGAATCTGGAAAGAGAGTTTGTGTATATAAAAAGATCCTGGATTATGTTTGAATCTCTGAATGCCGTTAAGAATATCTAAGAAGGATGAAGAAACTGGTAACATATGAGAGGGGAATAAATATAGATAAAAAGTGCTTGCAATAGCAAAATTAGTAAGATCCAACATATAAGTAGAAGGGTCTATTTAATAGGAAGAAAGATAATAATAATATGAAATGGTCAGTGGGTGGAATTTTTTCCCAGATAAACCTTCCTGCTATGTAATCTGAGTTATGACATTCTTTTTTAATATTCTACTCAATTACCAAGTTTCCCAAGATCCAGTTCTTCCAGTAGCTGGGTATTCCATTCCTGTCCCACCCTCTCTGTGTCTCTAAAGCCTTAGAATTTATCTATCTTTCAATTCCTGACTGCCAAGATCAAAACTAAATTCTTGCTCTAGAGCCATCTACCAATTGCCAACCCTATGCCCCATTAAATGAATATCAAATCTCTTTGACTCACTTTAAACTTTTTACTTAAGGTGATCATTTTCTATTTGTTGTTTACTTCTTGAAGGATATCTCATTTTCAAATTTTCTTAGCTCCAAGATCTTCATGTCTCCATGCCCAGAATTACTGACTCCTGATGCTGCTACTATGTTGATGTCTTTGTTGGGTGTCCTTCCCTAAAGATCAGAATAGAGTCTGTCCTGAGATTTCTTTACCAAAGGGTTATGATAGTAGGCTACATACAAAGAATTGAGAAAATCATTAAATCTAACTAAACTATAGGGACTTAGGAACAATATAATCAAATTACAGAATGTGAGGTCTGTCCAGAAAAAGTCCAGCCATCGTTAATATAATGAGGATGGTTTGTGTGACATCGATGTAACCTGGCAGCCAAGGAGAGTGGACTGGAATGTGCCTGCATGGACAACGACAATTTCACTGTATTAGTCAGTGGGGCATTAGATGTGTACTGTGTGGCCATCACATTCAAAATGACTGAGGAAGTAGAGCAACAAATCTGCATCAAATTTTACGTTAAGCTTGAATATTTCTCCATGGAAACTATTAACATGACTCAGAAGGCTTCCGGGGACAATGCAATGAGTGCAGTGCAAATAAAAGTGTGGCACAAATGCTTCAAAGATAGTCAAGAATCTACTGAAAATGACCCATGTTCTGGAAGCTCTGCAACAAGCAGAGCACCTGAGAATGTTGAACATGTGTGGGCTGCAATCAACAAAGATCAATGATCCAGGTGACTCAGCCCCCCTACAGCTCATATTTGGCACCCTGTGACTTCTGACTTTTTCCAAAATTATAACTTTTGAAAAGGAAGAGATTTCAGGCCATGAATGAGATTCAGGAAAATATGATGGGGCAGCTGATGGTAATTCCAACAAAGGATTTTGCAGAGTGTTTTGAATAGTGGAAGAGATGCTGGAAAAACTGTGTGACATCCCAAGGTGCCTTCTTTGAAGGGGACTGAGGCATCATTGTCCTATGTACAATGTTTCTTCTAGCTTGTATCTTCATCAATAAATGTCTCTATTTTTCATAGTATGTGGCTGGATACTTTATGGACAGGCCTCTTGCAATCAAAATGCACCTTTCTTATTTAGAAAATTTACATTAAGAAAGCATTATGTTTCATGAAATCTTACTAATATAATCTTAGAGGAAACAAATAAACACATTGGACTAGGTATATGATAGAGTATCTCACTAGTCATTTCTAGAGATTCTCAAAGTTCAAATAATGGGTAGCAAAATTTTCCCACCTATATTTGAAAAGAGTGGTTCTGATAATCTTTAGAAACAGTCAACTTAAATGATATAGTAAAGTATCATGTCAAATCATCAAAAGTAGCCAATTTTTTATAAACTGCCTTCTCTTAACCTGAAAAAAATAAATTTTTATATATACACACATATATCCTATAATTTCCATGAACTTATAAGTGCCCCACTTTTTGGAATCCTTAATGGAATTGAGAATGGTATTCAGCAATTTTAAATACCACAATTCTAGTTGATAGATTTTCACTATTTAACATAAAGAAACTGGGAGCATATTTTATATATTTCTAAATCCTCACACTAATCAGTATATCCTAGAGAAGAAGAGAATGTTGATCATGAAAATCATGAGATAACAATTTTAGAAGGGAATGGAGATGGAAACCAGACAACTGGAGAGCTAATAAACAGTTGAAAGCTAAAGAGCTAATATGTAGATAACTATTCAGAGGTTGGGTGTTTTGTTGTCATTGTTGTCTGTTTCATACTACCAAGAAAAAGCACTGAAATGTGATAGAATCAGGAAGTAGACTTTGTGATGAAAACCTGAGTGAAGGTCTTTAAAAGAGCATTGTATCTTTCCAAAGGGCTAATATTTACCTTTCCCTATAGCAGTAGTAAGTCAATATTTAGTATAAGCTATGTATTAAAGTTATGTTATAAAATTAGTTTTATTATTCCTAGAAGTTTAAATCAAAAGGATACTTAAAGCTTGACCTTAAGTCAAATAGAACAAGGCTTGAACCACAGCCCCACAATGAGTCACCTGTTATGAGATCTCAGGACAGACAATTTCTCTGACCTTCACCTTTATAATATATGAAATAGTAAGCCATTCTCCACAGAGATGAAGAGATTAAATAAGATATAATTTGTAACTAGATGATAAAGAAATGCTGGTTTCTTCCTTTTCATTAAAATAGGAAAACAGATGCAAAGAAGACAGAGAAGTACTCAGCATCTCACAAACAACTAAAGCAAAAGTTCGTATCAGGTTCTTTTGTTATCATTAATCAGTTGAAACATGAAAAATTCAGTCAACCAGTATGTTGCTGTTTCTAAATATTAGCACATTTGGCTACATACAATAACTGCTCCTTGTTAAGGACCTCACCTATCCCTAACCCCAGTTAGTTCTCCAGAAATAGAAACTATCTGCAGACCAGACATAGCTGATACTTACTCACAACCAGTAATGAAGATTAGTGGTCTCTGTGACGGTGGGTCAGTAGCGCCATCTATGTGTGAGAAGAGTAGCCCGTCCCTGGGTGACTAATCTTTTCAATAATGACTGACGGTTTTCCTAATAGAGAAACAGCTAGTCTACTCAGATTCTGAGCCATCTAGCTTCTGCAGAGGCCTTGGCTGAATTTTTAACTTTAATTTTTTAAGCCAGGGGTTTAGGTTAGAAATATGCACAATCAGACTAGGCAGATAGGAAAAGTTGTTGAAAAGACCTACACCATGCTGAAGAACATTTTATTAATAAAAAAAATAAAAATTTTTGGACATTGGTTGGCATAGAGAGATATCCACACCCTACCTAAACTACTAGTAAATAACGCCTACATAAAAAGAAAAATCTAAATATTTTTAAATATTTTCACCATATTTTGTAATTGAAAAAACTTTAACATCTGTTATCTTCTGAGCCTCACAATAGCAATACAGAGTGAGGAAGAACACTAATTGGTATCCTTACTACTTTGTAGAAAAACAAAACTACCTTTAATTATACTTTTTTTAATTAAAATAGAGCCAAAATACTAAGATGCATTGCCAGTTATAGAAGCAATAACATTAATAGCAATTAAATGATATTAAGTACATTTAATAGGCAAAAAAGTAACTTTTAGTCTTTTCTAAAAATCATCTATGTTGATCACTTTGTCCTCCATAACTAAACTCAGGGCTTTTTAAAAAGAAATAATTTCCAGAAAATATATAAATTCATTGAAATATTGAATTAAATAAATGTATCTCATTCAACCATTTTCAAGCATTAATACTCAGTATGAACACAATAATAAATACATCACATTAAATACAGTTATACCCTTATAATATGCTTATGTCTTCACAGAAATATTTTACTAAATACAAGAGTAAATAGTGTCTGAGAATTTCTCATTAGTCAATTGGGAAGACAAGGGGAAAGAAGTGTCCTTTTCTTTCTGCCTTTGGGAGGTAGAGTTATACTTTGAATCTCCTGGCTTCATAACTTCCTGCAATTAGCATAAGTCATATAGTCTCTTGATGTTTCCTCTAGCATTGGGGACCTAAATGCTGTACCAGTAAAATGTCAACATATTTAACTTGTCAGAATTTAAAGGAAGAAAAAAAAACAGTTCTTTAAAAATTCTAGCAAAGATTATTGTGTTCCTTTGAACAATACAAGGATCTCCCATCACAAAAATTTTTTTAGCTTGCAAGTATAATAATAAATTTGTTTTTTTTCTCACTAGTACGTTTTAAAAAACTAGGATGATAAAGAACTAGAAATTATTGAGCTTTTTTTAGTTTCTAGGTACTTTACACATATATCTCATTTAATCCTCCCAGCACTCATTTAAGAGAATATTAATATTTCCATTTTATAGGTGTAGAAAATGAAGCCTAGAGGGGTTAAAAGACTTACTGAAGGCTCATACAGTTAGCAAATGGCAGACTCAAGGTTTGCGTTCCAGTTTGCTCAACTCAAAACACTTACATTTGCTCCAGCACTCTGTGCAGCCAGCACACATATAAAAGTAAAAATTAAAATGAAAACATTTATGCTAATTAAAAAGCCAGTCACAAAAGAGTACATTATGTATAATTTTTAATAAAGTGTTCAAAACCAGCGAACATTAATGCACAGTTTTAAAAGTTAAAACAGCTGCTTTCCCTGAGGGGTAGTGCTGAGGAGGGGGCACACAGGGTCTTCTGGGCACAGATCACGTTCAGCTGTTAATGTGTGTGCTGCCACTGCATCAGTGCTCATCTGGTGACAACTCATCAAGTTGTGTAGTTATGATTCTGCACTTTCTGCTTGTATAGAGTACTTTAATTTTTTAAAAGATACTTATTTTTTCAGTTGGATGAGACATCTATGACATCAAGGCTTGACTTCATTCCATCAAAATGCTTGTTTCTCTTTAGCTTACATAAAGTTCAAATATCTTGGATTTGAAGGACTAGGCAAAGCATCTTTCCAAAATGATTTTCATCTGAGACATCTGTATTCCTGTGTCTGATCCCATCAAATCCTCAGAGGTCAGAGGTAAATACTTAAAAATAAAAATATGAACACTTCATATACCGCCAGCCACATCAAAGATAACTCAGATCAAGAATTGGCTCCTGTTTTGAGAATGATGTATTTTACTATTGCTATATCAGGCTGCTTGGCCCAACTGTAACTAGAGAATACATTACAGTACTGACATAATTCTACATTTAATATGTGTTGTAACAAAAAGAAAGCATTCAAAGTAAGTTTAAGTCAAGAGATCCCCCTGTTCATTACTTACTCTTGTACTGAATGTTTTTATTGCCCAAAAGTCTTACATGAATAGCAGCTTTCATATAACAGACCATTTATAACCTCATTACAAAAAATGAAGGAAGGAAGGAAGGAATAGAGGGAGGGAAACAATGAAAGGAGTTAGGAGTGAGCTCTCGTTTTAGAGATAAATTATAGAATTTTTTCTTTTGTCCATATTTTAGAAATAGTATCTCTATGTTACAAAATTACAAACTACAAGTCAGAAAATACAACGTGTTCTACAAATGTTTCAATAAAACAGTTTGAGATATGATTTTAAAATGAGAGAGAGGCAACATTACCAATTCTCACCAAATGTATTTAATGTGAATCCCAATCAAGACTTTACACCTTATTGTTGGTCGACAGGAAAGAAAGGGCAGAGAGGAACAAACTAAATGATACTACTCCCTCTTAACAATCAGGAATAATCTAAAATGTATGATATTTCACAGGACAAGTGATTCACTCTATTCAGCAATTTAGCATCATAAATAGAAATACTATTAGAAAGTGAAAGAGACTTAAGAGGTATATCAACTAATGTGATGTGCAGTACTGAACAGGATCCTGGTGTGAACAATCCACCTGTAAAGAACGTTTGGGGGACCACCCCGGGGGTTCCACTGTGCACTGGGCACTGTGACAGTGGTTGGCATGGTCACGGGTTTGTGAAGTGTGATGATACTATTTTACTATCCCAAAATATGGTCTTGAGTTTATAAGATAAACAATAAAATATTTAGAGGTAAACTGTCAGGATAACTATAATTTACTTTAAAATACATTATATTTAAAATAAAAAAGCTATGAAACTATGTTTAATATTTATATGTGAGCTCATAGAACCCAGTTTACACTTACTTTAATAAAGCCAGATAACTTTTCAAGAAAAGTATTGAAGTCATATTCTTTTAATAAAATTATGGAACCTGTTTACATCATTTACAGAATCAGCTTGACAAGTGGTTTGAAACCGGTCCCCAGTTACAGAGGGCAAGGACAGACCAAAGAAAGGCAAACCACTCCAGATTGATAGGTGTTAGTTTTAAAAGGCAAAGAAACTCACCAGGCTTGTCTTGAGCAGTTGTGACAGGAGTAGATTTTCAGCACTAATCCTATCAGATGAGGCCCCACCTTCATACAGTCCTCTAACCAAAATCATCTCCCAAAGGCTCTATCTCCAAATACCATCGCATTGGTGGTTAGAGCTTCAACATATGAATTTAGGGGTGAGACAAAAAC
This sequence comes from Trachops cirrhosus, assembly GCA_028533065.1. NCBI lineage: Eukaryota > Metazoa > Chordata > Mammalia > Chiroptera > Phyllostomidae > Trachops > Trachops cirrhosus. Next base: position 130,254,390 of record CM052541.1, on the reverse strand, counting down.
ATTCAGTCCATAGCAATGCATGTATACACACAATCCTAATTTATTTGTGTTTTTAAAAACTTCTCTGTATCTGAGATTAATTCTCAAGACCCCATTTATTGATAGCAAAAAATGTTAAATTAACTAATTGATAATATCTACACACTTTCAGGTAAATTCAGTTCTGTCTAGTTTGAAAGCCAGCTCACGATTACTATCTCACCTCATTGCTGATCAAAAACACCACATAATCTTTCTCTTCCTTCATTCCTGACTCTGATGTTCATTCTCAAACAGAGGAAAAAATGGGGAAGATCCCCTTGGGAAATCAAGCATGTGCTCTTTGTGAGCAGATCATTGGCTACTGTGGCTTCTCTTGCCCAAGTCTCCTGTAAGTCCAGCTACTGAAATTTCGTCATCTGTTTTCATAGTGAGGTTCTATTAGGTAGCAGTTTATTGTGTGGATGTCTGTCTGACCTCTGCACTGCTTCTAGATACGAGAAGTTTCCTGAAGCCCAGCTGCACTCTGCATCATGTAGACCTCAAAGGGTCAGTCTTCCCTTCAACGGGTCACTGAATTTGCTCCTTGTAATGAGTAATTATTTGTCAATTTGGACAGACTATGGTACCCACCTGTTTGGTAAAACACCAGTTTAGATGTTGATGTGAAAATATTTTTTTAAATGTGATTCACATTTAAATCAAGCTTTGAGTAAAGCACTTTACCCTGCATAACATGGGTCGGCCTTGGCCAATCAGTTAGAGGTTTTAAGAGCAAAAACTGAGGTTTCTCACAGAAGAAGCAATTCTGCCTCAAGACTGCGACACAGGTACCCTGCTTGAGTTTCCAGCCTGCAGACTTTGAACCCAAGACTACAACATCAGCTCCTACCTAAATTTCCAGACTTCTGGTCTATACCACAGATTACAGATTTACCACCCACATCACCCCCTCATAATGACATGAGTCGATTCCTGAAAATAAATGTCTGTGTGTGTGTGTAATCTCCTACTGGCTCTGTCTCTCTGGACAACCCTGACTAATATACTTTGTGCTCTACCATGCAAACCTCTAAGAATGAGACATTTCAACATTTCTGATCTTCATACCTTTGTGCCAAGCAGGGTGCTTGTTATCTTTCTCTTTTACTGCCCTTTTATCGATCCACTCTTTGTAATTCTCTTGCTTTCTCCAAGCCCTCATGGGGTGGAATTTAACTATGAAGTGAAAATAAACTATGCTGGGTTTCAATATATTGGAAATATAGGCAAAATAGGGTGTGATACACATCCACACTCTCCAATCCCCCCCAAAATATTTAACAGAAAATCCAACTGTATTTCTACCTATTCTTCTCTGCCCCCCAAAATCCTCATTGTCTTCACCTCAGTTCCTTCACCCATCCCTTGACTGCTCAACCTCCTCCAAAAGGCAGAAAGCAGTATGAGGTTAGGTAGGATGACCAACTGTTCTGGCTTGCCCAGGGCTATCCAAATAGTAGCACTGAAGTCCTAGGCAAATCAGAATGGTAGACCACACCAGAAACAGGATCCAGCTAAGCTCAGATTGTCTCACTTTAATATTACTCTGAAATCTTCTCCATCTATCACCCATATAACAGGCTTTTACTCTCAGAAGTCAAGAATCTGGCAGATTTAGTTTCTTGATGATTGATTGCCCATCAAACAGAAATTTCATGTCTTCATTCTGCACTGTGGGAGGGGCTGTTGCAGAAGAAGCTTACATGTCTCATAGTCTTCCATGAATCAATACTTTATACATTAAGCTGAGAGTATACTTTTACAACTTTCTGAATAATTTATAAATTCTCAGGAATTAAAAACCTGGTGCCCTGGCTGGTGTATCTTACTGGACTGAGCACAGGCCTGTGAGCCAAAGCATCACGGGTTTGATTCCCAGTCAGGGCACATGCTTGGGTTGCAGGCCATATCCCCAGTATGAGGTGTGCTAGAGGCAACCATACATTGATGTTTCACTCCCTCCCTTTCTCCCTTCCCCATCTCTCTAAAAATAAATAAATAAAATCTTCAAAAAAAAACCTGGCATAAATTATAAAAGAAGGCATAGACTATGATGCTAGCAAAGTGTATTTTTGAGAATGAATAAATGTATATTAATGACAATTTATAATAAAATTGTGTATATTTATCTTACATTGAAGATATATCTTAAAATCAATAATATCTTGGAGTCTAGAAAATGTATTACTATTTTTATTGATTTAGTGAAACAGACCATGTAGAAATAGAACTATCAATACACAATGTTTCTCAGTCACATTCCAGACAGACAAGCAGATGGACCAAGCTAACATGGAAACAAACAAAAAACATCCCATTTACTCTAACAACAAGAAAAATAAAGTACCTGGGAATAAACTTAACCAAGGAGGTAAAACACCTGTGTTTGGAAAACTACAGAACACTGAGAAAAGAAGTTAAGGAAGAAACAAATAAATGGAAACATATACCGTGTTCATGGATTGGAAGAATTAACATAATTAAAATGTCCATACTACACAAACCAATCTATAGATTCAATGCAACTCCTATTAAAATACCAGTGACCTATTTCACAGATTTAGAACAAATACTTCAAAAATTTATATGGAACCAAAAATGACCCCAAATAGCCTCAACAATCTTGAGAAACAAGAACAAAGTAGGAGGGATCACAATACCTGATATCAAACTAAATCACAAGGCCGCGGCAATCAAAACAGTACAGTACTGACATAAGAACAGACACGTGGGTCAATGGAACAGAATAGAGAACTCAGAAGTAAACCCATGTCTCTATGGTCAATTACTATTTAACAAAGCAGGCAGAAGCATAAAACGGAGTAAAAATAGCCTCTTCAACAAATACTGTTGGGAGATCTGGACAGTTACATGCAAAAACATGAGTCTAGACTACCAACTTACACCATACACCAGAATAAACTCAAGATGAATAAATGACTTAAATGTAAGCCAGAATACCATAAAACTCCTAGAGGAAAACATAGGCAGTAAAATTTCAGATATCCCATGCAGCAATATTTTCACCAATATATCACCTACGGCAAGGGACATAAAGGAAAGAATAAACAAATGGGACTACATCAAACTAAAAAGCTTCTGCTCGGTTAAAGAAACCATCATCAAAATAAAAAGGGAACCAATCATATGAGCAAACATATTTGTCAATGATATGGACAAGGGTTTGATCTCCAAAATATATTAAAAAACTCACAAGGCTCAACACCAAGAAGACAAACAATCCAATTAAAAAATGGGCAAAGGACCTGAACAGACACTTCTTCAGGGAGGACATGAAGAGGGCCCATAGGCATATGAAAGCATGTTCAACATCATTAGTCTAGCCATCAGAGAGATGCAAATTAAAACCACAATGAGATACCACCTCACACAGGTCAGAATAGCCATAACTAACAAATCAACAAACAACAAGTGCTGGCAAGGATGTGGAGAAAAGGGAACCCTAGTGCACTGTTTGTGGGAATGCAGACTGGTGCAGCCACTGTAGAAAACAATATGGAATTTCCTCAAAAAACTAAAAATGGAACTGCTTTTTGACACAGCAATTCCACTATTCCACTGCTGGGATTATACCTCAAGAATCCTGAAACAACAATTTAAAAGAATCTATTCACCCCAATGTTCATAGCAACTTTATTTACAACAGCCAAGTGCTGGAAACAGCCTAAGTGCCCATCAGTAAATGAGTGGATCAAAAAACTGTGGTGCCCTTACATGATGGAGTACTACACAGCAGAAAAAGAGAAAGAAAGGAGGGAAGGAAGGAAGGAAGGAAGGAAGGAAGGAAGGAAGGAAGGAAGGAAGGAAGGAAGGAGGGAAGGAAGGAAGGAAGAAAAAGCTCCTACCTTTTGTGACAGCATGGATGGAACTGGAGATCATTATGCTAAGTGAAATAAGCCAGGTGGCAAAAAAATAAATACCATATGATCTCACCCATGAGTGGAACCTAACCAACAAAACAAACAAATGAGCAAAATAGAACCAGAGGCATGGAAACAAGGAACAGACTGACAGTGACTAGGGGGAGGTTGAAAGGGGTAAAGTAGGGGAAGGAGGAAAAGGGTCTAGTCAAGGAACATGTATGGATGACCCATGGGCACAGACAACAGGGTAGGGCTTGACTGTGGGAGAGGGGTTGGCGAGGCAGTGGAAAGCAAGGGGAAAAAGTTGGGACAACTGTAATAGAAGAGCAGTCAAAAAAAAAAAAAAAGAACAGAAGACAGAGTCCAGATAAACATGAATGACCTTTCAGCTGTCACTGAGTACATAAGGTAACAAGCTCAGGGAAATTAGCTAAGAAAAGCAGCAGCAGATCCTGTAGATATAGGAAGGCAAACTCAAAGTCAGGTGGTATGAGAAACCTTGGTTTCAGAAGTATTTTGTGTACTATGAAACTAGTTCTAGTTTTAAAGGTAAATTCTGCCCCTAATTTATAAAGGGGAGGGAAAGCCAAAACATGAGAAATAGAACAAGAGGGCCTATGGGCTAACATCTCCCAAATATACACCTGCACTTAATTGACTTTCAAACTTACAGTGAGAGTAAACTGGTACAATGGAAAATGGGCGCCAATATTACTCTAAAGATCTACCATTATAATTGTATTATGCATATTCAATTGTTTACTGAGCTTTCATCAAGTTAAATAAATACTATTGATTTACACACAGTGTATTTTTCAATGTGAGATCTGAGAATTGTTAGAACAAAAAATTCTATTTTTATTGCAATTCACTTTTCAAAAACTTCACAAGTCTTTGTGTTATATTGGCCAAGGTTTTATTATGAAATAAACTGACTAGGGGCAAGTACTTCAGAATAAATGTCACGGTGTAATTGAGCAAATGATATCATTTGCTAACAATCAAGGTTTGCTATGTCAGACAGCAAATATTAATATAGAGGGTGGGGCAAAAGTAGGTTTACACTTGTGAGTATGTGACACAGTTTATTTTGTATTATTATTTATTAATTTTTGTATTATTTTCCATTTGAACAACTGGAAACCTAATTTTGCCTCATCCTATATATATTAGTCAGAAGATAAAAACAGAGTTCACAGAAGAAATTTAAGGGAAATACAATGTGCACCTTGTATTTAGTACAGATGGCACTTACATCTTACTTATTTGCATAGGTTAAAGAAAACCGAACATCCTGTCAGTGACTTTTTTCTTTGTGGGGAAAACTCCTATGATAAAAATACAGGGCTTTATTTACTCTTCCTAATAATTTTTGAAGAGTTCAGTACAAACTGAAAAATGCTACTCACACCTGAAATCTTCATTAATAGTATATGGGTAAAAATTACCTGGTAAGGGAAAAATCATAATTATTGAGAAATTATTATGAAAACAAATTATTAAAATTATCATAATAACATATTTAAACCAGTCAGTATAATAGTACAAAATAAATTCATTTGATTAATTATTCACATTACTGGTATTTTTATTGTTTTTGCTGAGTACCCACCAGGGCACAGATTACACTGGTGATAGCATATTTTCTCTATTTTACTTTTTACGTTTTATGCACAAACAGGAGGATTCAGTTTATTTCACAAGGCATCTATTTCCACTTGAGCATGATATTTTTATAGAAGTATGTTTATTAAAGTAAAAAACAAATTCTGGGCATAAAAGTAAGAGGTTATAGAATTCCACTTTCCACAGTCAAATTTCTTAGGATCTGTACCCACTTTTCCATCTTCCTGACACCATCTTATCCTTGCAACTTCTCCCAAAGACTACTGTAGAAATCCCTACATTGTCTTTTTTTTAATTTTCATTGAATTTATTGGAGTTATATTGGTTAACAGAATTATATGGGTTTCAAGTATATAATTCTATAATATATCATCTGTATATTGTATTGTGTGTTCACCACCCAAAGTCAAGTTTCTTTCTGTCACCATTTATCACCCCTTTATTCTCTTCTATTTTGCCCTATCTCCTTTCCCTCTGGTAATCATCACACTGTTGTCTGTGTCTATGAGATTTTTTTTGGGGGGGTTGCTATATCTCTTCACCTTTTTCACCCAGTCCCCCTTCCCTCTGACTATTAAGTGCATAGATACAACTTCCCTCATAGTTCTATCTATGAGTTTGTTTGTATTTTGTTTGTTTGTTTATTTTGTTCATTAGATTCGACATATAAATGATATTATATGGTATTTTTTCCCAATAACTGGCTTATTCCACTTAGCATACTACTCTCCAGGCCCATCCATGCTGTCACCAAAGGTAAGATTTCTTTCTTTTTATGGCTGAGTAGTATTCCATTGTGTAAACATACCACAGCTTTTTATCCACTCATCTACTGATGGGAACTTGAGCTGCTTCAAAATCTTGGCTATTGTAAATGATGCTGCAATGAATATAGGGCTGCACATATTCTTTTGAATTAGTGATTTGGGTTTCTTCTAATACATTTCCAGAAGTGGAATAGCTGGGTCATAAGGCAGTTCCATTTTAATTTTTTGAGGAAACTCCACACTGCTTTCCACAGTGGCTGCACCAGTCTGCATTCTCACCAAAAGTACATGAGAATTGCTTTTCTCCACATCCTCACCAACACTTGTTGTTTGTTGATTTACTGATGATATCCATTTTGACAGGTGTGACATGATAGTTCATTGTGTTTGTACTTTTCACTTTGGTAATTAGTGATATTGAGCATCTTTTCATATGCCTATTGGCCACATTCAGGTCCTTCGCCCATTTTTTAATTCAATTGTTTGGGGGTGGTTGGTGTTCAGTTGTATAAGTTCTTTATAAATTTTGGATATTAATCCCTTATAAGATGTATCATTGGCAAATATGTTCTCCTATTCAGTCGATTGTCTTTTCAGGTGTTGTGGTTTCCTTTCTTGTGCAAAACCTTTTAGTTTATGTGTTCCATTAGTTAATTTCTTCTTCTGTTTCCTTTGCCTGAGGAAATATATCAGAAATAAATATTGCTCTGAGAAGTGTCCAAGATTTTACTATGTTTTCTCCTAAGCTTTTTATGGTTTCACATCTTACATTTAATACATTTAATACATTTATGTATTAAAATGTCTTTAGTACATTTTAAGTTTATTCCTGTGTATGGTATAAGAAGGAGATCTAGTTTCATTTTTTGCACATCTGTCTAATTTTCCCAATACCAGTTATTGAATAAACTGTCTGTGCCTCATTGTACGTTCTTGCCCTACATAATCCTAATGCTGCCAAAGTTATTCTTAAGCAAATTTTTTGCCTACTATTGGAGATTTTTATGTCTATAAAAAAGTCTAATCATGTCACTATTCTATTAAAAAGCATTAATACCGTATTGGTTAGAAAATTAAGGATCCATCTGTCCCCTTCCACAGGAATCCCAGTCCTCTGCCCCACCAGCCTCATCCTGCTTCTACAGAAACTGATCTACTTTTTCTTCTATAACATGTCCCAGGCATTTCTTCTTTGCTTATCCACCCGCAATGTAATCTTTCTGATAGTAGAAATCTTTTTATTTTTCAAATTCTATTAAAAACACAATCCTCCTATCCATCTCCCCCTCAATCAGAGGTGATCCCGTCCACCTCCAAATATCATGGCACTGTGGTGCTATTTACCATATCTGCTTGTACTGCCTTTAGTTAAATAAGAAAATATGTCTCTAGTTTAGTTAAATAAGAAAATATGAGCTCCTAGTACCTTAGGAGCTCATTGACACAGGGAACTACATCTTAATCATTCCTTTTCCAATAGCACTGAGTCTAGTCTAGGTCCCATGAACGAGCCCAAAAAAATGTTTGCTAAACTAATTTGAAAAGTAATACCAAATGTCAGCATACAATAGAGCTGAACATGGAAACACTGTGGAAGTAGGATACTTCACAAAAGGCAATAAAAATTCCCCAAAATTTAGGAGATTTTTGTACAATTAAATCCATAATCTCAGAAAAAAATTTCATCCCTCATCCTCATGTGACATGTGTTGAGACATTTGCTTCTCTGAAAAAAATAAGAATATATTCTTTCACTTTCTCATAAGTCTAAAATTAGACAAATCTTAATGTCTATATGAATTGCTTTCTCAAATTTACTATCAAATCTTTACTTGAGTTGAACAGTTAACTTGTTTTTCTTAAACTATCTATATTGTCATATAAAAATAACCCCAGGTGGGATTATGGGGTCAACAAGTCCATCCTGGATATCATTTTGGGAAAACCAAGTATTTACCACTTAAAACAACAGTAGTTCTTCTTGTGCTCAAGCATAACAGATCAGAATACCAGTGAGTGAAATTGTGACTAGTTTCATTAGTTTGTAGATATAATATTCTCTTGAATTTTCTTTACAGGTAGTAAAGTCCTGAGAAAATGTTATTCACATTTTCAAAATTGTTTCTCTCACTTGAACAACAACCACATAATAGAAACAAGTCAGCAAACCTTTCATCAAATGCTACCTGACGTTCTTTAAAATACCTAGCAGCAATGGACATTCATTTTGGTTAACCATCATAGTCGTGTTTTGCATTTTTGTATCTTTTTTCCAAAGGGAGAGAAATATGGCCCTATATATACCTAATGCCAAGAAAAATGTAGGCTAGTACTCATTAAAATATCCACTCTTTGCCAAAGCTAAATTCTGCCTCAGAATTTTGAGGGCAACGCCTGTCACAATGCCTTTGATGCCACAGCAAATTGTTTCAACCATCTTCATGCTATTTAAAGTGTGGAAAAAATACAGACAATCTTCTGGAATGTATTCATTACCTTGAAAGTGCTTGACATGCTGGTCATGCTGAAATGCATATGATTTTAGCTTTTGTGGTACAAAACACTTTTACCTCAAGAGAACTTATGTTATAATCCCATATTCACTTACAATGCTCCAAAATTCTCCATTGAGAAACTTATATTACAAAAACAAATTTACTTTTTATATAAAAAAGGAAAAAACCCATACCTCTTACCAAAAAAAAGCCTTAAGAATATAAAATATTAGTTATAAGATTTAAAAATTCCAGATTAGTGTGATCGTTTTAATTATCAGAATCATACCCACAGAGCACAAGGAGAAGAGAAAATATGTACTGAGTTAGTCAAAGTTAATGTTTAATTAGTGTTTATCTTGGTAGAATGAAACTTTAAAGTAAGGTGTACAAGATACTTTAATAATATATAAAAATGATCTATGCCCTACTTGTACAATTTTACTTGCCACAACTAAGGAGGTTGATACTCTTGCCAGAGTTAATGTCATCATTAGTGAAGGACAATATGTTTAGAGAACATTAATAACTTAAAAGAACTTAAAATTTACAAATTATAAAGTTTAAGAACACAATATTTAAACTAAGGTTTCAAAACTGACTGAAATATGACTACACAAAGTTTAAAAGATTGCCTACTAATAGAAAAATTTACCACTCTTTCCCCACACTGCATTAGCACTGTCCTCATCTCTCAGGTAATGAATATCCCCATACCCTTCCAGCTAACACCTAAATCCCTCAGGATGACCCGCAGTGCCTGACCCTGTCCTAGCTCTTGCCATGTCTGCTCTTATTCAAAACCCTACTGTCCTTCTACACCTTCACTCATGCTAGAGCACTGTTCAAATTACCCTGCCTCTGCTCTACACATCCCCCGACTGCCTGTGAACACAAACTCATCTTACAGACTCATTTCATGCCCTACCATCTTTCAAGCCTTTCCTGGTAGTTCGTAAACTTGGAGGAGGATTTACCACTTTTTCATTTGGGCCACACAGCATAGCACCATCAACACTTTACCACTTATACCGATTCACATTGCACCAACTGGCAAGCCACATTGGTTCTAGTTCTAAAACATATCTTAAATTATCCACTTCTCTTCATCGCTTTTACTACCACTCATATGAATTCAAGCCAACATAATCTCTGGTCCTGTTAATTATAATAATTTCCTAATTTATCTCTCTTTTCCTACCCTGGGACTCCATCCCTTTCCAACCCCTTGTCCATGTAGCCTCTAGAATTATCTTTTAAAAATGGCATCAGATTAGATCAGTAATCTGCTTTAAGGCCTTCAATATGTTCCTGATGCTTTCAGAATCAAGCCTAGAGTCCTGCCCTGACCTGCTTCTCCAACCTCATCTCAGATCACTGCCCCACCCCCAACACCTCATTATTCCAACACTGAGATCATTCTGCGCTTATGAACTCTGAACTCCCCTTTGTTTATCTCTGTAACTTCTCCTAGCTTTCACGTGGCATTCTCATGGTCATTCCTCAGATCTCTGCTTAGTATCAGCTGTAGAAGAGCTCATCATCATTCTATACAGAATAGTCCCTCCCTCACTTACCCTAGATAACATTGCTTCCTTTTTTCCATATATACAAACATTACATGTTAATTTGTTTACTAGCTCACTCTTTGTCTGCTGCCCTAGAACATAAGGTCTCCGTGAGGGCAGAACTCTTATCTGACTGGATTCTGCTATAGCAAATCCTCCAGTCCCAGCCCACTTTTTCACCCATCATGGGTGTGCCTTAAATAGTTGTTCAATAAATTAGTCAATGGCTTAAGTTTTTCTCCCTGTTACACTATGCACTTCTTGAAAGAAAGTGTCATGTGTTATTCACATGCGTAATCCAGAATCTAAATACGTGCTGAGCATAAGATAAACTGTTCATAAGTAGTTATGGAATATGTAAATGAAATAATATATTTAAAATTTTGGTCAGTGTTCTTATATACACAAAATGTATTAACCAACCCTAGAACAGTGTCTACACCATTGAAGCTATTCAATACATGTTTCTTAAATGAATAAATGGACAGAGTATGCACATAGGTAGTTTATTCCTCTTGATGCATTTGTACCTAACATCAACTATAAGCCAGGATTTAAAAACGCAATATCTAAAGAACAAATCAGAACATGTCAGGCCTTAGGAGTTTTAGTTTTGTGCTGATGGTTACAATCTGTCTCTCAAATCCCAATGTCTTTCAGGTGTTCGTGTTTACTCTTCTTCCCAATTATAGCAAAATCGGAAAACATCTGCAACTTTATACAACTATTATCTATGATTTCAGAAAATGTTACTCTGTTAAAAAAAGTCTGGCCTTGAAATCACTTTTTAAAGAAAACAGAATGGTAAGCAATTGCTGAAAAGTGCATGTTCATTAATCATTAAAAACCTTTAACTTGTTTCAGTTGTCATTCAGAACAATAAAAAGAATCTCTTTGAACCAAGTTGTTGATAACAAACTCATAGTCTGAAAGTGAAGTTGGAGGCTTGGAGGGGTGTGAAAGGAGGAAAAATCATTCTTTGTAGTTTTCTTTCTTGTAAAGTAAAACATGTGTTTGGATTAAAAGCAATCATTCTTTCATGCTTACATTTTGGGATAGAATCTTCTGTAGCAATCACAAGATTAAGACCATAAGTGATAGACTTCATAAAAGACTGGTTCACAATAAAACAAAGAAAACAACTGCAATTAAAAATTTAATATTTTCCTATTAATCTTAACTCTACCTGGAAAACATACTTTTCTATATTGATTTCACAGGGAAAATAGTCATACATTTTCCTCCCTTTAGAGTCTGCTTTCAAATAACTGCATGGACCTTAACCATACAATTAAAGGATTAAAGGACTTGTGCATCACAAGAAATAATAGTCTACATGAGACATACTTGAACAAAGTAATGTTAAAAACTATATAACTTCTCAGAAGTGGGATGAATTCACAGAAGACTATCAGGATGTTATTTTATAAAGTCTCAGAACTTCCAGAAGTGATTAAAATGTTAGTGTTGCAATTGGGTCCTCTCATTCACATTTTTAAATTGTATGGCTCTTCTCACCATAGCTACTATATTTTGAATTGCTAATATGAACCAGGCACTATGTAAGGCACTGACATTTGTTATCGCTAATTTTTACTTCACACATTTAAGGTAGATATTACTTCCCTTTTGTCAATGAGAGAAGTGAGACATAGAGAAACTCAGTCATTATTTGCCAGGCAGGACTTAGTACTTTCAAAATCTCCGTGGAGCTCTACAAGCCCCTCCTGTGAACATGCTCTCCATGTCAGTGGTTCTCAGCAGTTCAGTAGGAGAATTCTTTACTGAAGACCTTGTTAGAAATGCAAATTCTCAGTCCTCCATTGGAACTTATTGAATTAGAAATGCTGCGGTTGGGGGATGGAAGGCAGCGATCTGTGTTTTAAGAACTCTTCTAAGTGATTTTGCTGCATGTTCAAGTCTAAAACCACTGCTCCTATTGAAATCACTTGCCTCCTGAGCCCTAATGGAAAAGTTCTCTTGCACTCCCACTCCCCAGTCTGCTCAAAGCCTGTCCTTTCCTTCACACTGCCTGCCTCAAGGTCTGTTCTGCATCTCTCTCCCCTTATTCTTTGCCTGAATCTCTTCTTCTCGTGATTTTCTGATGTAGGAACAACCTTGCCACTTGTAAACGGAGTTAGTCAGGCTCCCTCACCCAGATGTCTGGGGAACTAAGATAAGCTGTGTTCTCATGGCCTTGAGACTGGGTCTGATAAATGGTTCCCATAACACTGAGCGGGCTCGTGTGTGCAGAATCACACTGTGTCACACAGTATTCTGGCTTCTTGCCCGCCTTGTCTGTATTTACTATATAATGGAGCAAGGGGCTTTCCGCTGGGAGGACACGCAGCTTGCAGCATGTGTGGATCGCCCACCCTTGAATAAAGGCATGTCAAGCCTCCCCACATCCCCATAGCTCTACGACTTTCCTTCCTGAATCCAGAGTGAACCTGCCCGGCCTTGATAGGCTGCAAGACACCACTCCCGACTCTGCCAACTACCTTTGCCTAGATCTTTTTCTTACAGAAGACTTCCACTTCTGGGTGTAACAGTTAGGAACTGTCTACAGAGAGCCTACATGGTTTATTAGAAACTACCCTCACCCAAATCCTTTCCATCAAAGGCCACTCTACCATCACAGGCCTAACCTGGCTCTCTATAACTTGCTGACCTTCACTGTTATTGACCTGGAGCCTTAGAGTTCACTTTGGCCAGTAATGGTAAACTCAAGGTCAGGTTGGGCCCAGGGTTCACTGATATGATGCAAATATCTGGTTTATCCAGCTAGTTTGGGCTGACATTTATCATTTTATATAAAACTAACATCGTTGTTATTATGTGTATTTCTTAGGCAGAGTTACAGAAATCATAAATTACTTCAATATTATATCAGTTTTGTAACCAGAAACTTAGGCCCTTTCAGGATAAATACCAATGGAGGAAAATGCAAAGACTTCATTTGTCAATCCACCACCAAAATGGCTTAAAATATTTGGGCAACCCATCAAATCTCATATTTAGGCATTCCATAGAAAAAGAAAACTATAAATGGATTGATGATTGATCAATTGGATATCACCCAATTAGTTATATTATTCTCTGGAGGTCATAACAATTATTAGAATATAATACAAAATAAGCTGATTATCAGAATTCCTAAGTGCTAGTTCCTTAATTTATAAAAATTTTCAAAAAGAAGAAAAATAATCACAGGAATCTTGTAAAAACAAATTCTTATCAACCTTCCTAGATTCACAATATTCAAATGTTCAGATATTTGTTGGAGTCCTATGACAATGTGACTGTATATTCCAATTGTATGAACTAAGTTTAAAAAAAAAAGAATTGGACTGACCATGATTTACTCCTCATGACTGCCATGGGAAGAAAAATCATGATTACAAAAATCAAAAAATCTTTATTGATTATATCACAATTTAATAGGAAAGGAAATAAGATGAATGAATGTTCACTGCCCCTTATAACTGTATTAGAGAAGCAAAAACATAATCAACCATTGATTCTGCATTGCAACTTAAGACAATTGGATCAAAGGAAGAAAAAAACATTAGGGTTGAAATTTTAAGGTGTAGCATTATAAATGTACTTTGCCAGATTCACCTGTAATTTACTTTAGAGTAGAAGCAATGGTACCCTGCCATAGCCTAGCTTTGCCATTATTTTTGTAACAGTATGATGGAAACTTTTTGAGGCAAAAAAAAATATTTGAGATTTTACAAATATTTCCACAATATTTTATGAAGTACTAGATCCTGGATGTCACAGCTAACTCTGAATCATCAATCCATAAACAAATACCTATCAATGAATTAATTTCTCAGGCACTGAGATATTAATACCAAAAATAATACTGATGCTAAGTTTTTGTATAATCCCTGGAGAAAACAGGAAAGAATCCACAGAAAAAGTTCATAGCAAAAGCATCAACAAAACAAAGGAGAGTCAAAAAAGAGCAATCAAATTTTATTTTCAATATGAACCACAGAGCTTGCTAAGGAAATTTCAACTTCCAAAAAATTTTTAAATGAAGTTGCTCCAATTTTTATTTCCAAATATGTACAGCTGCTTTGCTCTTGGCAAAAAGGCTGATAAATGAGAATGTGTGTCAGAATTTTAGGAGAAAAAAATGAATCCATAGCATATTGTAAAATGAATGATCAGCTCTCTGTCGGCTGAAAAAAATCACTTTAATAAAGTATTCAAAAGTCTTGTGAGACCAAGGTAATGTGCCACTGACCTCCATGATATAATTATAATAAGTAATCAAATAAAATAAGCATAATATGAAAAATGCTTAATAGTTTCATACCATCCAAAGGGTTGGCAAATTAAACACTATGTTTAAATTATTTATCTAGATAAGACATAACTATTACCAGATTAATAATTTCACAAAAAATAAGTTTCTTTTTACTTATGTTTGTTTCTGTTTTATTCTGACATGTATCATTAAGGAAATACTTATAGATCTATTCTCCAATTGTCCAAACAAATCTCAGACACTGCCCCCACAAAAAAATCCACCCAGAAAAGGAAACCACTATAATTTATATAATTTATCACAACCCATTTATAGGCTATTTGAGAATATGCATGATTTTAGTGATTTAATATACAGTTGGAAAAAGAACATATAGTATTTTTTCAGAAGTAATAAAATGGAGTAGTACTTAAGGGTTACACTTTAGTTATCAATTTTTGCTTCTGAAGAAGATTATTTCAAAATCTCTTAAACAACTCATATTCTTTAGCAGCTATAAAACTAATAAAATGTAAATTCCATGAGCAAAGAGATCATTGTCTGTTTTTTCACTAATGTATTCCAAACACCAAAAACCGTGTCTGTTACTTAACAGGAACTCAGTATTTGTCAAACAGATAAACAAATCATGCCAAAATATCTATATTTATTTCTTTAACAAATTTTTACTTTGATTTTATGAGATAGTATCTTTGACTTAAGATTTTTAATGATTTGTTGTACAATTTTCTTTAATGTGCATAATATACAATATCATTGTGTTCATATATAGAAATTAAAATGTTTTCAAAATACTATCATATCTCAAATATTCTCCCTTTCAATATTTAGAAGTTCTAAAGAAGTAGGGAATGTGTTATATTCTTTTAATAAATAAAACTTGCTTTGTAAAGGGTAAAATATCTTGTCCCAAATCACTCAATTATTTAATAAAATATTTAAGCTATAACTTATCTATCATAACTTCTCATCTAATCATTCTTTAATTAAAAATGGAAATTCATTTTTGTTCTTAGCCTATACTCATATATGTCAGATATAGCTGAATAAGAGGCTTAATCCTAAAACCCCGAGAAGAAGGGTCTTGAGAGAAATTACCTAAAAGAAGATTAAACATTTCAAGTCAGTCTTTTAGGTTTCTGGAATCTGGAACAGGAACCGTTGTCCAGAGAGACAGGCCAATATTGTGACTGATGGATTTTCAATCTGAGAGTCAATACAGATCTCAGAGATCATCTACTCCAAACGTTTCAGTTTACAGTTAAAAAAAAGCTGAAGTTCCACAAGAACAAATTAACTGTGTAATCTCATATAACCAATGGACAGTGGAACTAAATTAGAATTTCAGATTTCTGACACTTTCCAGTTCAGTTTTTACTTCATCCATACAAAGAAACACAGCAATAAAATAATGTATTTTTGATGATCTCCATTTTAGAACAAAAAATATTGAAGCTTGAGAGAATCAACTACTACCAGAATGTCAGATTTTGGACAGACACTGTATTTTACAGGAACAACTGAAACAATGAGATCTGCCCATCTTTATACAAAGCCGCCCATATGCAATTGACATATCAGCTCTGTATAATGTTTCTATATTTCATCATCTCTCTGTGCCTCCATGTACCCTCCCACCTACCCCATCCCCACCTTACTTCTTCTATTACAAGAATATGTTATGTGGTGTGAGAAGATCATTTCTGCTGTAACAACAGAACCCCAGCTCAGCAGCCCATGTTTTTACTATAGATTTGGAATCTAAAAACTGGCTGGTTTCACAAGCTGCCAGAGAAAGGAGATTGAAGCCATGTGTCAAGTCATCTCCTCCAGAAATGGCTCAAATATAAGCACTGCTGTTAGCAGCAAGGCTGGCTCAGAAACACTGAATCAGCAGTATCATGTGCAACCATAAAACAAGGCAATGCACTATGTTTAAGAATTACCTATCTGAGTAAGCAGTTTTTTTAAATGAGTAATTGGTACTTTCTAACAGACTTCAGAGGGATGATATTACATTGATACACACTAAAATTAATAAAATGAGTCCAAGTAATTCCATGTGTATCATCCCTTGATGATTTCATTTACAGAGACCACTGACACCATGAGAGTTGGGTGCATTGTCTTCTTGCCTTCTGAGAACTTTTCAGGCATTTGTCATTATTACATGAATGTAGACCACACACAATGTTAGTTTCTTCCTAACACCAACCCAGAAATGTCCAGAGAAATAACTTCAACATTGTCACTAAGAATTGGACTCAAAATTCTTCACTCAAAGTAAGTGCCTATTCCAAAAAGTAGAATGCTTTTTGGGTGGCTGGAAGATTGTGGTTCCCCATAAACTCAAGAAACTTTCTACTTTAAGAATCATTATAGTTTGGTTTAAGAGCATTTTTATTTGATTTGGGACTGAATACATTTATGAGGAATGTACTTGGTCTATGTCAATCTTGTGAAATGGTTGAGTTTTGCTCTAGATACTGTACATCAAGTTACAAATTACAGTGACTTTCATCTTAGGATAGTTTCACTTTTCAAAGTTATTTTACAAATGGCAGAATATAACCTAAAAGCTATTACACAAAACATTTTTGCCCTTAAGTTTTAAATCTATGCTCTAGTACCCTTAAACATAATTCATCAAATGTTAAAGAACAATTTTCAAGTCCAAAAAAATATTTCCATCATTACAGAGAAACTTTTAAAATATAGTTTTAAAAGCTGGAGGTCATCTTTGATAGGATTATATGAACTCAAACTTAGATCAACTCTCCAAATGTAAAAATTTTAGGTGGGTTTCTAAGTTTAAGAACTAAATTTTTTCCTGCTATTCTACTTTCAATAAGCAAATGGTTTTCTTTTCTCCACATTCTCAACAGCACTTGTTGATTTGTTTATGATAGCCATCCTGACAGGTGTGAAGTGATATCTCACTTGGTTTTAATTTGCATCTCTCTGATGGCTAGTGATGAGCATTTTTTCATATGTCTATGGGACATCTGTATGTCCTTCCTGAAGAAGTGTATCCTTGGGTCCTTTGCACATTTTTTAATTGGCTTGTTTGTCTTCCTAGTGTTGAATCATGTGGGTTCCTTATACATTTTGGAGATTAAACCCTTGCCAGATGTATCATTGGCAAATATGTTCTCCCATACAGTCAGTTCGCTTTTCATTTTTATGATGGTTTCTTTAGCCAAGCAGAAGCTTTTTAGTTTGATGTAGTCCCATTTGTTTATTTTTTCCTTTATTTTCCTTGCCCTAGGAGATATATCAGCAAAAATATTGGTGTATGGAATATCTGAAATTTCACTGCCTATGTTTTCTGCTAGGACTTTTATTGTATCATGACTTATATTTAAGTCTTTTGTTCATTTTGAGCTTATTCTAGTATATGGTATAAGCTGGCTGTCTAGTTTCATTTTTTTACATGTACCAGTCCAGTTCTCCCAACACCATTTATTGAAGAGGCTGTTTTTACTCCATTTTATGTTCCTGCACTCTTTGTTGAATATTAATTGACTACAGAGACATGGGTTTATTTCTAGTCTCTCTATCTGTTCCATTGATCTATGTGTTTGTTCTTACACCAGTACCAGACTGTTTGGATTACAGAAGTCTTGTAGTAATTTGATACCAGGTATTGTGATCCCTCCAATTTTGTTCTTTTTCAAGATTGCTGAGGCTATTTGGGGTCTTTTTTGGTTTAATATAAATTTTTTAAAAAATTGTTGTAGATCTGTAAAATATGACATTGGTATTTTAATAGGAATTGTGTCAAATCTATTGGTTGCTTTGGGTAGTATGGGCATTTTTTTATTTTAGTTTATTCAGTACAGTTTCTATCCTTTATTGCCATTCCAGCCCACCCACCCATCCCTACCCTCCTCCCTCCCATTTCCAACCCCTTTAGTTTTGTCCATGTGTCCTCTGTATTTGTTCCTGTAAACCCTTCCCTTCTCCCCTGAAATTTCCCTGAAATTCCCTCCCCTCTCCCTTCTGGTCACTGACAACCTGTCCTCCATTTCAGTGTCTTTTGTTATATTTTACTTGTTTCTTTGTTTTGTTGTTTAGGTTCCTGTTAAAGGCAAGATCATATGGTATTTTTCTTTCACTGCCTGGCTTATTTCGCTTAGGATAATGCTTTCCAGCTCCACCCATGCTGTTGTAAAGGGTATGAGCTCTGGACATTTTAATGATGTTAATTCTTCCAATCCATGAGCATGGTATAAGCTTCCATTTATTTGTGTCTTCCTCAGTTTCTTTCTTCAGTGTTCTACAATTTTCTGAGTACAAGTCTCTTACCTCCTTGGTTAAATTTATGCCTAGGTAGTTTATTTTTGTTGTTGTTGCTACAGTAAACGGGACTTTTTTCTTAGTTTCTCTTTCTGATAGTTCATCATTGGTGTACAAAAATGCCTTTGATTTCTGAATATTGACTTTGTATCCTGATATTTTGCCAAATGCACTTAGTAGGTCAAGTAGTTTTTTGGTGGAGCCTTAGGATTTTCTACGTACACTATTTTTTGTGTGCAAATAATGACTGTTTTACTTCCTCCTTTCCAACTTGGATGCATTTTGTTTCTTCTTCTTGTCTGATCACTGTGGCTAGGACCTCTAGTACTAAGTTGAATAACAGTGGTGAAAGTAGACACCCTTGTTTTGTTCCTGATTTTGAGTAAAACATTTTTAGTATTTTCCCTCCATTACCAAAGTGGGGATTTAAAAGTATGCTTCACTAGTCTATTTTATTTAAATAATTGTTCTCAAATAGCATATTTTTAGATTTCAAAGGTAATACATATTTATAGTAAATTGGAAAGTATAAGTAGGTACCACATATGAGTGAAATTATGGTTCTTAACTTTCTCTGTCTGAATTATTTCACATAGAATGGTATTCTGAAAGCAACAATGAACAAAAAAAACTCATAGACATGGACAACAGTGCATTGGTTACCAGAAGGAAAGGAAAGAAGTAATAAAGAGTAAAGGGAGGGAGTCAAATATATGTTGATGGAAGGAGATTTGACTTTGGATGGTGAACACACAATGCAATCACTGTACAGACACCATACAATTGAATTGTATACTTGAAACATATAATTTTATTAACCAATGTCACCCAAATAAAATTAATTTAAAATTAAAAAACATACAAATAAATATTAACAGGTAGAAATATTAAATATTGAATCTCTTTTTCTAATTAAGCATGTACTTTCATCAGGTTAGACACACATATATATAGACATACACACACATACAAAGTAAGTGGAAGAAAACAAGAATCACTTGTAATTCTGCCACACAGATAATCACTATTAACATTTTGTTTCATATCCTTCCACTTTTTCTATGAATATGTATGCTTATATTTTTAAATTTTAACTTTTATATTTTAGTAAATATTATTCAGTATCTTAAATTCTGGAGTTTTCCCTATTATAAAAACAACAGTATAGTATAGAAACTTAAATACCACTTGGTTCTTTGATTTTACAGATATTCAATCTTTTTCACTGTCTTCTCTATTAGTCAATCAAGTTTATATCCTACTAGAAATATCATTTCCTAAAACACTATTATTTTACTAATTCCTCATTTTACTTGAAATTTTCTGAATATTTCATAATCCCTTTTCTAGTCTTTCTGAAATTTTGCACATTTTTGTCACCATTCCCTTTATAAAATATCCTCTCTCATTTAGTGTCTATTGCCATTTTCTTCTTATCTATTCTGACCACATTGTCTCAGCCTCTTTTGCTACTTTCTCTCCCAGTGTTATACTTTAAGTCTCAGTACTCTCAGGGCAGTATCCTGGCCTCTTTTTAAAACATTTTTCTTCTTTTTATAACCCCTCAAATCCCATCCCGAGGGATCATTTTAGAAGAGGAAATACTGATGTATTGCTTTGTTTAAATACTGTGGGCATAATATATTATATCCAATTTTCTGATTTAACCATTATAAAATTCTCCTAAGTTATTTACTATTCTACAATATGTTAATGTCTAGATACAATTTTACTATGTGGAATATATAATGTATTCAACCTGCTGTTAATGAACATTAGGATGTTTTCAATATTTATCCTAAACAATGATGCTATGAACATCTTTCCATAAACATCTTTGTATATGCTTTGATAATGTTCTTAATTTCTAAATAAAAACTTCTAGATTGATGGATATAAGTATTTTTAATCTACTTTTTTAATTTTGCCAAAATGGACTCCAGATAGGTTATACAAATATATGAAATTATTTCTTTGCTTAGCCCTTTGCTATAGCAGGCATCAACATTTTATTTAATTGTTGTCAGGTTTTGTTGTAGGGAGGGAGTGGGAAGAGGGACAAAGATTAGATAGTTAGGCTATTCTTTCCATGAGTCACGATGGTGGCTCTTCTGGTGAGCCTTTGATTCTAGCCACACAGGCCATCTGGGATCTAATCTCATGATGCATTCTTTTTCTTACCAGTGATTACACTACTTATTGAGCTCCAAGGAGCATTTTTATTGTTTTTTGAAATAAAAATCCTGGTTGTCAAAACTCATACATTTCCCTAAGATACTCCTATATAAAAGCCCTATTTATTTCAGTTAATATAAAAAAAAGAATAAGGGATAGTGAAAAATAGGAGAATACATCAAAGCAACTTCTGTGGTCTGTGTTCTTCCAAGGGTTTTGTTTTTGTTTTTGTTTTAAGGAACAATTCTTTTTAGAAGTAGTTCCAACCAAATCCCCAATAACCTGTTACAAAGCAAAACTTTGGAAGCGGAAAGCTACCTGATAGTTATCTCCAACTTGGCATTTCAAACTGTGCCTGACTCCTGATTTTCCTGTCACTCTTAATGACAATGACATTGTCCTATATACCTAAAATTGAAAATTTTGAGTCATCCTTGAATCCCTACTCACTCAATTCTATATTCAAAATGTTTGCTACATGATTTTTCTTTTCTATTCTCCTGACAACCATTTTACATCAGGAGTTCATTGCCTTTCACTTTGACCAGGAGCTTTTAAATTATTAATGAGACCTACAAGAACCAAGAAAAAACTGGAAGTGAACCAGAGAGGGTATGTAGACCAGGACTTTGAGACCCATCACTGCTTTAACCAGATGCAATAGGTGGGGGTGTGGGTGGGATTGTCAGATTGAGCAAATAAAAACTTCAATTCCATTATAACATATTTATACTAAAAAAAAATTTCTTTCATTTGTTGACTTACTGATGATAGCCATTCTGACAGATGTGAAGTGATATCTCATAATGGATTTAATTTGCTTTTCTCTGATGAATAGTGATGTTGAGCATCTTTTCTATGTCTATGGGCCATCTGGATGTTCTCTTTGGAGAAGTGTCTATTCAGGACTTTTGCCCATTTTTAATTGGATTCTTTGTTTTTTTACTGTTGAGTTTTGTAATTTCTTTATACATTTTGGTTATTAACCCCTTATCAGATGTATTGGCAAATATGCTCTCCTATTCTATGGACTGCCTGTTTATTTTGTCGATGTTTTCTTTTGCTG